>JARHVA010002861.1:1250000-1557500 GCA_037957365.1 Torreya grandis
TTATCTCTCATAAAAGAAGAACATGAAGTCATTATTAAGATACTAAAATAATTTATTGACATATTTACATGAATTTATGTAGACATGCTTGGGTTAGATCCCTCATTAGTATTACACCACTTGGTTGTTCATACAAATGCTAAATCTATCAAATAGAAGTTAAGAAATATGCACCCCAAGGTGGCATTATTAGTCAAAGAAGAATTGCAAAAATTCTTGGAAGCTGGCTTCATCTACCCAATAGACTATTTTGATTGGATATCTAACATTTTCCCTATATCTAAACCATAAGGCAAAATTAAAATCTGTATAAACTTTTGAGATATCAATAAGTCATGTCCTAAAGATGACTTCCCTTTACCAAACATTGCTATGATTATACACTCGATATCTAGATACGAAATGCTTTTACTCATGGATGGCTTCTCAGGGTATAACCAAATCAAAATCTCACATGACGATCAACATAGAATAACTTTTATTACTCCATGGGGAATGTTTTATTATCAAATCATGTCATTTGGTCTTAAAAATATATGGGCAACCTATCAATGGGATGTGATCATTATCTTTCATGACATGATGCATGACATCATTGAGGACTATATAAATGATATTTTGGAGAAGTCCTATCTAAGCTTAGAACACCATGTGGTTATAAGAAGGATTTTTGAAAGATTATGAGAGTGTAAATTCAAGTTGAATTCCAAGAAATGTGTAGTTAAAGTAACCTCAAGAAAATTATTGGGATTCATAGTTTCAAGAAGAGGCATAGAATTAGATCCATCAAAGGTCAAAAAAATGAAAAAAATGCCTCCACCTCATAATCTTAAGTAGATCTAAAGTCTTCAAGGTAAGTTCCAAGAAATAAGACATTTCAGCTCTCATCTTGCAAATAAGTGTCATCCCTTTACTCATCTACCGAAGAAGGGGACTACTTTTCACTAGAATTTTGAATGCTAGCTAGCCTTTGAAAATATTAAACAATATTTGTCTAATCCACATATATTATCAAACCCATCTTAGGAAGACCTTTGCTCCTCTATATTTTAGATACCCCATGTGTAATTGGTAATCTTAAAGCACAAAATAATGATCAGGGAAAGGAGAAAGCCATATACTATCTTAGTTTTACATTGATATACTATGAGATAAATTATAATCCCATTGAAAATACATGCTTAGCCATGGTCTTTGCATAATAGAGCCTAGGCATTACATGATTAATAATCAAGTACATCTCATTAAAAAAGTTGATCCCTTGAAATATTTGTTGTCCAAATCAACTCTTATAGGTAGAATGGATAATGTTGGTCAGTGAATTTGACATTAAATATGTTAATCAAATGGCTATAAAAGGGTAGGTTATCATGGATCAACTAGCAGAAGCAACATAGAAGTGATTGATCCTATTTTAATCAACTTCTTGGATGAGTCCATAATGAATACTTCATAATAAAATAGTTAGAAATTGTACTTTGATGGCTCATCTACCACACATGGGTCAGGGACAAGCATCCTTGTTGTCACTCTACAAGGTGAACTTATCCCAAAAGCTTTCTACCTTGCCTTCCCATGTACCAACAACATATCAAAATATGAAGCCTTAATATTTGGCCTTCACCTAGAAATTCAATGGAACATCTAGCACCTAAAAGTATTTGGTGACTCACTATTGATTATCAAATAGGTCAATGATGAATTCCAAATAAAAGATGAAAAATTACTTCATTATAAACAACTAGTGGACCAATTGTTGACCATTTTGGTGTAACAGGCCAAAAATCAGTCCCTTTCTTCCTCTGCTATTTTAGGCCAATTCATTTTTTGATTTTGCACAGGTCCAGGAATTCTTATGGACTCTACAGGTCTAAATCTATGGACTCTACAGGTGGAAATCTATGGACTTAGCAGGTTTTGATTTTCTAGGAACTTAGCAGGTGTAATCTTTGACAGATGAGGGACTAGTTCAAAGAGTGCAAGTTTTGCAAAGCTTCTTCAAACTCTTGTCTAAATAAATTCATAAATAAAGAGGGCTAGAATGGTTCAAAAGGCACTTTTACTTAAGGTTTGAAGAGTGGTTCAATGACATAATCTTTCTAAGAGTTAGCACCTTTGAACCATTGAACTAGTTTAATGCATTGGTTCAATGCCTTGGTTTAATCGACGAGTTCATCACTTGGTTCAATCAGCTTGGTTCAATGCTTTCAATTCATCACTTGGTTCAATTGGTGAGTTCATCACTTGGTTCAATCGGCTTGGTTCAATGCTTTCAGTTCATCACTTGGTTCATTCAGTGAGTTCATCACTTGGTTTAAAAGGCTTGGTTTAACAAAGGCTTAGTGCACAGTGTTAAACCGTTGAACTGATTGAATTGTTGAGCCAATTTTGGTTTAATGGGTCAGTTCAATAGCTTGGTTAAAGGGGCCATCCCAAAGCCAAAGGATAGTTGCCCTTGTGTAGGGCAGTCCTGGGTTCAGGAGCCCTTGCAGAGGGCAAGAAACTTTTCAAAGGCAGCTGAAGAGGTAAATTTTTTGAAATTTGGTTTAAGTCATAATTCCTTCAAACTTTTTGTCTGAAGGAATTCCTTCAGACAAAAAGTTTGAAGAAATTCATAAGAAGGTCGTAGTAAAAAGCCTGAAGTAAGAAGCTTGCCCGAAGGGTATGTACCCTTACAGAGGGCTCTCACTGAGGAGGAGGACTATTCTCAAGAAGTTGAAGGGTCATTTTTCCCCTCTAGGAAGGATCAATAAAGGAAGTTTGCAGGAAAAGGCTAAAGCAAAAAAACTAGTAGAAAGGCCTGCCAAAGGACTCGAAGGAATTTGCCAAGGATGGTGACAACCCAAAAGCCATCAATTTTAAAAAGATAGACTAGCCATTAGTTTTTTAAGCTATGATGGGCCCATAAACATCAAAATTCACAACAGAGGAATCATCAAAGGAAAAGAGTTAAGCAGATGCTACCACGTGTCCTTGCCCATCTCAGTGGAGTGTGCCAAGTGTCTGTATCTGAGGCTTCAGGTTTCTTTTAAGCTTCAAAGATAAGCCTCTCTCAAAATGTAGTGGAAGCTGCCAAGTGTCAATGTCTATGAGACCCAAAAAAGGATCCCAAAAGTTTTCTAAGGTAGCTAAAGGTTCTATAAAAGCAGTCACATGTCACCTTCTGTAGAGACCTCAAAAAATTACTTCCAAAGCCTCTTAGTTAAGTGGAAAGAGTAAGCAGAAGCGGCCACATGTCAACTTCCACCTGACTCTCGAAGGACCCTCTAAGTTAAGCAGATGCTGCCACGTCCCATTATCAGCTTGACAGAAGCTGCCATATGTCAACGTCCACATTTCAAAGTGTCTCCTAAGTTTTAAAGTAGTAGACTATGACACATGTCGGAAGAAGATGCGCTCTCAACCAAAGAGCCAAAGGAGTAGCAAAAGATAGCCCGAGGGATGAAGGAGATAGAGGGGGGAAAATGGCCAAGCATAGAAGCAGACAAAACAATCTAAGTGGTGTAGGAAAGTGTTGATTCAAGGAGTTATTCTAGTGGTTGACACAATACCTACCATGTGATCATCAAGAGGCACAAACAGTGAATGATGCAACCTATTTTTCTTCAATATGCATTGATGAGCAGGCAAACGGTGTGGCTCATAATTTTGAATCCTGACAGGAGCCAACATAGAATTATCTTTAGGTGGCTTCCTCATCCCAATGCTCAGAAAGCATATGGGTCACTTGTAAAAAGGGCACCAAAAGGCCTCCTTTCTTCCTCTATATATGGTAGACTTTTCATTGGAAAAACCATCTTCCACATTTTATAAGGCAAAGCCTTGGCGAATTTTCATCTGAAATCAATAAATGCATTTTTACCTCTATTCTAGTTAGATATCTGTGTGTGTGCCTGAGTGTCAGTTTGTGTTTAGTCATTGCTTCTTAATGCTTCCACATGTTTGACACCAACACACTTGGTGTCTATAAGGTGCCATTCCTGTAGGTAACAAGGAGAGATGTATTTGGAAGTGCAGAGACAAGAAGCTACTATATAGTGTGCCTTTCCACAACACCTTTGGTGAATCTCTATTTTTTTTGTGTTCCATATAAGCCTCCCTGTTAAGGTTCTTATAACTTGGTCTTTTTGTCAGTTTGAAGTATACGTATGTGTTTGTCTAGCTTCAAGTGTGAGTGTGAGTAGGTTGAATCATTTGGTGCATCACCTCTTTTAGAGTAGTTTTGTTTTCTTGTAATCCTTCTCCCTTTTCACCTCCCTATTATATATCTATATACCTATATTAACACTTATTGGAACAACTCAGATGCATTAAAGGGAGCTATCCCTTACCTAGAGACTCTCCCCTCCAGCTCTACTAGTCCCACAGGTGAGAGGGGAGTTTCCATTTTGATGTGTGGAAGGCAGGAGCTCGGCCTCCTGCCCCGAGTGCAATCTACTGCATCAATAGTTTTTGGCACGCCTGATGGGACTTAGTTTTACACTTAGTAGTTTTAGGATTGATGTTGGTCTTGTTATAACAAATCAACTATTTTTAGCATTTGGTGACTCGACTAGTAAAAACTTCATTTCCTAATCAAAGACCAGTCTGACTCCTTATGCCTAAAGTCACCACACGGTCTGCTTCTAAGGGTGTCCCTTTTGAATATATTGAATTGCCTTTGAACTCAACAATAAGATTGAGGTTTGAGAGGACCCATATTTATTCAACAAATCACCTTCCCAGACCTATTGTAAGGAATGGATATGCAGTAGGGCTGCAGTTACATCCCGTCCCAGCTATGGCATTACCCTTTGTCACTTTTCATGGTTAGAGTCCATTGAATCTCCAACATTATGACCCAATTCTAGGAGCAGCCCTCAAAAATGTGCCTTCTTTTGATGGAGAGGGGCCCATTATAGTCATCAAGCACATTAAAAATATTGCTAACCTCTACAATATTCATAATGTCACTGAGGAAAATATTGTAATCAAATTGTTGGCATTGTCTCTCAAGGGCAAAGCTCTTGACTGGTATGGGACTTTGGCTATAAATTCAATCAGGTCCTGGAATGAATTGGGTACTCACTTGATGGACCATTTTGGGGAAAAGAGAAACCACATCTCACTTGCTGAGTAGCTGACCACCATAAAAAGAGCCCCACATGAATACATGCAAGATTTCAACACTCAATTTTAGAAGACATGGGATAGAATCCCTGTTTTAGTAAGACCAACTACTAGCTATGATTTCTTGTATTACTTAAGAGCTTTGAATAGTGATATCACTATTATGATATAGTCCATGGGAGGACATGTGCTGCCTACCACTTATGGCATAGCCATAGCAGCTGAAAATTACTTAGTGCAGGCTGGGAAGATAGCTCCCAAACCCCATATGCCACTTTTCCCAAAAATGCTAGCTCTAATTCAAACTATTGCTCCCACATTAGCTCCTCTACCTAGCATAGAGAAAAAAACTACTGCTCCATCCAATGAACTTCATGAAGTTAAGAGTCTATTACAAAGTATGTCAAATGAACTTGTGGCTCTTAAAAGGCAGCAAGCCCAAAGCAACTAGCCAAATCAAGGGTACCAGCAGTATGGTCAAGATCCTAGACCCCCTTTCCAAAATTACAATCAAGGATAGGGTTAGCTTACTCAGACCAAACCTTTTCAAGGCTACAACCTAGGCACCCCTTCATCATCTAAGGTCATAGTGCCCGTTCAAAATAATCTAGTGCAGGAACAACCAAGTTGTTCAACCATGGGCTATGGTCAGGAGCAAGCTATTTATACAAATGAGATGATGGGTTATTACCCAAATGTGTAAGAAAATCAGGAAGCCATCCATTCCCAAGTCTTTGAGGCTCCAATGCAACCCAACACAAGTAGCAGTCAGGCCCAGCCTAATTCTACCCTCATGAATCATCTGGAGGGAGAATTCTATTCAATTAATTATGTGGGTGCTATAAGAAATTAGGCTGACTATGTTGTAGCCAACACAAGATTCAAAAGAAGGGTGATGGAAGAAGCTCAAGCTACTACCAAAGCACCAGCAATGCCTTCTTCATCACACACAAATCAAAAGGTCCCAAGTTTTAGATTGTTGATTGTACCTCCAGCTCTTCAGCGTGCCCCTTAGGCTGTACATAATTCCAAGGAAATTTTGAAGGAAGGCAACCCTTGGGTCAACATGGTTAACCAGATGAAGAAGCTACACATGAACATTTCCTTATGGGATTCATTGTCAATACCAGAGTAGAAAGACATGCTATGAAATGAATGGCATGAGCTAGATGAACAAGCTGTCCCAGCAAAAGCTGACAATGTTTTGATGATGAATGGATAGCCTTCCACCTCAAGTCAGACCCAAAAAGAAGAGAAGGTTCCTCCTTTCTATGTGTCCTTGGTCATAAGAGATTTCTTGGTGCACAATTGCATCATTGATAGTAGAGCAAGCACCTCGGTCATGCCCAAATGCATAACCAACAAGGTGGGCTTGAAATACAAAGAAATGACCAAGGGAGTCCTGCAGCTAGATGAAACCCCAGCAAAGACAATTGGGGTGGTAAGAGGTTTGAGCTTGATGCTGCATGCTTGCCTGACTTTCTTAGTTCCTCATGATGTGGTAGTGGTAGATGTCCCTCCCTATTTTTCTATCTACTTATCCAAGGATTTTACATCCAAGATAGGTGGCTACTTAGCAGCAAATTGGTCTTATCTAGTTCTTAGAACCAAGTATGAGACTAAAGTCAAAATTGAATCTGAACCATTCCATAGAGATCATTTAGAACCTTACTCGCTCAAGGTAGCAAATGTCAGCTATGCCATCATTGACTAGGAAGAGTTCCAAGTAGACCAACCTCCATCCTCTGCCGTTGAAGGAGTCGCAGACCAACTCTTAGATGAATGGGGAAGTGACAACTTCAAGCATGATCCCTACAAATTCATAGAAGAGGTGGGCATTGGAATTTATTGCATGTATGAAGAGTGTACTTTTGTACCAAATTTGATGAAAGCTAGCCAACAGAGCTCAAGTCTATGGCAATTGTTCTTTGACAGTTCAAAAAGTAAGTTGGGAGCTGGTGGTGGAGCGGTGTTAGTCTCCCCTTCAAAAGAGAGTTATTTTTCAGCCTTCCATTTCCGATTTCCCTACACATGCAATGTTGTAGAATATGAATCCCTCATCCACAGCTTAGAGTGGGTGAGGAAAAGAGGAATCAAAGAGCTACATGTGTTTGGTGATAGCGAGCTGATTGTCAACCAAGTAAGAGGCCAGAATTTGATGAAGAATTCTCTACTGAAGTCTTACAAACATAGGGTATGGGACTTAGTGGAAAATTTCTTCACTTTCAATATCACATCCATTCCTAGAGAATGGAACAAGCAAGTAGATAGGCTGGTGGCAATTGGTGCCCAGTTTGATATTGCTAAGGAAATAGGTTGAGACTATAGCTCATGTCACTTGAAAGTAGTGATCCAGCCTTCTATACCTGACAACATCACCAATTGGTAGGTTTTCAACAATGATCAGCAAATAGCACTTTTCCTACAAGAAAAAGTAGAATTCACTATAAAAAACTAGGTAAAGCTACAACATCAATATGGCAGCCAAATTATTCAGCTGAAGAATAATAAGCTCCCCAAAGGTTTGGTCACTCTAGAGAGTATCTTCAATAGAGATGACCAATTGAGAAGTGACAAGGTATGCATTACAACAAAGGAAGAACACCATGAGAAGGTGGAAATATTTAAGGACAAGCTGGTTGCACTTGGGAAAGTGTGCACAGACAAGGAAATGTAGGCCTTCATCTTGTTGTGCCAATAATTTGCCAATACCTTTGCTTGGGAGTATAGTGATTTGAAGGGTTTTGACCTGAGCTTAGCCTACCATACCATTGAACTAGAAAAAGGTTCCAAACCAATCAAGCAAAAATAGAGGCCTGTCAACCCAATGTATTGAGCCTCTCATGTGCAAGGAGCTCACCAAATTGATTGAGTCTAAGATAATATTTCCAATTAAACACTCTTCTTGGCTAGCCAATCTTGTTCCTGTCTGAAAAAAGAATGGAGAGATCAAACTATGCGTCAATTTTAGATATCTCAACAGAGTCTCTTTGAAAGACCATTATCCTCTCCCAAGCATGGAGTAGATCCTTCAGATGGTGATAGGCAGTGAGCATTTCTCCCTCTTGGATGGGTATTCAGGATACAACCAGATCTTGGTGCAAGACTATGACCAGCACAAGACAGCCTTCACAACCAAGTGGGGAATGTTTGCTCGTAGGAAAATGCCTTTCAGACTGTCTAATACTAGTGCCACTTTTTAATGAGCTATGGACATGGCCTTTCAAGGCCTGATGAATAAGACTATGCTAGTATATCTTGATGATGTGACAATTTTCTCCAAAGAAGTGAGCCAACACATGAAACACCTGAGGCAAATATTTGAGAGGCGTAGAGAGTTTGGTATCTCTCTCAATCCTAAGAAATGCATGTTCGCTATCCATGAGGGGAAGCTCCTTGGTCACATTATTTCTTTGGAAGGTTTGGCTATTGATTCAGAAAGAGTTCGCTCCATCCTGGAGCTGTCCTTACCCAAGCACAAGAAAGGCCTGCAAAGCTTCTTCGGTAAGATAAATTTCATACAGAGATTTATCCCAAATTTTGTAGAGATGTTCAAGCCATTGACCTCTATGCTGAGGAAGGGTGAGGAGTTCACATGGATAATACAAAGAAAATATAGCTTTGAAGAAATCAAGCAGGCCATAGCCCAGGCTCCTACTTTGATCAGCCTTGACTTCACTAAAGATTTCAACCTCTACACCTTTGACAATGAAGAGGTAATCTCCACCATGCTTACCCAAGAAAGTGATGATAAGCTTGAGCAGCCAATTGCATTTTTTAGCCAAGGCCTAGAAGGTTTTGAAGTCAAATACACATATGTGGAAAAGCAAGTCTTGGCAGTCATATGGAGTTTGAAGAAATTCAGACACATGCTGTCAAATAGCAAAATCCACCTCATGGTTCCACATCTTAGCATCAAGGATTTCTTGATCAACTGAGATCTAAATGAGAAGAGAGTAGGGTGGATCACTAAGGTGATGGAATATGATGTAAATATCAAGATCACCAAACTGGTAAGAGGGAGAGGCCTGTGTGAACACCTCACTGCAAACTTTAAGAAGCAAAAGGAGGATAGTCTGCTAATCCTTGATGTAGCTACAATAGAAGAACTAGCTATCATGAAGGATTAGACATCAGATGTGAGGCATTTCCTTCTCATTGGTGAGTGCCCACACTCACTTGACAGGACCAAGAGAAAGTATTTCAGACTCCAGTGTATCCCTTATGCCCTGGTTGATGGAGTGCTTTTCAGAAGGGATCTCTCAAGAGTCCTTTTAAGATGCTTGGACTCAAGTTAAGCTGACATGGTGCTATCTAAGTTCCATGATGGACCAGCTGGTGGTCATTTTGCTCCTAGGGCTACTATAGCAAGAATAATGAGAGTTGGCTATTTCTAGCCTACTCTTTTCAAGGACACCCATGCCTAGGTAAGAAAGTACCAGAGGTGTGTACTTTTTGATGGGAAGCAATAATTGGCTGTCATGCCTTTATAGCCTATTCAGGTGGAGCAGCCATTCATGCAATGGGGCTTGGATTTCATAGGGATGATTAATCCTCCCTCCAGTGCTTGACACAAGTGGGTCCTAATTTCCATGGATTATTTCACAAGATGGGTAGAGGTTGTTTCTTTAAAGGAGGCAAATGAAAGTGTGGTCCTAGATTTTTATGAGGACCTGGTGGTGAGGTTTGGGGTTCTAGCAACCATAATCTTAGATAATGCATTAAATTTTTTGGTAACCAAAACAAGTGAATGGGTGTTGAGATATGGTATATATCTTAGCACTTCATCCAATTACTACCCATAGGGGAATGGACTGGTTGAGTCTACAAATAAGAACCTGATAAGGATCATCAAGCAAACCATGGAAGAAAATTAGAGGACTTGGCATGCTAAGCTAAAAATAGCCCTGTGGGCAGATAGGGTCATTCTAAAGAGGGAAATTGGCAACTCACCATACATACTCATCTATGGAAGGGAAGCTAGGCTCCTCATCTCACTCGAATTACCAGCCTTGGATCTTTCTCACCAGCTACAATTAGAAGAAGGAAATTACATGGAAATTAGATTATGCAAGCTGATGGAACTCTAAGAGGCAAGGGACTAGGCTATGGTTTCTATGACTAGCTGCCAATAGTAAGTGAAGAGACACTTCAACAAGAAAAATTCATCAAAAGGTTTCTCTGAAGGAGACATTGTCTTGAAATGGGATGAAGACTGAGCTAAACCTAGAAAGCATGAAAACTTTGATGCCCTATGGAGTGGCCCATACGTAATCACTCAGTGTAAGCAGCATAATGCATTCCAACTCTCTAGGTTGGATGGTGAAGAACTCTATATCCTAGTTAATGGGATACATCTTAAGCATTACCACTGAGCCCCTTCTCCATCATGTATATATTTTCCCTTGCTTTTCTCCTATTTTCCTTAAGTGCTTTCTGCACATGTTGGTAGTTTTCTTAGCTTTATGTGTGTGTTTTCTTTTTCCTTTTAGAGGTAAATCTTTGTGATTAGTTCTAATTTTATCAGAGCTTACTGATCTTTAATTTACAATCTGACCCCTGGGAGTCACCAATTTGTTAGCCATTTTTGGTGTAATAGGCCAAAAATCAGTCCCCTTCTTCCTCTGTTGTTTCAAGCCAATTCATTTTTTGATTTTGCATAGGTCCAAGAATTTTTATGAACTCTGCAGGTCTAAATCTATGAACTCTGTAGGTGGAAATCTATGAACTTAGCAGGTTTTGATTTTCTACAGACTCAACAGGTGTAATCTTTGACAGATGAAGGACCAATTCAGAGAGTGCAAGTTTTGCAAAGCTTCTTCAGACTCTTATCTGAAGAAATTCATAAGGAAAGAGGGCTAGAATGGTTTAGAAGGCACTTTTCCTTAAGGTTGGAAGAGTGGTTCAATGACATAATCTTTCTAAGAGTTAGCACCTTTGAACCATTAAACTGGTTCAACACGTTGGTTCAACACCTTGGTTCAATCGATGAGTTCATCACTTAGTTCAATCGGCTTGGTTCAACGCTTTTAGTTCATTGCTTAGTTTAATCAGCTTGGTTTAATGCTTTTAGTTCATCGCTTGGTTCAATTGGTGAGTTCATTACTTGGTTCAAAAGGCTTGGTTCAACAAAGGCTTGGTGCATAGTGTTGAACCATTGAACTGATTAAACTGTTGAACCAATTTTGGTTTAATGGGTTGGCTTAACAGCTTGGTTCAAGGGGGAATCCCAAAGCCAAAGGATAGTTTCCCTTATGGAGGGTAGTCTTGGGTTTAGGAGCCCTTGCAGAGGGAAAGAAACTTTTCAAAGGCAACCGAAGAGGTAAATTTTTTAGAATTTTGTTTAAGTCATAATTCCTTCAGACTTTTTATCTGAAGGAATTCCTTCAGACAAAAAGTTTGAAGAAATTCACAAGAAGGCTGCAGTAAAAAGCCTGAAGTAAGAAGCCCGCCTGAAGGGTATGTGCCCTTGCGGAGGGCTCTCACCGAGGAGGAGGACTGTTCTCAAGAAGCTGAAGGGTCATTTTTCCCCTCTGAGAAGGATCAATAAAGGAAGTTTGCAGGAAAAATTCGAAGCAAAAAAACCTGCAAAAAAGCCCACCAAAGTAGTTGAAGGAATTTGCCAAAGACGGTGACATCCTGAAAGCCGTCAATTTTAAAAAGATAGACTAGCCATTGGTTTTTTAAGCTGTGATGGGCCTGCAAACATCAAAATTTAGAGTAGAGGAATAATCAAAGGAAAAGAGTTAAGCAGATGCTGCCACATGTCCTCGCTCATCTCAATGGAGTGTGTCAAGTGTCTGCATCTGAGGTTTTGGGTTTCTTCTAAGCTTCAAAGATAAGCCTCTCTCAAAATGCAGTGGAAGCTGCCAAGTGTTAGTGTCTACGAGAACCAAAAAAGGATCCCAAAAGTTTTCTAAGGTAGCTAAAGGTTTTACAAAAGTAGCCACGTGTCACCTTCCATAGAAACCTCAAAAAATTACTTCTAAAGTCTCTTAGTTAAGTAGAAAGAGTAAGCGGAAGTGGCCATGTGTCAACTTCTACCTAACTCTCGAAGGACCCTCTGAGTTAAGCAGATGCTACCACATCCCATTATCAGCTTGGTGGAAGCTACCATGTGTCAACATCTGCATTTCAAAGTGTCTCCTAAGTTTTAAAGTAGCAGACTGTGACACATGTCAGAAGCAGATGCACTCTCAGCCAAAGAGCCAAAGGAGTAGTAAAAGATAGCCTAAGGGATGAAGGAGACAGAGGTGGAAAAATGGCCAAGCATAGAAGCAGATGAATTGATCTAAGTGGTGCAAGAAAGTGTCGATTCAAGAAGTTATTCTAGTGGTTGACATAGTACATACCATGCAATCATCAAGAGGCACAAATAGTGAATGGTGCGACCTATTTTTCTTTAATATGCATTAATGAGCAGGCAAACAGTGTAGCTCATAATTTTGAATCTTGACAGGAGCTGACACAACATTATCTTCAGGTGGCTTCCTCATCCTAATGCTCAAAAAGCACATGGGTCACTTGTAAAAGGGTACCAAAAGGCTTCCTTTCTTCCTCTATATATGGTAGACTTGTCATTGGAAAAAACATCTTCCATATTTTGTAAGGCGATGCCCTAAAAAATTTTCACCTAAAATCAATACATGCATTTTTACCTCTATTCTGGTTAGATATTTGTGTGTGTGCTTGAGTGTCAATTTGTGTTTATTCATTGCTTCTTAATGCTTCCATAGGTTTGACACCAATACACCTAGTGTCTATAAGGTGCCATTCCTATAGGTGACAAAGAGAGCTGTATTTGGAAGTGTAGAGACAAAAGAAGCTACTATACAGTGTGCCTTTCCATAGCACCTTTGGTGAATCTCTATTTTTTGTGTGTTCCATTTAAGCCTCCCTGTTAAGCTTCCTGGAACCTGGTCTTTTTGCCAGTTTGAAGTGTACATATGTGTTTGTCTGGCTTCAAGTGTGAGTGTGATTAGGTCAAATCATTTGGTGCATCACCTCTTTTAGAGTAGTTTTGTTTTCCTGTAATCCTTCTCCCTTTTCAATCCCCCATTATATATCTATATACCTATATTAGCACTTATTGGAACAACTCAGATGCATCAAAGGGAGCTAGCCCTTACCTAGAGACTCTCCCCTCCAGCTCTGCCAGTCCCACAAGTGAGAGGGGAGTTTCCATTTTGATGTGTGGAAGGCAGGAGCTCGGGCTCCTGCCTCAGGTGTAATCCACTATGTCAACACCAGTTAAAGTCAAAATTTCAATCTATAAAATTTAAACAAGTTCCATGAGGAAGCAATAAAGTAGTTGATTCCATGGCTACTATTAGCTCACTTATTGACCTCCCTAAAGATGTTTTGGAAGGTAACTTTTTGATTGAGCATTTAATTATTCCAACTCATCAATCAATGGCTCCATTTCAAATTTACACCCTCAATGATCCTAGCTTGCCATGGTACCATGACATTTATAGGTACCTCAATGATAATATTCTCCCCCTAACCTCAACTATCATCAAATCAAATCCTTCATTTATTGCACCTCCTATTACACTATATTTAGTAGCATGTTTTATCATTGAGGATATGATGGAACCTTGTTGAGGTGTTTGACATAGGAAGAGATTATCAGGTAATTGAATAAGTCCATGATAGTATATGTGGTAGACACATCAATAGAGTAGGCCTGGCCAAAAATATCCTCTGAACTGGGTATTATTGGCCTCTGATGGAATAATATTCATACCAATATGTGCATAAATGTGTGGCCTATCAAAAAAATGGAAATCTTATCCACACTCCCACACAAAAGTTATATCCTATTATGATTCCATGGCCTTTTTCCATATGGGGCCTTGACTTAATTGGCAAGATTAATCCTACTTCATTAGATGGCCATAAATGCATTATCACTTCAATGAAGTATTTTACCAAATGGGTAGAGGTAATGTCGCTTACTTACAAAAAATGCCTCTAGATCTCCAAGTTTATTCTCAATCAGATCATTTACCATTTTGGTATGCATGCCAATATCATCTTAGATAATGGAAAATCATTTAATAACTAGGACATGGAAGCTTTGTGTCAAAAATTTCACATTACACAGTATTTTTCCTCTCCTTATTATCCCCAGGGCAATGAACAAGAAAAATCTACTAATAAGACCCTCATCAAGATTTTGAAGAAGACATTTAATCAAGAAGGAATAAAGTAACACACATAACTATATCCAACCATGTGGTCTTATTGTACAGGTGTTTGTACACCTACTAGGGAAACTCCATATGCCTTAGTTTATGGGATTGAAGCAATTTTTCTAGTAGAAGTGGAAAATCCCTCCCTTTAAATCTCATTGAGAGGTATTATCACTGATCATAATATTTGACAAGAATGTCTATAGGAACTACAACTCCTCGATGAGAAACATCAAAAATCCTTAGATCACCTTTGAGCATATCAAAATAAACTCAAAGACCAATATCGTAAGAAGATCCAGTTAAGGGAGTTCAAATTTGGTGACTTGGTCTTAAAGGAAAATAAAAAACACCAATGTAGAGAGAGATAAGAAGGGGAAGTTTGAAGCAAATTGGTTAGGTACCTATGTCATTATTGCCAAGTTTAACTTAGGAGCATATAAACTAGCCATGTTGGATGGATAAGATTTGGATGATCCCATGAACATCATGCATCTAAAGTGCTTCTACACCTAAATCAGGTTTCATCATCCTCCATCTATGGGACACCCTATATCTAGCCCATCCACCCATCACATCTCCTCACCAATCCAATAGTAAGATTTTTTTTTTGTCCAATGGTGTGAACCAGTTCATTGATGCCTTGGGAAAGTACCATGATGAAACTAGTCCTCAACATCATGGTATATTAATCGTGACCCTAGTCTCAATAGTGGGTATCCATAATTTGGTCTTTGAACATCAATATAGGGTAAATACTTCAACAAAAGGAAAATACATTGTTTTTCTAAAGGCTATTTGCTAGAGGATTCTCTGAAATCATTTATCCATACTTGGTACACATATCACCAAGTCCTATCCATATCCTTATCATTCCCATTAGGCCTTCACCAATCCTCTTTGACATGTGTGTCTCCCTTTTAGCCTTGAAGAAACAATACCATCACTACTCATCCATTGTTTTCACTAAGCCTCAAGTCCACACCTTCCCACTCATAATCTTCATTATAGAGGGTCACGGTGTATAAAATATTTCTATATTTTTGAGCCTACACTATGACACTAATTTTTGAAGGGTCATCATGACCCCCATTTTATGATTTAGTTAGAATCTCATCCTGGCATGGATATAATTTAGGGCACCATATTAAGTATATAACACTTGAATCATCACTCGATCCATTATATATATCCATCCTTAATCATTTCATTACCCATACAAAAGTCTCTATCACTCCATCTCATCCTTGATTATATTGTTTGATTGAGTGATTGCGTTTTAAGGTCTCTATATACATATTAAAGTGTTTTATTTGTTCATTAGTTTTTATAACCATTTATGTATATTTTATTGTTTTTTGACAATTTTTGTGGGAACAAGGATGGTATGAATGACCTCTGAATGTTTGTTTAGAGAATGGCATCTCTTAAACAGAGTTCCCCATGCATCTATCCTAATGTGACTTGAACTAATCATGTCCTTGGCACATGGATACATGATGCAATATTAAAAAGGATTGTAAATATTATCAATGGATTCCAAAATGCCACCCATCCCACTAATCCTATCAATCGTCTCATCTCATCTATCACCATCCTACCTAAACCTAATTATTCCCCCCAACCCATCACCCCTTTACCTCTAAACCACCTTGTTGTATCTAAACCCTATTAAATTACTTAATCACCTCCATTTCATCCAATTATCCTCCTTCACTTATCTAGGGAATATTCTTTACCCAACATCCAAAAACATCCAAAGTCAAAACTACATTGTCTAGAGGTCTTTTCAGACTATGTAGGCAACACCTAGTCTCACTTTTGTGTCCAAGGATATCTCAACCACCATTCATCCCTCATCACTATCCCATCTCTAGACTAGTCACTCAATGATCACATGTCATTTTTAAGCCCCAAATCTTATGAAAAATATCTCTTTATCACCAATCAACAATCCTTATCCCTCTTATCCCTTTTTGAGTTTCCCATAGCATGTATCCTTACTATGAGACTTATCAATCAACTCAAACCCATCATATCTAAATCAATCTCATCTTATTAATCAAAATAATTTTTGACATTAGTCATTTGTCTAGAACCCATCATTTGAGATACTTTATCCCCTTCACTCTTGAGGCATATAAATTGTCAATTGGGGCATCCCAACTCCTTTATGCTCCTACCCCACCCCAAGGTTTTATTTCAAGTGATCATCTGGGTCAATTTCTCTCTGCATTCTCCCTTAAGGGGGCATTGTATCCTACTAACATCTGACACCATATAACATTATGGTTTTTCTTTGAAATACCATTAATCCTTTCACTTCACATCACTCATAATACCCTTTTAAATAGGGGGAAAATGTATACACTAAATTATGCTCTCCCTTCTAAATATACTAATAACACTAATTTTTGCTAATTTAGTCTAATTTCTATATTTCATAGTTAAATTAATTAATATTTTAACAAATCCCATCCCATTATTTTATCGCATAAACCTTTAAACCATTCTAAAACCCATTATTTATCTCATTAAACCCCTAATATAACATCTTATCTACTAACCAACCTCCCTAAATGAACTAGCCAATTTAAAATTCCAAATCAATCTACTTACCCACCCACCACCCTATCCTAGCCTCTCCTAAAAACCTAAACCCTATGGGGATATTTATATAATTAGAGGATTCTATAAATCTTCCCCAATCTATCCCCCTTCTCTATAATTTTCTAATTCCAGAGATTTCCATGGAATTAAAAATTCCATGGAAATTTCCTAGCCCTTGATATCAAAGGACCAAATTTGAATTTGGACCATTAATATTTCCCTCCTTGCCTATAAAAACAAGATCTCCCTCCACCCTCAAACTAATTGGAAATCGTCTATCAATTCATCAAGCTCTCATATTGCCACTCTCATTACATCCATAACAACATTCTAGCTCTCATACAAGCTATTTATCCACATCACACAAGCATTGGAAGCCATTATCAAGAGTTATCAAGCAATCCAACAATTCAAGTTTTGACATCAAATAATTCAAGTGAAAGTCCTAGAATGGAGGAATGAGAAGGTAAAAAGGATGGTAAGAATGTTATATTTTTTCTAATTTTCCTTCTCTATCCATTCCTATTAGTGTGTTTAAGTTTTTGGGTTTTGTTACTAAAATTAGTAATATAGTTTAAATCCAAAAAGTTGGTACACACAAAGATAAATGGCTTTATTAGTTCGAGTATAATATTGGAGAATATATGAGTTAAATTTTTACTTTTATTTTAATAGTTTGTTTTGACCTTCACTTTTCAAAGGGTTTTTTATGGAACTTTAAAATCTAAGCTCTGTGCAAATGATAAAGGTTATTTTGTATATTTGATTTATTATAAATTATTGCATTAGTATATTTGACATGCAAATACATTTTCTCAAACAAATTTTTTCTACAGTCTTATATATTTATGGGTTTTTAAGGAAACACCTTGCATGATTATATAGTGGGTCAAGTTTAGAAATATGGAAAGTTCTGTCAGATTTTGTTTTTTTCAATTTCAGATTTTGAGAGACAGTGCATGGTAGGGTTTGTAAAGTGTAAAATGTTGAGAAGTATGATGAGTATTCAAAGGTTTTGTATTTAAAATAATTTTTTATCTTGAAATATTTGAGAACCAAATGCATTTTATAGTACCAAAAATGATTTTGAGGATATATTTAGACATACAGGGTTCTTATCAAGATTTTATGTCATGATTCAAAACACTTGTAGCCTTATTAAGCTCTGTTAGATTTAATATAGGTTTAATTTAATATAAATTTAGGAATATCATATAGAGGCTTAGTGGTTTCTATTTGGAAGCTATTATTTTTCTTTCTCTTTGAAATTCTGGGTTCCTCGAAGATAGATAAAAGATTGTTCAAATATCATATTTCTTTTTAGAGATGAGATAGATTCTTTGAGTTTAGACATAATGTTTGAGAAGGAATACAATTATGTTAGATGTTTTATTTATATGAAATGTTCCTTATAAATATGCATACAAAAATTTTACATAGCATGTAAAGATGATGTTTAAGAAATGAAATTATGGCATAACATATTTGATTTAGGTTTCAATTGAAGTTTTGGAGACTTGTCAAACTGTGATAAAGTTTTTCTTAGTTTTACATATTGATTTGAATGAATAAGTGTTTTAGGAATGCTTATGTGGATGTTATTTAAAATAATGCATTTAAAAATTATCTTCAGTTTAAGATAATGTTAGATAAGGAAAATAGTGATAAAGAATTCAGTCAAAATATATTTTTTAAAGGTTTCAGTATTGAGAATATGTGATTTTTCATTTTTTGATATATAGTGAAGGTGGGAAATCAGAGAGTTATGCTAGAATATTTTAAATATAAAATTATGATATTATATTTTTCTTTTGGGTACTTTGTTGGTTTTAAGACATTTTTTGGTGAAATCAATTAGATTGTAGTTGAAATGGTTCATTTTATTTCAATAATTTGGTAGTATAGAACTCATTTGTTGATTTGGAAATTAAGTCTGGTTTCATTTTGAATATACACATGTTGATTTTTAAATTGTATTTAAAATGCTTGGATGGGATCAACCTAGGTCAGTTAGGAGTAATGATAATAGAGGATGGGGTCAAAAATTGGATAATGTAAATTAGCATAACCTAAATAGAAATTTACCATAGAGTTGGTTTTAGGGATAGGAGATTTGGCCTTAGGTTTCATAGAGGTGTTAGGATGTCTATACACTTTGATGCAATGGATCCCTAGTTTTAGAAAGTCCTAAATAATCTGACTTTCAATCTAGCCAATCATAGAGGTAACTAGAGATTTTATGGATGTAGTTTGGTGCGAAGAATACTTCTCACAATAGTTCCTCTCACCATTTGAAAATCAATCCATATCATTTACCAATTCAGTCACCCACTCTAAAAAAATTCAGCCTATTGGTAAACCACACCCTACCAATCAAACCACTCAGTTTGATGTTAAAGTTTCCCATGCTAAGAATTATGTTAATCTTACCTTACCTTTAGTTTATAATGAGTTTTAATCTTCTCAAAGATAACCTATTGTAAGATGCAATAATTTAAGTTTGGAAAAGCCTATTTCAACGTGTAGAAAATGTACACTTGAGATCCATCTTAATACTTTATATAAAAGATTAGATAATCATAATGATAAAGACACACCTATTTAGGTCAAAGTGCTCAAATGGATTAAGTTGGATATTGATAATCTTTCACCTGATTCAAGCACTAATATAGTTCATCTTCTAACTATTGAAATGGAGTATAATGAATGTGTCAATGAATAGGGGAAGCTTGTAATTGAAGTACTTTTAGTTTCTAATGATTACTGACTATTAAGAGGATAGACTTTTATTTTTAGTTGAAATTTTAGATTGCATAATTCTATACTTTTAGTTTTGATTCATTAACTTTCAGATTTTGATATTTTTGGATATTATTTTGGAAAGTATAGCAGACTTTTAGTTCTCTAATATATATATGCCTTTGTTAATTTTTGGAAATATGCATTATGGTTGATATAAATAGGAATTTCATAAACTTTGATTTATCTATTTTTATTGATATATGATATTCTATTTTATTATTAATTGATAGGTGTCCCCAACCATTAGAAAGTTTTGGTCTATATTCAAAACACTTGATCCTTTAAGACTTTTTAAGTCTTAATTAAACCTGATCTTAACTAATAACTATTTATAATTAATTGACTTTTAAATTCAATTAATTAAGTTAAAATAATAAATAGCTAAGGTTAGTTGTAACTTTTTTCAAACCAAATTTGAAGTATAAAAAGAGATCAAGGATTCATTTGAAGAGGAGGAACAACACAGGTATTGAAGACTTATACATTTATGAAGTCAATCATTCATCTCTCTCTTTTCTATACAAATTATTTGATATAGCATGACTTTTGTAGATAGAACCAATGGTAGTTTATCTGATGGTTAAGTAATTGCTTAGGCAATGCAGGTATATCCATTTTTTATAGCATCATTTGTAATAGATTATTTGAAGTTTGTCAAGTTTAACATCTTTTGATGATTACTATTTGCAATCATATGCACAAAATCTAAATATTCAACCTAAATAATGATGAACACTTCATTTTTTATGACATTTCATTTATCTATTTTGATTGTAAAATTTGTCTCTCAAGTATTTGTAAAGAA
Source organism: Torreya grandis (assembly GCA_037957365.1). Lineage (NCBI taxonomy): Eukaryota > Viridiplantae > Streptophyta > Pinopsida > Cupressales > Taxaceae > Torreya > Torreya grandis. The sequence continues at coordinate 1,270,524 of JARHVA010002861.1, forward strand.
AGATGTTGGTTTCTCAAATAGAATCTATCTTTTTTGCTAGATGACTCTCTTTTTTGAGACCCACAAATTTATTGTACTTTATATTAACTTTAATTTTTATATATTTATTTCATTTTTAGATTGATATTTAATTAATACATTTCATTTTTATGTTTATTTAGATTAATACTTTTATCTTTTAGTTTATTTTAATTACTCTTCATTTCTATTTTGTTATTTCTTAGATATATCTTCTTGTTTACTTTTTTAGGATAGATTATTTTCTTTTGATTAGTTCCTTTTCATAATTTAGATATAATTTTAAGTTTACTTGTTAGATTTTGTTAATTTTTTTATTAATAATTTATAGATACATATTTTAGATTTAGATTATTTCTAGATTCTGTTTAGTTTAGGTTGTTTATTAGGCTTTTTGATTTGTTCTTAGATTCTTTAATTTTACTAATTCTTAGGTTGTTGGACTTTTTAGAGTTAAATTGTTTAGTTCTTAAATTTGTTTTATTTACATAAGATTTATTTCTTTTCTTTTTTAGTTTATTTTATAGTTTAGACTTAATTTTTTATGGTATGTTATCTTTTTTCTTAACTTAGATATTTTTTGTGTGCCTTATCCTTGTTTCTTTAGTTAGAATTTCTATTGTTTGTTATGTCTCCTTGTGTAATTTTTGCTTAAATATTAACTTGATTGAAGATGTATTTATCTTGATTTATATTAAATCTATCTTACTTTATATTTTTGGTTTATTAACTTGAAATCATTTGGAAGATTATTATAGTAGAGGCAAGATATTACTTAAAATATATTACTTTATCGAATCATATTTTTTTCTTTCAAGAGATTGTCTAATTCGAAAGGCTGTCAAATAGGATAGACTACACTTTCATATCTAAATCAATTCATTATTTGATAAAGTGGATTTATAAAATTATAATAGAAAATATTACTTTTGATGACTTATTTATTATTTCCTAGTATATTTAAAAAACCCTTTGCATCTTTAGGATCGTAATTGAACCTTTAAAACCTTATGATTTGAATGGTATGATTCTAACTTAAACTTTATGATAGGTAAAAGGGTTGATTAGTTGATGGTATAATTTTAATCATTAACACAATGGTCTGCCCACCCATTTTTCAATGCAACCCTTAGGGAATGAACTTAGAAAGATTGAGACTCGATGGGTTCCTACAGGATAAAGAGTGTCAATAATTGATAAAAGTTTGAAAATATTATGTGTATAAATATGACCCAATCAAAGGTCGTCATGTGTCACTCAAGTGCAATAGGGGATGGTGCTTCAAGAAAGAACATGGTAATACACAACATTAAGCTAAAAAAGTTGTAGTATTTTAAAGAAAGATGAAAAAAATAACTGAAAGTAAGTGATGGAAAGGGAAATAAATGAAAAAGTAAATGTATGCGTACCTTGACTTACCTTTATTACTAGATGGTTGTCTTCTATGTTTGTATTTTTTATTGTGGAGGGCACAGAGTCTGATTTTGATAAACCCAAGAATATAAAACTAAGGAGAAAAAACAAAAAAATATAGTAAAGCAAAGATAACTAATTATATGTAGATGGGCAATGCTTGGATATTTGGCAACCTGGGGTGACAAGTGATATGCTAGACCAAGTGACCAAGTCAAAATTTAGATTAAATTAGGTAATCAAAAATCCAAGGCTAATAAAGATCAAAAAAATCAAACAAGTAAGCCTTAAGTACGAAAGGTAAACTCACCAAGTCAAACCAAGGATACATGTCAAAAAGGATGTTAATCAAACATCAATATAAAAATAGTAACAATCCTTAAACAAAAATGGGAAAGTAAAAATGGTAAAATAATATTGATGAATGAGAATTAAAAATCCTTACTCAATCATAAATGGAAAGAGTGAATAAAAGGGAAAACAACATTGATGGGTGAGAAGTAACAAGTCAACCTCCCTCAAAAATGAAAAAAAAATAGGAAATTAGAAATGGAATTAGGTGTTCATAAAAAGGGTAGTACAATAATGGAAAATGAAAAAATAAATCAAGGCATATCTATAAATGTAGATCCATGGTGTAAAGAAGGTAATCCATAGTTGCTCATGCATATTGTTTTTTCTAAAGATAGATAAAACTGAAACAAAGTAGTGCTAGCATGTTTTATAAGATATGAATAAGAAGGAAGTATAGAAGGGAAAACAAATTTAGAATCATAATTTGAATGTCAAGGGGGGAAATGAAATGGGTGGAGGGGAGAATGCAGGAGAAATGAAGGTAGAGGACCTCTTTATCGAAGTCAAGACACTCAAATTAGGTTTGTCAAAACAAGGGTAATTTTGACCTTAAGGATTTTGAAGAGCTTATCATAGACACACAAGTCTTAGCTCAATAAATGAAGTATGTAGATCATTCCATGAAGACTATATACATAAAAATTAAAATGGACCTACCTTCCCATAATGTGTTCCTTATTCTTCAAGACCCCTTATAGAGTCATTGATCTACTATGAAGATTTGGTACTTGCATGACAAACTAGGTGGAACCATAGAGTTTATTGAATTCTCCTATTACAATATACTATCCTACCATACCCCAATGGACCTTAGCTCTATTTTGAGGCTAACTGTGGAGTTTGAGCTTCGATTGAAGATTAAATATATGCTTGTGATCATAGATTTTGGTGTGATATTGACTTTTGAGATTGGTATGTTGCCTTTTATTTCAGATGATTTATATTTTAATTTTTTTGATGGATTTTTCTATTCCTCCTCCATATGTATTTGGAAAACCAAACATGATTGCTAAATATGACTTTTATTTGAATACTTGGGACTTGGTTGATAAAAAAGAGATCTTCAGGGAGCATGTTGTCTAAGAGTCTCATAAAGTTAGGTGAATTATCTTGACTTTGAACTTATTTTATCTAGGGTGGAGTGAAAGGAAAGGAAATCAAGAGGAATGGAACATAAACAATTTGAATTACTTCAAATCATAAAAAATGTGACAAAGGGTGAAAAAGGGATACGATGGTATAAAAATATGATTCCTTATCATAAGAATGAGGGAAATGTAATAAAACATGCTAGCATAGGTTGTTGTGTAGATTTAATCTACAAAAGAATCAAAAACTAAACATGAGAACAAAGATCAAAAACTTGTAACCATTACAAAACAAATTCTAGAAAAGGAATGAACAGATGGTGATTTTATGAGGAAGGCTAGGTCTTATCTATGGTCTTACATTGTAACTCATAAAATATAAACCCACAAGGGTGACAAAAAGTTTTTAAAAGGTAAGAAAACAAAGATGATAAAAGTACATCATGAGGAATACTGGGTCCTATTTGTGGTTTTACAATGCAACTCATGAGAAAAAGGGAAACCAAAAGATCAAAAGGAAGGACTAAGGTTTGTGAAAATAGAGAACTATTGTAGAGGGTGAGATCTATGTAAGTATCATGAAAAAAGTGTTATATAGATAAAATATAGAAAGCATGAAAATAAGGGAAGGATTAGGTAAAATACTTTTGAAAATATGACATTCATTGATTTGAAGGCTGTAAGTACTTAGACTAAGAATATCTTTGACTAAATAAGGGCCCCACCATTTTTGGGCATATTTACCTTTTTTGTCATGAGTGTAATCTAATTTAGGGATAAGATCAACAATATTAAACATGTGAAATTTGACTCATTTGTTATGTTATTTGGTAATATGAGCCTCGTATTGGTTATTATGTTACAAATCAAAAATGATGTTCATCAAGGAGATCGAGAGCATGAAGGTAAAATTCACATAATTTTTCATCAGGTATGAAATCATGAAGATACATATGGAGAGAGGGAAGTTCAACTTATAAAATAAGGACTAATTTAGAACCATAGACTAGAGAGAATGATGTTTCCTCAATGGCAGTACATATGCTAGTGTGATAGGCCCAAAGTGCAGCATAAAGATGAAGGTGCTAATCTGTGTGAGTTTCATGAACTATCTTTTGGAAAATTTTATTAAGAATTTTTTTGGTAACCTCAACTTGGCCATTACATTATGTATGATAGGGTGTGGAGAATTTATAATTGATTTTAAATTTAGCACATAGCTATTTGACATATTTATTTTTGAAATTACCACCATTATCTGAAATCATAGTATGAGGGATACCAAAGCAATAAATGATTTGATTAAAGATAAATTTTGTGATGGTGGTACTGATGAAATTAACAAGGGGTGTAAATTTTATATGCTTGGTAAAATATTCTATGGCTATGATTATAAATACATGCCCATCTTGAGATCGAGGTAATTTATCGATGAGATTTAATCCTCACATGGAGAATGGCTAGGGAAATTCTATGATTTGAATCTTGGCTAGAGGTAAATGAATTAAATCATCATGAAGCTGATAAGGAGTACAATTTTTATAAAATTCAATGGCATATTTTTCAATAGTGGGCCAAAAGTATCCCATATATAAGCATTTGTGGGATGTAGCATGTCCATTACAGTGGCCATTGAAAATTCCCGCATGTGCTTGTTTAAGAAGAGGAGGGACTTCATATTTCATAACAAATTGGAGAAAGGTACCTTTAGAATTATGATAGTATATGATTTTATATCAAAAAACATACTTAAAATCTTATTTTTGAATGTAGTTATTTTTATGGGAATCGAGGTTGGGAGGATAAGTTTAGTGTTCTAAAAATTGAATTATGTCTTTGTAACATGGGCTTTATCAAATGGTGATAGCTTCAATGTGGTAGATAATTGAATGGTTGAATAGAATATGTATATTTTATTATTTGGATAATAAAAGTGGGATTAGTAAGAACTTGGTAGAGATGAATAAGAGATGTTGAACAAGCAAGGGAATCAACAATAGAAGATTGATCTCAAGGGATAGGATCGATAGTGAAAGAAATAAAATATTTGGTGAGAGTAGTTATAATTTGATGATAATAAATGAGATTTTTCCTTTTTCATTGGTAATCACCATTTAATTGGCAACAAATGATTTGGGAATCACCTAAAGCATGTAGGTATTAGATATCTAAATCAAGGTAAACTCTCATTCTTAAGATTAAAGATTCATACTCTACCATGTTGTTAGTGATGTCAAATGTTAATATAAAATATAACGGGATGATTTTTCAAAAAGGGCTCATAAGAATATAACCTACCCTAGCTCCTTGAAGGTAATTAACACCATCAAAGTGAAGGTTCCAAGTATCCTCATGTAAATCAACATTAATTTTAGGAAGTTCTTCGATTACTACTTTTGGTTTAGTAGTATCAAGGAGGAAAATAGATTCATTGAGATTAATTTCTTTAATATCAGTGGTGAAGTTGTGAAAGTAATCTTTAAGAGATATGGATTGATTGAAACCTTCAATATAGAGGATTTTATCATTAGGAAGACTATTTTGAAGGTGGTTGTTAGCAGGCATAGGAGCTAAAAAAGGTTGATTAATGATGATTTATACTTTGACATATTTTTTATTAATAATTTAGAGAGCAAATTCCATGAGAAGGACCATTCATTTGCTAATTATATCTCTACGAAGAAAGGATTTAGAGAAAAAGTGATGAAGGGGATTATAATGGATGATAACATAAGTGGTCTGATAAATCATATAATGTCAAAGTTTTTTAGTTGTAAAATATATGGCAAGTCAATCACGTTCAACTTTTGTGTAATATTTCTCATAATCAATGAGGTGTCAACTGATATAGTAGATGACATACTCTTTTTTAGTGTCATCTTGGTGGGAAAGCATTTCTCAAAATGATATGGGCGTGGAAGAAGTATATAAGATTAAAGATTGATCATTTGAAGGGGGACAAAGCATGAGTGTTTAAAGTAACGATTCTTTCATATTATCAATTTTGTTTTGACATGGATCTATCCATTCTAGAGTATTACCTTTTTTAAGAAGAGAATTGACATATTGGATATGGTAGGCCATTTCAAGGATGAATCATTTAATTACTCCAAATTTACCAAGGTAAGTGTGAATATATGGAATGGATTAAGGGATGAGCATGTTGATGATAAAATTAATCTTAGTAGAGTCAACATCAATGCCATGGAGAGAAACTAAGAACCCTAATAGTTTACCAGATGTGACATCAAAGACACATTTTTAAGGATTTAGTCTAACTTTATATTTAAGAAGATGGTCTAAGATGATGGAAATATGATTCTTACAACATTTAGATTTAATGATGAGGTCATCCACATAGGTTTATACAATTTTATGGATAATATCATGAAAGATATGAGCCATGGATATTTGATAAGTAGCTTTGGCATTTTTGAGTCCAAAAGGCATTTTAACCTAGTAATAGGTTCCCCATTCTGTGGTTAGAGTTGTCTTATGTCAGTCATAAGGGGAAATGTTAATTTCATTATAGCCTAAGAATCCATCCAAAAGAGATAACATTTCATAACTAGATGTGGAATTGACAATGGCATCTATTGAAGGTATAGGGAAATTATCCTTGAGACAAGATAGATTAAGATTATGGAAATCAATGCATATGCAAATAACCATGGTGACCTTTTTTTGAACAGGAATAATGTTAGAAACCCATTTAGAATAGTCTAATAGTTTGATAAACTTAGCATTGATAAGTTTGATAATTTCTTTGTGACATAAGTGGAAACTCTGGGTGAAAATATCCATTACTTTTGATGTACAAGTTTGGCATCATGATAAGTGATGATATTATGCACCACAATGGTACGTCAATACCATACATGTCCTCATAGGACTAGGTAAAGATCTCATGATGTTTAATTAAAAACAAGCTAAAGTAATCATGTTCATTAGGTATGAGTTCACAAGAAACTATAATAGGTCAAGGGCATGATGGATTACCATATTCAATGCAAGTACTTTCTTAGATAATCATAACATTGCCTTATTGAAAATTGTATGGTGCATTAAGTAAAAATAAATTAGATTAGCTTTAGGATTGATGACAACAATGAAGTTGTTGAAACAAAGGGATTTGTTTTTGAAATCCTTGAGTTTGTGATATTATAGAGGAAGTTGAGGTTCTTGGACATGAAGTAATTAAAGGATAGTTTCATTGCTAGCCAAAGGGGAAGAGGACCATAATACTAAACATCTACTTCAAGATCAAGAGTTTGATTACCATGGATATCATATTCAGAATGTATCTGATGAACATCTATGGCCTTGGAATCTAATGTAATAACAAGAGTAGGAGTAGATTGATTGGATGAGATTGGTGTATTGTTAATTTTTTTGATGGGGGGGAAATTAGATATAGTGATGGGATTTGTAGATGGTAAAGCAAATGTAATAATTTTCATAGGTTCAGAAGGTAGGATTTGCTCTACCACCTAAAGAGTATCAAGAAGTGGAGTATTATCAGGCGGTACATGACTTTCAAGAGCTAATTAAAATTCTATGGAAATAGTGTGAACATCCCATTTGAAACCAAGTATTTGAACTAAATTTTTCTGATAATTTTGAACATCCAAGTCTCAATATTGAGCATGGGCCATGATATAGTTATCATCATAGGTTGGAGAGATGGTACACACTTGAGATTTAGGGGGAGTTTTAGAAGGGGAAATTACAATATTATTAAACTTACTGGGAGACATGATTAGAGTATCTTGGAAGAGTTTAGCCATTCCATAATCATTGCAAGTGAAGGTGTCTTCTAGGTAAGAAGGTTCTTCAAAATTGCATGGAGGGAAAAATCAGTGATCTCATCAATGAGAAGAATAGTGCAATCATGAGGTAATAAATAATGAGGAAGCTACTCTAATTTATGAGGTAACTTAGTAGTGTTGAAATTATGTTACAAGTCATTAGGTTCATCATCATTCAAATAAGCTAGAGTGACTTATAAGTCTAGATTGATATTGATAAACTAAAGTAAAGGAGTAAAATTGATGGTAAGAATGGTAGGAATGTGACATTAATATTTTAGATTAAGAATTTAAATACTCCAAGGGTTAAGATTGACTTCATGCTTATATCATTTATCATTATATAAGAATTTGATGCATTGGCTATCGAAAGAAATGATGGCCCTCATTCTATGAGTCCAAAGTTGACTGAGGACTATGTTATAAGATAGGGGAAAATCAAGGACCATAAGTTTAATTCAAACCATCTTAGGTTTGATTTTTAGAGGAATCCAAATACAACCAAGTGGATTTTGATTATTTTTATCAATTCCATGATAGGTAAAGCAAGTTTTCTTGACATGATACTTATAATAGCCAAGTTGTTGGATAAGCCACAAATATGTCACATTAATACGGGGTCCTTTGTCAACTAGAAATTTATGAATAAGGTTAGTATTAATGGCTATTTTAATGAATAGGGGTGGATTATTATCATGAAAAATGATATCATCGTTAATCATATCTTCTTCAATAAATTCAATAGATGGTTTGGAAGGACACATAGTTTCAATGGTATGCACGTTGGTAGGTTGAGGTTCAATAAAGGGTGGTTATTTATCTATAGAATATGAATCTTCAATTTCTTGTAATTATTTCAAGAGGAACTTAAAATGATAAGGAGAAGTATGAACTAGCTCCATAAGTGGAATATCTCAAGGCACAAAGTTAAGTTCCTTGAGAAAGTTTCAATGGGATTTAAAAGAAGAACCCATATGGGGTTTAGAAGATAAGGTAGATTTGGAAGGAATGGAATTTCTTGGGGGTTTGAAAGGAGGTGGTTCCTCATAGGATTTTGAAGCTAAATTAGTGGTTGTAGTATCTTTGATAATTTGCTCTTCCAAATATGATTTCTTAGGTTTTGTGATAGGATCTGTGTGAGCTAGATTACGATGATAGTTGACCTTAGCTGTGTTAACATATAAGGAATTATTGTAATATTGATCATAGTTGACATCAATGGCACAAAAATCCTTGGTATTTTTCTGATTATTAAATGTGGAAAAATATTTTTGGTTATCAGATTACGAAGATTTGGAAGTTTGACATTTTTGAAAAGTGGTGTTGTACTCTTGATGATGAAGTTGGATCATAGCTTCATGATTAAAGGAATCACAAAGCATGTAGGAGACACAAAATTTAGTAATCCCTCAACAAGTTTCATAGGAATGACCAATGTTGGTGTGGCACCAACAAAATTGATTAGGGTCATACCATTTAGAAGGACTATTAGGATAAGTAAAGGGTTTACAGGGTGGTAAAAATTGTTTCATTTGATGCATAGTTAGTGGTATTTGAGAATATGAGGGAGTGTCATTTTTGACAACTACTTGTTTGGTTTGAGGATAATTTACAATGGTGGAATTGATATAAGTTTGAAAATATCCTTTGAGAAATTTAGTATTAGGTTCAAATTATTTCATGAGGAAGTCTTGATGTTTGGTTTGGTTAAGAGCTTCATTAAGCATTTGAGGAAAAAAAAAATTGAACCTTATATTGAAGTGATAGAGTTAAATTAGTTATAAATAGTTTGAATAAATTGTCATCAGTCATGTTATGGTCAACTTTATGGGCTAGATATTTCCATTATTTGATAAAATCATGAATTGATTTGATGGGAGATTACTTAGCTTTGATGAAATGGCTAAGGCAATTTTTGGGGAGGTCATTATGTTGAAACTCTTTAACTCAGGCATTGACTAAATCCTCAAGTTTATAAATGGAATATTGGAGAATTTGGTTGTACCATTAAAATACATTGTCATTGAAGGTTTTAACTAGAAGTTTAGTTGTGGTGAAATTATTAGTTTGGATCCACTCTTTGTAAATATTACTAAATGCTTTAAGAAAGGATACAGGGTCTTTAGTCCCATCATACTTTATAGTTGATGAAAATGATGAAAGGATTTAAGGGCTCATTTTGTATATTTTGAAGCATTTTATTATTCATAATATGTTGAGGAATAAAATTTCTTGAGGCATCTCTAAGAGGTGGAAGAATAGAATTTGGATTGGCTTGAGGAGTGAGAATCGGAGGTTGATTAGTCATATTAATAAAATGGCATTATAATTGCATCATTTGAGAGGTGTTATAGGTTTTCATTATGTTCATTTATTGTATGACTTATGGAAAATTGTGATTCATATCAATTAGTGGGTTGGTGTTTGTAGGAGAACTCCTCGAATTGGTTTTAGGGGGTTGGTTATTGGAAGGTGGATTACTAGTGGAATTATTGGATATACTTATGTTAATTTTCCCACATTATGTTGATAATATTGAATATGATAATTATCTTAATAGGTACAAAAAGGATTGTATCTGCCTACTTCATCTTGAGGTGTGATTTGAATCATGTTACATTCACAGATGAAGGAGGAGAAGAGGTGCTCCAAGATTGAGGGTTATCTTGGGAGGAAAAGAGAGGGAGAAATTAATATACCATATAGTTTATAAATGGATTCAAGTTGTTCAAGAAGATTCTAATAGGGGACTTCATGATAATTTGAGGAAATGAATAGAATGATAAGGAAAGAGAGACAAAGAACTAAGTTATTCATATAGGAGAGCAATGTTAGCAATAAGAGTACAAAGTTGACTAGGTTGATTGTATATTGCTAAATAGGGAGATGATAAAAGTATAGAGTTAACTAGGTTGACTTAGTACTTGTGAATAGTAGGCTAAAGAGTATAGAGTCAACTAGGTTGACTTAGTACTACTAATAGGGGAAAATATAGTCTGTAAAATATTGTGTCAAGTAGAATGATGGTGTGATAAAAATAAGGAAGTATGTTACAATGTAATTGAAGTAAGAAGTGAAATCAAACACACAAACAATTAGATCAATGAGAATGATCCAATTAGCACACAACACAAAAACTTGCATCAATGTTGGCCAATGAAAGTTTTTAAAATATAATATACAATGAGCAGAGGGCAAGCAATCAACTGAAAAGTGAATGATAAATAAGTGGTCATCCTGAGTTTTGTTTAGATTCTTATAAAGTGTTATTTTAAGTGTGATAGGGAAATAGGATGAAATTAGGGAACTAGAAAGTAGTCTATGGATGGTTTTTGGATGTTTAGGTTGAAAGGGATTTGTGTTGGTAATGGTACTAGCTTAGTATTGGGGATTACCCCCTCACTTCATAATCTTACAATGATAAGGGTGTCAGGTAATTTACCAATATATACCATTAACCACATGTTTATATTTAGGTAAAAAACCAAGTTGACTTCTCCCTTGGTGATTAAATCCTAGTAAGTAGGCCTTGGCTAGACAAATGTTTAAATGCATTTTAAAATTATGTGATTTGGTAGCATGTGAAAAAAGATAAAAATATTTCAACTAAATGTTATTTTAGAAAACCACCTAATTAGACTATGTGAGTTACTCTAAGCATGTAAAAAAATGAAAATGAAAATGTGAATTAATTATTAACATATAGTTGTTAATTCCCAATTTAATAATGGTACAAAGTCAATTTAAATGACACTATATGCAAATGTTAGAGAACAAAATTGATAGGGTCACTATTGTAATATAGAAGCAAGAGTCCTTAAGAAATAAGTTAATCAAGTTGACTTAATCTTTTAGACAAAAGATAGACTATAAAATTAAGTCGACTAGGTCGACTTAGTTTGCTATAGGATTACAATTTTGAAGATTGCAAACTTGCACAAAATAGAAATGTAATGAAGTAATAAATTGAAAGAGAGAGATAGGAACCTTTGTGGGTTGGAAGATGATAAGGATTGAAAAATTTATGTTGAAGTGCCTTGAATGTTGCTTTCAAGCTTTTCCAATTGTTTCAACTGGGTAAATTTAGTTCTATGAAACCCTATTTTTTAAAGCCTACTAAGATGACCAAGTCAACCTAATTTATTATTTGGTTGTTGTTTGTAATACTAAGTCAACTTATATGAATTAGTTTGCTATTTTAGATGTTATTTAAAAGTCTAAGTCAACCTATTTAAATAAGTATGATGTTTAAAATTGAATACGAGTACTGTGTTGACTTATTCAATCTAGTAACTTGTATCTAATGAAGACCTACATAGAAATAATAGAGTCATTTTGATGTAATTGTGTGTTAACCAAAAGTTATAATTATACTAGCATGGTCACCTTAGCATCATAAATATATAAAAATAATAAAATGATAGAAATGAAAAACATGAAATAAAACCTTCAAGGGTTAGATTCACATTGGGTTCACCAAAATGTGTGTAATGTAAAATTTATCAGATATACAAATCAATCCAATATGAGAGAAGATAGATATTGCTTACACTTCTAATTGGTGATACATTAGATAATCAAGGTCATGACCAATATGGATCCACTAGACCTAATTAAGGGATCTCTTACCATAATAATATTACTAGGGAGGGTTACAAAGCCTCCATTCAAGAAAAACTATGCAATAACACTAACTAGGTCTTATATTTCATATTCACTATAATAATAAGTAAAGCAAAATATAATCTAGTGATCACCAAATCTTATGGCACAAAGTGGGGGTAATAAAAGTAAACATGCATAAGAGAATTATAATTAAGCTATGAATAGGTAAGACCCTAATGCATGGAGAGAGAGAATATTATTCAAAATCCATTACTTATGTTACTTTTATCTACTAAAGAAAGGAGCAAAGTTAGAGATACTTACCTAGAAGATGATCCCATTAGGATACAATCTCTCCCTTAGCCAAAGGTACTTCACAAGAGGTTGTTGTGGTTTTTAAATATCACAAAGAAAGGCCAAAGCATCCAAGACTTCTCCACAAGACTAGATTTTTATCCTAGTAAAAAGCCTAAGCTAAGACTCCTCAAGGAGAATGGTGGAAGAGTAGATTGTAAATAAGCACAAATGAATAATAAATATTTTTTACTCTCTAAGAATGGTGAAATGGATGTGTTTATATAGGTGTATTTAACCCCAAACCCTTCTAAAATTTTTGATTGATAAGGTTGACTTGCTCGACCTAGTATCATAATTGATAAAAACTCACTAGGTCATAGATTAGGTTGGCCAAGGGAAAACCTAGACCCTTAATAAGTTTTTTCAATAAGAGTACAAGTTTGACATAGCCAACATAGTCATTTAAACTATCAAAAAAGGGTTTTAGGTTAGGGAAAGTGATAATGAAGGTGGTAAAAGACTAGAGTAATGTGTAAAAAAGGAGGCAAAACTTAGGGGAATGATTTTTAAGAGATAAGTGTGTAGATAGAAAGTGGTAAAAGGGATAATATTATTACAAATCATAAATGGTCTACCCACCCATTTTTTGGTACACCCCTTAGGGTGTACACTTAGATATATTGAGACTCAATAGGTTCTTACAAGATAAAGAGCGTCAATAATTGATAAAAGTTTGAAAATATTTTGTGTATACAGATCTTAATGGATAAGTTTCTCATTATAATTGCACCACCACCTTATGGCTACACCATCAAAAATGTAAACCAATCATGGCATATGATTATTATCAGAGTTATATAAGTCTTCAAGGTACTAGATGAAGTTACAAACTTCCATTTGTCTATAAAACTAGGGAAATTTATCATCTTTCTAATGGAGCATCCATAACTAATCCTCTCATGACTTATCTAGTAATAAGTTAAATAAACCTATTCATTTATGATACTAGCAAAAAACATTCTCACAACTGCCAATGGTAATGTACACTCTTCTAATGAGGTCATAATCACTTTGAGCCCATTAATTACAAGCATTACTTGTAGTATCATAAAGGGATTGAGTGTCCATCCATCAAAGGATGTCATCAGGAATAGGATCATGTTACTCCCTATCTCTGGCTATGACATTGTAAATGTGGTTAATATGTTCTTCTTCATTAATAGGTTTAATGTATAGGGGCCCATGGCTTTGATCCAATGGAATAACAACACATTGATTAGTATTTTCAAAATAGATGTAGCACTTTTTGAAGCTTAAGTCTATGTTATTTGCATAGCACCAAGGTCACCCCATTAAGTTTATAAAATCATCTACCTCAACTAACTCAATAAATTCAAAATAAACTATGAAAGGTACTCCAAGGATATCAACCATTGCATTCTTAAGGGCACTAATTGGTAGAGAATGAGTTTTATTAGCCATAAACAATACATGTGGTGATGTTTGTAATGATGGATTAGTCATTTTATTCCATGCATATTTTATGATAATGTTAACCTCAGTGTTGGTGTTAACCAAGATATCCCATATAACCCAACCATCGATGGCAACATTCAATAGTATTTCCTTTTCCTCTTGAGGGATAAGAGGAATAGGGGTATTTTATCATCAAGCATGATTCAATCAATAATCCTCAGTTGCTTGAATCAATTAAGGTTGAGCATTAGTTGGTTCTTGTACCTAATTTTAAAGCTAATTACTAGATTTTTTAATATTGTCCTCATCTAACATATGATTACAAAGTTCTTGGAAATCATCTTACACCATGTTTTGAGGTTCTATGGCCTTTTATAGATCAACACGTTATGTTGATTATTGGTATTTAAGAAACTATATCTCTCCTTGTAGTTCCTATACCAACATCATAATATCCTAGAGTACATCCTTCTATTTCTAGGCATCATGATACTTCCTTAAACAAGGCTCTTCATGTTGTGTCTTCTCAATAGGAGGAGATGTAGGCTGAGATTGTCCACTATTACATGTAGTGTTATTCACCTATTGAGCTGTTGAAGTGATAGAGTATGGTCACCAATGAAGTTTCTCAATGCAAATCATCCTTGTATATTTTTCATTTCTTTCCTTAGTGATGGTTATGTATAGGTCAAGACATTATCCAACCAATGCTATTTCTTACAAAATGTACATATTGGATAGACTAGACAATCTCACTAATAGTGATCTAGAGATCCACACTTATAACATTTTTTTGATGGGAAACAACCACCTCCTCATCCTTATCCTTGACCTCATCCATGATAGCCACTATTATCTTAATTATTAGAAAAAATGGTTTGGCAGGTACTACACACACATGCATCATGTATATCATTGATTAGCCAACAATCATTTATGTCATGGGTGTAAACATCACATATATTGAAATATTTAGACACCATAGAATGTGTATCCCACTATAAGAGAGGATAGGATCATAAATCATGTTTTTCATGGAAAATTTCACATAATTGATTTATTATAGTGTGGATGTTTTTGTATGGATAGTTGCTTCTATTATGACCTTCATACTCACAATCAGTACACCAAAGACCATTATGATTATTGAAAACATTATTTAAAGTCAACTTATCTAACTATGATTCCATTAATTTTATTTGAGCTTCCATAAAGGTACTAATTCTAGTGTTAATTCTTCCAATAGATTCTGCATGGAGGACAACTTATAGAGCTTTACATGGGCTAATAAAGGTCTTTTGTGATATCATTCATATAAAATGAATCAAAAAACCTCACACAAACCATTAGACATTCTAAACAACATTAATCTCAAATGAAAGCTTTGACAAAAGTGTTTTGAATCATGTATCATACTCCCTTATAATTTTAGTGAGCTCTTGCTTTATGTCTTTTAGCATGGAAATACTTTATTTCTCAAATTTGAGAATGTCAAATTACTAAAGGAATGTTATTTTGAGATAATCATAGTATATTACCACTTGTTGAGGGTTAAAATTCATAGACCACTTATGCACTCTTTCCATAAGTGTGGTCATGAATTGTGTGGCCTTTTTATTAGAATAAGTTATACCTCATGCCCTCCAAATGAGTTTGCACTTATGGACATTATCTTTAACATTATCCATACCAGATATTCAAGTAGGTGAAGCATCATTTCATAATATACTATTAGAAGTTGAGGTGATTATGATGGTGGCTATAGAGAACCCATAGATCTTATTCCTTGAGGGTGAAGTCCACTACTTCTCATGCCACCTTCTAATTCCCCTCTATTACCTTCAACATCTATGGGTTCTCTATAGCCACCATATTCCTTGAGGGTGAAGTCCACTACTTCTTCTCGTGCCACCTTCTAATTCCCCTCTATTAGCTTCAACATCAATACACATGATGTGGGGCATGGTAGCTGGTTGATTAATAATAATTGGGCCTATATTCTATCAATTATGAATGATAGGTCCACCAAGAATACCAATTTGGGCCATTAAATTCCATTGAAGAACAAGAGAAAGTGTTAAGTTAGGATGATTTAAAACTGGTTCAGCTAAAATTTCCCTTATAAAATTAGTTTATGAATCTACACTATCTTTATCCTAATTATGTATATGAAATTCATCTGATGCAAAAACATGAGCATGCACTATGGTTGGGGAACTTGGGTGGTTCAAACATAGTTAATCAATCTCCTATGTTTGGTTGTTTCTCCTTCATATGATAAAATTAGCATTAGGTGTGGGTCTAAAGTGATTGAGTCCTCCTTGTGCCTTTTCACTTCCTTACAGACCCTAAGAGCACTTCTTGAGTTCTCTCATTCCCTTCCTACACCATTTCCACCAATGATCCTCTATCAATATTCATCATATTTATTATTTCATAATGCCTACTGACTAACTACCATTCTGAACCTAAAATTCTCACCAACACCTCTATGTTCCCCTTCCAATTATGTGGATCATGCAAAGAAAAATTTAGCCCTCCATTGGTAGAGTTTTAAGTACAAAATCAATGAGCAACATCTTAACTTTTAGTGGGAATTATCTAATGTACCTACCATGTGGTTCTCTAAGAAACTGGAACTTGCCTTCTTTAGGATAAGAGTAAGTGGTTATAACATAATCTAGAATGTAGCTAGTCAACATCCCTCTCCACTAGATATAACAGCATGTATCCATGGTTTCCCTAGTTGTGCCAAAGCCCTTTGACATTCTAAGGTCTAAGCTTGTCTTATCCCAAAATTTCATGATTGACCTTGAGCATAAGTAGAGATCCAAGCATGCAAATGAATAGGGATATTGACAAATAAGGTTTTATATAATGCATTAAAGAGATGTTGTCTTACCCTTTCACATGTAGACATTCTTGGTTGAAGATAAGGAACTGAAAAATTATCCTCAACCTTGGTAATCCATTTTTCAATAATTTTAAGGGTTATTCATTTAAGCATATTCCATTACTATGAAGTAAGCACCATGGTCTTAGCAATGAAACCAAAATGTTGGGTTTTTATTCTCTTAGTCACTATTTATTTAGGTGATAAAGTGTAGCCCAAACAAGCTTTCACTCTAGCCCTTCACACAAGATTATGGTCTTGTGCTCTCACCTAAAACATGTAGTAAGAGATTGGTTCCCATGGGTTATGTTGTTTAATAACACACTAGTCTTATTCTTGATTTTATTCATATATCTGATTAGTAATTATATATAAAAAGAAATACACTACTATAGACCTTGTCTCACTAATCAAAAACACAAGTGCCATGAATTTCAATGGATTTTCAATTCATAATGCATGTTATATAAATCCCATTATGAGAGATAATCAATATAATTAGTTAATCCAATCCACTATTCATACTCAAATATAAATTAAACATAAACACACAATGCCTAAACTTTATTGTAATATCCACAAGTCTATATTATATAGACCCAATATTCTATCCATAATTAGTCACCTTACATGATTCCACATAGGGGTATTTATAATTTTTTTCCATAACCAAGTAGTTATATAATAAATGACATAGATGATTTGCAAATAAACTCTTAGTAGACTAAGAGTCATGATAATATTTCATTTTTTTCTCTCTTAAGGACCTAAGCCTGTGTGCCCCTTATATTCTTATTTGATGCTAAATCCTTGCTACCAAATGTCCTCCTCACATTCCAATTAAAAATCATAATGGTTAAGTCTAGATGGTCTTTGAGAATCACTCCTCAACCATCTCTTGCTTCCCATGCACTCCCCAAGTCTTTTGTCATTGTTTCAAGTCCTATGCTCTTGGGTTATTCATAGTTGTGTTCCATATTTGATTGGGTATTATTGCATTGATAAATTATATGCCCTTATCCTCTCATACCTCATTGGTTCCACACCATGGTATTCCTACACTTTTCTAGTTCCACTCCATGGTCTTCTGCACCATGCTCCTCTCACACCATTCTAGTTTTGTGCCAAAAAAACAAAATACTTAGTCAAAATTTTGGGTCTAATAAGGTGATTTAAGAGTTTATTAAGAATGAAGCATGGTTTGTTGCTAGGAGTTTGATATGTATATTTGACTGGCTATGGCCAAGTTTATCGACTCTGCATACCTAAGTTTTTAAATAATAAGGACCATTTTTAGTTGATAGTTTAAAAATCTACCCCTATGCAAGGGTCTTCTTCATTTTGGTGTTCAATTTATTGAGGTATTGTTATAAGGTATTCAATGATAATATATATATATATATAAAATTGGGACCAACATAAACTCTTTATGAAGCCCTGGTTCCTAGATTTTAATCCTATGTTGGAAACCCTCTCCACCAAGCTAGTTTCGATGTACTTCCTACATCTGCTACTCTAGTTCTAGGTAGCCTCTTATCTCACATCCATTATCAATGATCTAGGTGAGGTATTGAAAATAAATCACTAATTTTACTTGTATTCTCATTTCTATGTAAATCAAGATCTCCCTCCCATGACTAGGTTGAAATTTAAAGACCAGTGTTGGATTCAAACCCTTGATTATGAAGGACTACTGTTCAAATGTCTAAAATGTTATGAGAATGGACATGTGGATTTTGAGTACTATAAATATAAATATAAGTTGGAGTCTTCCTAGTGGAAGGATGCTCTTTCCTCACATTTTATGGTGGATGCAACCAACACTTTAGAATCACCTATGGAAAAGGTTTCAGAATTACTTACAAGAAAATTGGTCAAATATTCTAAAATTGAACATAAACTTAGGTCTCAAGATTTTACCTTAGCACTAGTAGAAGAGAAGGTACAAGTAGATCCTATAGCTTCTAGATAAAAATATATGCAAAAAATTGTTTAGCTATCCTTGATAACCCCCCGTTATGGGGGCTTAGGGATACACATGATAAAGATGATTGGAAAAATGTAAAGAAGAAGAAAAGTGGGTGGTTGGCCTTAGAACCATTCTCTAGATCACTCTAACCCCATAACAAGAATGGTGATGGAAGTGCATAATGGTCTTTTAACAGCAAGATACCTATAAGTCTTATAGGATCTATTGGTGGAGGGCTCTTATAATATTTAGGTGATGTTTGAGTTAGACTTGCTTTGCATTCAAGCCTTTTGGTTGACCTATTTAGAGGGCTAGTTTTTTATTCTTAACACCATTTTAATGGACTTTGTTTTTTTGCTTATCATTTTAATAAAATGGGTGAGGGACACATTCACCCTCTTTACCTATAAAAAATAGAATAAAATTCAAATACAAAAATTATTATCAATTTTTTAATAAATTTAAATTTTGAAACTCCATAGTTTGAATCTAGAAAAAATGTACCTTAAAATTAAATAATTTAATTTCTATCTATGGCTCCATATTTTTATATAATAAAAATGATGACCATAATGTTCCTAGACATACATACACTTACTCAACATGTTTAATGGGATTTTTCATCAACCAATTAAAATTTGGTAATCTCTTTTTAATGATCTTCATTATATTGAATTTATTTATAAAACTTATTTATAAATCTTGATCTTTTTGGGTCTTTATAAATTTTGCTCCTAAGAGTATGATATGATTTGGATAGATTAAACAAACATTTTCTTGAACTTTCAAACTTATCAATTTTCAGCTATCAGATATGAATTTTAAAAAATTGACATGATGATTTGAGAAAACTAAAATTGTAAAAATAAAGTGACATAAATCCACTGGAGAAACACCAAGGTAAACATCACAAGTTTGTTCATCAACTAATAGAACATAACTAAAAGGATCTAAATGAGTGATTTTTTTCCTATTGGAAGGTCAAGCTATTGATTCCCAAAAACACCCATCAAAATCCATATATGTATATATTTAAAAAATCGACATGATAATTTGAGAAAACTAAAATCATATAAATAAAGTGACATCAATCCACTAGAGAAACACTAAGGTAAATGTCACAAGTTTGTGTGTCAACTAATAGAACATAACTAAAATGATATAAGTGAGGTGATTTTTTTCCTAGTGGAAGGTTATGCTATTGATTCCCAAAAACACCCATCAAAATGTGTATATATTTATCTCTCTCTCTCTCTCTCTCTCTCTCTCTATATATATATATATATATATATATATATATATATATATGTGTGTGTGTGTGTGTAAGTGTATAGTATTGGGGGATAACTTTGTGCATATTTACCCTAACACATACATGTTATAGAAATTTAGGCTCATAAATACCAAGTAGTAACATGTATATGATATATATAATGCATAACACATACATGTTATAAGAGTACATGTTATGTGAAATTTACATAACATGTACATATTATAATGCATAAGTGTTATGTCAATGTGAAAAAATAAAAATAAAAAGGCCAAACCTGCATTATATTGTCATAATCACTTGATTTAATATTTTCTCTACCCTTATCTATGCTAAAATATGTTTGCATTGTGATTGGAGGAGGATTAAACACACTAAAATTGCCCATTACTTTGATGAATTGATAATGCCATCGTAGAGGGGAGGAAAGCAACTAAAATCCAAACCTATTAACACTATATTTTAATGCTTTATTATTTTTATTATTAAAACCATATTTTTGAATAACCCATTCAAATGCAAGATAAAAACCTACTGAACCTCATCCTAACCCTCCTAACCCTCCACCTAGCCTTGATAACCCTCCTAGCCTTCCTAACCCTCTGCCTAACCTTGGTAACCCTCCTAGCCTTCCTATAGTTCCACATGACCCCCAAATAATTAGGAAGATTTGACTGCACAAATAGTGGAAAAAAGATATAAATTGAATAAATAATTAGGAGAATGGGGGAGCCCACTTCAACCAACACCCACCCCACCTATTTGGCTAATAACCTAGAGTCAGTATTAGGTCAAGTTGACTCAATAATGAGTCAAATTAATATATGGGCATCATATAGGGATAGATGTTGGGATGAATATGTTTAATAATTATCAGCACATGATGTGAAGGAAAAAAATATATCAAAATAACTAATTTGTGCCTTATTCATTGACCCAATAACCAATGCACCCTTTACCTACTGAACCTCATCCTAACCCTCCTAACCCTCCACCTAACCTTGATAACCCTCCTAGCCTTCCTAACCCTCTGCCTAACCTTGGTAACCCTCCTAGCCTTCCTATAGTTCCACATGACCCCCAAATAATTAGGAAGATTTGACTGCACAAATAGTGGAAAAAAGATATAAATTGAATAAATAATTAGGAGAATGGGGGAGCCCACTTCAACCAACACCCACCCCACCTATTTGGCTAATAACCTAGAGTCAGTATTAGGTCAAGTTGACTCAATAATGAGTCAAATTAATATATGGGCATCATATAGGGATAGATGTTGGGATGAATATGTTTAATAATTATCAGCACATGATGTGAAGGAAAAAAATATATCAAAATAACTAATTTGTGCCTTATTCATTGACCCAATAACCAATGCACCCTTTACCTACTGAACCTCATCCTAACCCTCCTAACCCTCCACCTAACCTTGATAACCCTCCTAGCCTTCCTAACCCTCTGCCTAACCTTGGTAACCCTCCTAGCCTTCCTATAGTTCCACATGACCCCCAAATAATTAGGAAGATTTGACTGCACAAATAGTGGAAAAAAGATATAAATTGAATAAATAATTAGGAGAATGGGGGAGCCCACTTCAACCAACACCCACCCCACCTATTTGGCTAATAACCTAGAGTCAGTATTAGGTCAAGTTGACTCAATAATGAGTCAAATTAATATATGGGCATCATATAGGGATAGATGTTGGGATGAATATGTTTAATAATTATCAGCACATGATGTGAGGGAAAAAAATATATCAAAATAACTAATTTGTGCCTTATTCATTGACCCAATAACCAATGCACCCTTTACATTATTCATAAAATGCTTCCTGATCCATCTATGCCAACATAATTTGATTAAAAATAATTTTTGGGATTGATGGTGGATGGTGTTTGATTACCCACCATGTAAAACCATGAAGTCCCATTGTATTTTTTGAGGAAACTCTACTGTGAGTTTCTAATCAATGAGATTCCCAACTATTTTGACTACTCAAATTTTCAAGACTAAGGAAATGGCTTTGTACATGATATACTAGGTGAACATCATATGCCTAATCAGCCTAAAAGGGTCCCTATCCAAACTCCACTTTAGCTAGAGATCCACTCTATGATGAAGTAGGTCATCGATATTGATAATTTGCATTTGTTTAGTGCACTTACTGACATATTTGTTCAACATATGAGTAGGATTTTTGAGACTAATGTTATAGATACTCCACCCAATGTGAATACCCAAACTTATCTTTGTAGATTTTATAGTGTTATATACATTGGACCTTTGGATGGTGATGGTAGTTATTTTGAGGGCTTATATGATACACTTTTTGACAATGAGTTTTTGACATTATATTTGATATGCACACGTCTGTCACTAAATATATACAAGTATATTTTATATCCAAAATGTTAAATTTGAATTATATTTATTTTTAGAATCCAATGATTAATTACACAAAAATTAAATAATATTATATGTAATTTTTTATGTTTTAGGAAGAGATGATGCCATCATCTTCATGGTCTACGATTGTATTTTTGGGCTACCTAATGTTTACATATGCACAAATAGTTTCTAATCCAACTACTACTGCATCTATTGATGTTACTAGGTCAATGCTCACATAGATAGTAATTTTGAGTTAATATTATACTCTCTATACATGTTTTTATTTATATAGATCTATGCTCTTGAGCATGCGAGGTTGTTTTTTAAGTTGATTACCATAGTGGAGACTCCTCCATCTTTCTGAGATGAGACACACAAATGCATTACTCTTGCAATTTAATCCACATAGGCACTCAATGAGGTACATGTTAACTTGTAATTTTAAATTTTAAATATATATTTATTTTAATAAATTTTACTTGATAATTAAGCAAATATAACTTATGTGAATGTTTTGTGTATGTAGGGTTGTTTGATGAAATCTGATAGTCCCATTCAGATGATTAATGGGGAACCTTCTCTTATTTTATACCTATTTCACATTCCTATTCATGCACCTCAATCTGTCACTAACCCTATTAAAATTCAAACATAGATTGCTCATGACCATGAGATTGAAATAAGTACACATCTAAATTATTTTTATATTCTAGTTTAAAATTAATTTCTAAACTTGGTTGCATGTATAGTATGTAAATTTTCTAATAATATTTTTATTTGAATAAGTTCAACTACATGTGAGATATGAGCATAAAAGGACCTATTGTTAGACCCTGGAGGAATCCAAGGCATCTTAAGTATCTCAGACTATGAGTAGGGCATCATAGAGAGAGTCTTCTTTGAGGAAGGAAAAGAGTTGGAGACTATTTGATGAGTAGCATGTCTTATATGATGTACTTGTTTATATAATACATATTGAAAAACATATACCAATCCAAATGATAAACATTTCCATGTTGCTCAATATTATGTATAAGGGGACATACCACATGATAGTTAACATCCACTAGTGTCAACCAGAATGAAAAAAAAATGCATTATTTTTTTCACAATCATAGAGTTGTTATGGTAATAATATCAATAATAATCAAGCCATCCCCTATCCTCACCTGGCCACCCTAACCACCTATATAATAATTTATAGTAGTGCGCCTCTCAAATTGAGGCAATGGTATTACTACAACATCATGATTCTTGGTCAGTAGTCTTAAGTACCTCCATACACCCTCAATGGTCATTTTTATCTCCCCTATGGGGTGAATAAATAAACATGAGTTTCAGTCCCATCTCTTTACAAGAGCTTTCAACAATGGAAGATCCATGGGCACTATACCCAACTAACCAGTGTTCCTTAAACCTATGGAATATATTATGTCCTAATCAATTACAATAAAACACAACTCAAAAATATAACTTGAGGCTCTAACGAGTCACCACTCATGTATATGGATAGTAGGTTATAATTGAAGTAAATAACAAGTTGATTTATTCATATTTTGAGATCTTATTATATAAGACTTTCCTCCTAAAAAAGAGGAGTACATTCTTATCCCTCCAACTCACACATCTTAATCCTAATCCCAATTATAAAGACTAATTCCTAACAAAACTCAAGTAAAAATGCACTCACTCCTAATAACACTAATATATATTAATATTAATAACAAAATTATACTAACTAAGACTATCTCCAACATTCCCCCTTAAGAAGAACATAGGGAAATGAATAGTATTTCATAAGAACTAGGGCACACCATTTTGAGCCAAAAAACATTAGATGGGATCATAACACCAATCCAAAAAGGGATACGACTATGAGCAATGATAAAGACATACACACCAATCTAATATCATATAAAAAAGAGTGGATAGGGATAAAAATGTTATATAACCTATATAATTGTGAACATATAAATCATATTATGCCATTATATCCTTCAAAAATTTAATTAGGGGCATACATTCTACTTTTCACTCTAAGTGTGGCATGAGCCTCCACTTATTTTTTTAAATATTCTAATCGGGTTAGCTAGGCCTCATTAAGTAGTTACACATCAAGATAGTGGGACTGGGTCCTTGTTATGTCTTCAATATGTGTTGTCCACCTTATAAAACACTACATTTTCAGCCAATGTACTTTATCATGAACATAAAAAATAGTCACCATTACCACTAGACACCATGCTTGGATTTAGTATTTTTAGCACAAGTTTCTAAATTGGTTATATAAAAAATATGCCATCACTAAAAATAATAGGTAAAAACTCTTTATAATGTATAATCTTTTGGGAATATTTATTTTTCTCACTAAATAAAATGGCAACCTTTGAGTTAGTGATGAACTCAAGGTTAATTTGCCTCCTTCCTTAGGTTCCAGTAGTCTCACGTGTGATATAACTCAACTAGATAGGTAAAATTGCATGCCATGTTTAAGAACAAATTATCCCTTAGAATCAACTCACACATTCCATTAGACATTGGGTTCATCAATAGTGCATCCTTACAAGAAAAAATATTGAAGTTTATAATAACATAATGATGACACACATGATGTTATACTCAAATATAATTAGTAAGCATGGGATTGACCACTTATTAACATATTAACCTATAACCTATTGTTAAACTAAAAAAACTATAACACATGAAATATAATATTAATATTATACTTAAAAGACTAAACTGATATACTATTTGATTAAAACTAACATATCTCTAGAAACTACACTTGTAGCAATCAGACTTAACTGCTACCTTTATATTGTTCATAAATTAATACTTGTAGCATGAAGGATGAGTATGCAAATAAACATATAGATATAACTCACAACATACACACAAAAAGGCACATAGGCATAGTGTTTATGGTTAAACAAACATGTAGGAATCAATTACATTTCAATCACTACTAAGGTGTATATATAGGAATTTTAGAGCATGGCCAAGGTATGACAATGGGATCGATGAACATTGAATTTTTAATGAAATTGATATATATTAATGTGGAGGGTATATTATTGAATATTTCACACAAATATATTAAGAAAGTGGGTGGAATTTTTAGTGATGAATAAGCATATCTTCCTTTTAGTTGATCTGAACAAAATGCATGTAACTTGTAATGCTCAAATGCAAGCAATTAGTATTCTAAGCACTGATTGTTGACGAGAACTGATATATTCTATACATGGATGGAAGAAAATAATTACACTTAACTAGTAGAATCACATCGATATAAATGCATGGTTATGAAAAATTTACATAAAGAGATGAATTTTCTATAAGCATGATCTCCTTGACTAATCCAACATACATGAGAGTTGACTAAAACTAGAACACACATGGTGGAGTGACTAAGATATGTGCTCAATGAATGTTGAGAATACATGGGTGAAACAATGAATGAATAAATACTACAAAATATTACCTTAAGTTTCATTTACAAATATTTATATTTTTTACAAAACTACTCTCACATTCCTACTATCTAGTAAAATATTCATAAAAATAATGTCTCACCCACCCAAGCAATAGAAAACAAAGCTTTCCCCTCACAATGTTTACACTATATTAACAATTATAGGGATAACCCACTTTGATAGAAAATGAATTAAAAAACTGAATTATTTTATTCATATTCTACAGATTCTTATAAAATACATTCCTCCTATAAAAAAGGAGTACATTCTTATCTCCCCAACTCATACATCCTAATCCTAATCCTAATCCTTATTCTAAAGGTGAGTTGTGACCGTAATTCATGTCAAAATACACTCACTCCTAATAACACTAATATAGGTTAATATTACTAAATATGTTTTACTAACTAATATTATATTAAAAAACAACCATAAAAAAAAAAATTGACATCATTATCTCAATACAACAATATCAAAACAAAAGAGCTAAAATAACAAGTAAAAAAAAAAGTTATATGAAAAAAATTCAATGTTCAAAGGAAAAGGGATTATTTGATGATGAAGGTTGGATTCATTGGTCATAAGGACTGATTCATCGATGATGGGATGTAATCATTAGTCTATGGGTGTATTTAGTGGAATGTAAATTAGTATAGAAATGTTTACAAATAAATAATTTAAAATATAAAAATGATGAAATTTGTTTAAATAGATCCATACCTCATGCACAACATCCTTGTCAACAATTTGGGCCTTAATGTGGTATAATATAGAGGGATTCACCTCTCTCTGACTAACCATTACGAAAAATAAAATGTAAAGGTCAATATAATTCACAAGTGAATATGAGAAAGTTAGTTCTAAAAGGGGAATTCTTATTATTTTATACCTTGAGTGATTTTGTTTTATTTACTATTTTCAATGTATTGACCTATTTAGTCTAACAAAAGACATGAAAAGGACTTTTTAAATAATTATTCATGTTTCAAATTCATATTTTATTTTAGGGCAATTATTATACCTTCTCGAGCATTTATTACTCATTTTATCCATTGGAAGCCTTATACAATACTCATCTACAATTATGATTTTCACAATTTCATTCACTTATGACACATTTGATAGTAACAAAATTTCCCTTCTAGTAGGCACATTTATTCTATTATGTTCTTAAGAGGTCACACATCATATCAATTACCTCTTACACATTGATGTTATCCTAAGGGGCATAATACTGGTATCTTTCTCATATGATTTTTTATGAAATATTCATCACATAATATCTATTTATTGTCAACATAGAGTGCATTGTACCCATTAAATATGTGCCATTTAGCATCATTTCATCATAATTATGAGGGCAAGGTACCCACATATGCATGTCCCTTATCTTTAAATTTTATTGGTATATACTTCCTATAGAGGATCTCACACCATTGTGTCATGCCATTTCACACCAATGTCATATTGAGATATACCATTATCTTTATGTTCATGTGCATACATACTTAGTTTTTTAATGAGCTACACATATCACTATATTTTATTGTATCAACACACTCTCCCACACCATGTAAGGGTGTTTCCTCACACTCTATCATCCTCACTATGTCAATGCCCATACAAATTTTGAGTTATTATGATGCTAGGTATATTACATGATTTTGTATGGACACATAATTGGTCCATCTCTCCTACAGTAGGGCATGTAGTATTCCCCCTCAAAAATGCCATCTTATGGATAGGATACACACACCTATTGAGCTTGACATAAGGTTATCTAATATGTATGGTTATACTTGAACTTATTTCTTGTCTATTTTACCACAATGATTTATATGTTGATATCTTGTGATGATTACATATGATTTTTATAGGGATTTACACATTGATATTTTATAATGGTCACATATTATTTGCATGATTATATTATTTACGATGGTTATTAAGATGGAATTTTACAAATATTCAAAGTTTTCCAATATTTAAACATATTTTTTCATAATAAATCATCCTTTTAACTCTATCTTTTGAGATGAGTGATCGTAGGCATAATTTTTTACAATCTATCCATAAATTTAATGTATATTTTCAAAAATGAGAAAAATTATTGAGCAAGAATATTGAGTAAACAAATTATTTGAATTTGAGTGTACTAATATCACAAAAATTGGTCTAATTATCTAGTTATGTGATGAATAAGTGGAATGGGTTGCAATAAATCTCAAAGAAGTGTTAGCTATGTCTAAATCTTGTTGAAAATTTTATCATTAAAATAATTGAAATAGTGTTTTTTTTAAATGATGACAATATGGGTTCAAATACAAATAATTGTATTCATTCCTATGTTCATTTAAAATCATATTTAAAAAACATATATTTTGCATTGATTTGATATAACATAAATTTATTATAGGTATATGGCCATTTATCAAATATACACTAGAAATTTACAATCAATCAAAGTGTATATGGACACATATAATTGGTTCATCTTTCCTTCTTAGGGAGGTTAAGGTGCATATTTTAATTACCTATTATTTTAGTTTGATACAAGGATGCATTCACTCACATACACACATAAAAGTAGGGGAATCATGTAGACGCTTAATTTTGGTACAATGTTTGTTATTGCAATACTTTTAGTGCCA
The DNA here is from genome assembly GCA_037957365.1 of Torreya grandis. Classification (NCBI taxonomy): domain Eukaryota; kingdom Viridiplantae; phylum Streptophyta; class Pinopsida; order Cupressales; family Taxaceae; genus Torreya; species Torreya grandis. The sequence goes on from JARHVA010002861.1 coordinate 1,299,242, forward strand.
TTTTGTGCATGCATTTCATAGGTTTAGTTTAAGTACTTATCGGCACTTTTCCCATGTTTTTACCATGTCTCCTTTGCGTGGCCTCTTATTACCATATTTATTAAATTTATATATTTTATGTGTTTTTATATTTTGTGATACCTTACTTACTCTTCATCTCTCATATTGAGGCTTGTTATCCATATTTTTTTGTTATTTTTATCCTTAGAATAGATTCTTTAGTCATATGTTTACTACAGGATCTTGGTCATTGACAATAGAGTTTTCTCAAAAAATACATGTTTAATATAGGATCTTGGTCATTGAAATTAGCTATATAGGAGGGGTTTGTTGGATAGTATGATCCAAATATATTATTATTTTTGTTTGTGTATTTAGTTGTTGAGTTGAGTTTTTTAGTATGGGGTGCATACCGCTTTCATATTATTTATGTTAATAATAAGGTTATTTGTGAATAATTTAGGTAGTTGGTTTTAATGAGTTAGAGCTGTATGGTAGTTAAGTACCATAAAACTACCTTTGTAAATGCTTATAAAACTTGGGCTTCTTAAAAATAATGTTTTAAGCAAGATATTTCACATCAATAAATGTTTGTTTTCAAATTAATAAAAATTGTAGATTTTACATTTACCTGTGCATTACCCTTGGAAGTGACATTAGTTGATTAGTGCCATGATGTATAGTGTACCAATTATAGGTGTGGTGGATACTTTTGATGACTTCATATCCATAGATTTGGATCATATTCTACACCCCTTTTTAGATCAATGTAGGTTTGTTGGGTCATATGATCCAAATATAGTATTTTATTTATTTATGTATTTAATTGGTAGATTTATTTTCTTAGTATGGGGCATGCACCCTTTTCATATTATTTATGTTACTAATAAGGTTATTGGTAAATAAGGTAGGTAGTTGGTTTTAACAAGTTAGAAATGTATGGTAGTTAAGTCCCATAAAACTACCATTGTAAAAATTTATAAATCTTGGGATTCTTAAAAAGAATGTTTTAACAGAGATATTTCACCATCAAAAAGGTTTTGTTATCAAATTAATAAAATGTTATTTTTACATTTCCCTATGCATTACCTAGTCTGAATAGGTTCTATTTATCCACCTTGGCTAGCCAAAATAAGCTTTTCTCTTAGTGTATCATAGTGAAATTAAACTTACTTGGGTGGTCAATAAGAAAAATTAAGATATGTTATCCCTTGTGGCTTAAACTCTTCTTTTATGATATGCATACTATCAATTAGGAAGAAATATTAGTAGTAACACCAAACCATATAAGCAAATACTTATATTTTGTTGGCCACTTATGTTTCTAGTACAATGTGTGAGATCAGATACATGTAACTTGTATAGTATGGTCACTTGTTACTTTAATCATTTTTTTCCACATTGATTGGACAAGTTTCCAAATATATCTATAATAGTTATAGGTGTAATTTGATTAATCAATTTTTTCACATTGATTGGAAAAGTTTTCAAGTATCTATACAAAAGTTATAGGTCTAGTTTGATTGTTTCTTAAACTTTTCCTACTAATTTGGAATTTAGTCAAGGTTATACATTGAAAAACTTGAGCTAATGAAGGAAGTTTTATCCAAAAAGTTTGGTTGTTACGATAAGCCTAACCTCGGACCTTTTGTATAGACTCTACTAGGTAAGGGACTAACTTTCATAAATGAATTGGAATGGGTTAAGCATAAAAGGATTGTGAGCCCTGCCTTTAATGTTGAGAAACTTAAGGATTGAAATATCCTTCCATGTTCATACAAATTAAGAGAGAAATGTTCTATTAGGCAACACATATTCACTAAATGTTAAGATGTGAAGATTGTTTGAAGTGCTTTATTATATTTAGGTCTCTCTAAATCATAATGCTTTCCATGATTCATGACAAGACATGGTGAAGATAATAGATGCTTGCACTTCATCTATGATTGAAAAGTGGAAAGAAAGGGTGTCTCAAACAAACATATATGAATTGATGTTCATGTTGAGTTCAAAGCATTAATAATAAAAATTATATCCCATATTGCATGTGTAGTACTTTCAAAGAATAAAAATATGTGTTTGAATTGCAAAGAAAATTACAAAGTATGGCTATAGAGTCTAAACATTGGGTCTCTATCCCAAGAAGACAATAATTAGATCTCTTATCTGTTTAAAAAATTGTAGCATTTTTATCATATATGACCCACTTTTATTTAGCTTATATATCCCAGGAAGCTAGTAATTACAATAATTTTTATTTAACAACTTATGTGTACGATTGAAGACATTGAAATTTTGTTTATGTAGGTCTATTCCTACAAGTACGAACAAATATGTATGGGGTATTACTATAAGAGTGAAGGAAATCCTAGAGTTCATAATTCAAAATAGGTTATAAACCAAAATGAAAGGAGAAACTAATGTTGGTTATGAAAATGATCTGCTTATAACAATGATGACTACCAATAGAAATGAATTTAATATCAATCCAAAGAATTTGACCATGATTGTTAATGAAATCATGAATAAATGCGTGATTTTTTTTGTAATCTATGAGACTACTTCTAATCATCTAAATTGGGCATTGTTTATTATGGAAATAAACCAAAAAAGTAATAAAAATTATGGAGTGAAGTCATCAACATCTATGGAAAAAATGTTCTAGACGCAAACATGCTTAGCAATTTTAAATATGTATGCATTATAAGATCTTTTTAAAAATAGAAGGGGTAAAAATTTATTAAAAAACTAATAAAGAATGCAAAAACAACTTGTTGACCAAATTTGATGCCAAGTCAAATTTGGGTCAACCCCTACTATTTTTAAACTTTTAAAAATATTCCCATGTGTCTTAGAGGGTGATGTGTTAGTCTATTATCTTACTCATCTTCTCCCTAGTCATTATTGAAGTCTAAACCCTATGCACTAGGCTAGTCAACTTGAGTCAAAGGTTGGTCAACCCTAGTCAAAGGTGTTAAAAGGGTCAAATTATGTTTAAAATATCCTAATTTGGTCATTAATATGTTTTAATTTGTTTAAAAGTCATAAATTGGCTATAGGTTATGTCTCATGTGGAAAAAGGGGCCTTTTGGTCATTTTTTAGCCCATTTATGACTTGTATGGATTTTTATGCAAGAAAACTTGACACCCAAGTGAGTTTCAACATGGACCATGTCGGGATCATGTTAGGAACATTTATTTGTCGGTAAATAAGAAGTTATGTTTAGTGGATGATAGTTTCACTTATATGAACTTCTCAAGTCCACCATCAGCTAAAAACATGGGAAAAGTAACTATTCACCTCCCATAATCCATTTAAACTCCTTATTTTAAATAATAATGGAAATTTTTTCATTTTCAACTTGTTTTCTTCCATTTTCACTTGGCAAGCAAAGAAGGAGCAACTTCATGCACTTGGCATGGGCCGTACAATTGGAATTGGGAGGAGTGCTTCTAGGATTGGATATTAATCTAATTTTAATATTAATAACTTAATATTTTGTATATTTTCCTTTAGGAACCATTAGTTTGATCCTACGCAACTTTTTATGTATGTTCAACTATGAGGGGGTCACTATTTGAGCTTGTCCTAGAATTTCTTATTTTGTATTGATGGATTTTGGTGTTGAAGGTGTCTCCAAATTATTTTCAATATTTTTCCATGCTTATTAGTATTTTTTAGAGTTCAATTTTTTGATAATGCCTCTTCTAGGCTTGCAAAATGGCTAGTTTGCATTCACAATCATCTCATTGCTTTGAAAATGTTTCCTTCACATTGGAGATGATGTTTTGATGTTGTTTTAGAAATAAAACTAGTGTATGATGAACATTTAAGTGTTTTAAATTTCCCTTGAGGTGTTTTGAAAGCATTCTTTGCATTTTTTTGGTCATTTCATGATTTCCTTGTATGTCTTAGTAAAAAACTCCACCTACAGGAGCATGCTAATGTCACAAGTGTGAGTTGAATGTTTGGCATGGTTATTAATCTCTTGGGACCATAAATGATAATTGAAATTTTGGATGGAGGCATGTAGTCACTTCAAACTTGCAAATTTGGAGAGTGTTCTCAGTCTTGCTTGTATAGAGGAGATGACCATGTATAACTAATATGCAAACATCTTCTAGAGGTTTTCAAAAATATTGGTCAATAAAATTTAAGGATTGATACTATGGAAAGGATTATATATACATATTTATCATCCTAATATTTTCAAGAAAGTTTCAAAGTATCAATTGGAACCTTGGATTGTATTCAGGCCCTTTTACTCTAGAAACACCAAACAGAGGCCTAAGGGGTTTTTGCAAGCCTCTCAAAGTGAAAATATAAAGGTATTTGAATCCTAATATTGGGTGTATGTATATTATCTAGACCAAACAAACACTTCCAAAAAATTTAGGAGAAATGAATAGCAAAAGGTGGTCATTTAGATGCTCAAAGATGGCTAGAAAATCACTGAAATAGGTCAATGATGTCTACAAGATAGTGATCAAAATGTTAATTTGCATCCCATTTTAATGATCTTGGACTATGATATCAATTTTATTTATGATATTGGTTTAAGTTATGTTTCAAGGTAATAGATAATGAGAGAAGGTGAATCCAATGTCTTGAACCCCAATGCATACTCCTCTGTCTGGACATAGGACTGTGATGAGCCACCTACAGGAAGATAGGTCAAGAATTGTGAAATAGGCATGATCATTAATGAGGTGAAAGAGAGTTTCATGTTTTTAAAACAAAAAAACATGTATATTTAATTAATTTCACCATGAACAAGTCCATTTCCACCCTAGAAGACATCTACAGGCCTAAAATGAATGAAAAATAGCTACCTACAGCTGGGACAATAGGTGTAGAGTAAGGTGATAAACCTTGTAGGAGCATTAAATCACTTTAGGGCTGAAATATGTGGAAATGTAAAAGATATTAACTTGGGGTATATAAATAATTTATAAATCCTAAATAAACTTATGTCATTCCCATCCTAAAAGCACCTATAGGCAGGGTCCTTGGACTGTCTTTGTCCAAGAGGATAATGAGCAATTGAAAAGCCTAAAAAGGTCAAGGTGATAGTTTTAGAGTTTAAATAACATTGGAATGGGAAGATAAGTAAAAATTAATTTATAATTTTTTGAACCCTTTATTATAACCTCCAAAGAAAGATGTCTAAAGTAAAGATACCCTGTTCACTGTCACAATTAGACAGGGTCTTAAGCAAGAGAAGAGCATGTGAGAGTTTGATGCCCAAGGATGGAAGGAGAAGTTATAAACGGTGTAATATTGATTAATCATGATAAAATTAAGGATATGAAATTCCCAAGACATCCTTAAGACACCCAAGGTCCTTTTCTCATAAACAAAATAGACTCAGTCTGTATAAGCAAGGTTGAAAAAGCCTTGTTTCAAGAGGTGAATATGAGTTTCCATTAAGGAGAGAGGTTTTGAGTTGATCCCTAGGTTTAAAAATAATAAAATTAAGGTAAGGAACATGTATTAACACCTTGTATGAATAAAAAATGTTTGGTAAGATCATTCATGAGGAAGTTTGAATAAGAGCATGCAAAAACAAGGTTTTTTACCTCTTTTTTGAATAAATTAGGATGGTTAGACCCCATAAACATGGAATAAAAAAATAAAATTTGGTATATTTGGTAATTATTACCTTGTGAGGATTTAAAATACTCACTTTTCCTAAACAAATAGGCTTAATACTCTCTATTTTGTCTCAGAGCAGGGGCAGTCCCTTCATGCACAAGAGTGATTATTTTGGGGAAAAGTGATGAATTGATGATATAAAGGAAAAAAAGATATAAAAAAAAGGTTTTATAATCTGTGAGACACATGTAGGAACCTAATAAACCTTTATATAAGGCTTGAGATCAAATAGGGTACTCTACACATTAAGGGTTGTAGTCAAGTGTGAAGGAAAGCCTTAGTGCTAGAAGCCAAATTTGAGGTCATGTACATTTTCAACCTAATATATGAATTAAAATTGATAAATTAATGTTAAAATAGGTATTTTTGGGTGTTTTAAAACCATAAAATTTAAAATATAACCATTTTATGGTCAAGAGGATCTTAAAGATGTAGGCAAGCCTATTGGCAAGGCCTAGGCCTAAAACCAAACAGGGATCAATTTTCATTTAAAGATTTTATAAATCCATTATAATGGTTTGAGGAAGTTTTTAGAGTGTATATATATATATTTTTAACCTTTAATTTTCAAATAGATTCTCTATGAAGCCATTTTTGGCTTAGAAAGCATTCAGACCCCACCAAGAAGCAAAAATGAGCTTGAATGTCAAATTTAAATGATTAGAACTTCCACCAAGATTTGAATGGGACCTTGAGCCATTTTAAGTAGGTACTTAAGGATCCATAAGTTTCATGTTATTATAAATCCAATGTGTCATGGCTATGAACAAATGCTAAGAATGAAAATCACTCCAAAACCCTTGCAAGCCATTCTCAAGGACTCGATTGGGGAGAATTTGAAAATTAAGCATGAAGATGGAATTAAAATTCCATGAAACTTAGATTAAATGTATAATTCTCTCCCATACACCTCCAATGCAATATTTTTATATGGACCTATACGCAATAGGGAAAAATAAGGCTTATTTTGACCAGTTTTGGTGTTTTATAGGCATGGTGAACTTTCAAGAGCCCAAATCACTTTAGTAAGAAGGGATAGGATTTTTTATAATTCATAATGGTAATTTTATAAATTTTATAACCTCATAATTTCTAATAATTCTCTTAATTTAGCTAGTCTGATAAACCAGCTAGGGGAGACTTAGAGAAAGTGGTGAATCTTCATTTTGGGAGCGTTTTAAGACCAATTTATTGTAACTAATGGTATTATAACTCCTTAAACATGTCATAAATCTAATTTTATGGATAATATTTTATGTTTGAATATCTTGAAGGTGACAAGTGTGAGAGGTGAAGGGAAAAGAGCTATTTTGAGACTACCAATTATATTCATGCATGGCTAGAATTATCGGAAGTGTCAAGAGCCTCTCTAATGAATCTAAGAGATTATTAGTAATCCCCCCTATTCATATCAATCAAAAAAAATTATTATTTGAATTTATAAGGTAGTTTTAGAAGACTAATCATGGAAGGTATTTTTTTTGCAAAAGGAGTTTCTTGACATTTTATAGGTTCTAAACGATTGGAAAAGACACTTTTGCTCTTGATGTTGTATGGATCACCCCATATCCTCATCCAAATTCATTATAACTAACTTTATCTTTTGGACACTTGTCCTTGTGCCTCTTGGACTCCCTTTCTCTCTCTCTTCCTTAAAGTTCTATAAATTGAGCCATTTTTGGCTATTGTAGGAGACCAAATTTTTTGGTATGGAAAAGCCCTACTAAAATTACATTACAATTTTATTTTTAAAATTGAATACAATTCCAATTCTAAGTTTTGAACATTTTTTCTTAGTGTGTGAGTGATGTATAATGGAGCTAAGTGATAGTATCACCCTTACTCCCTTTATCCTTCATGTTTAATCAAGAGTTATGATGTTAACATGTCATGTGAAGTGTGTTGAATGTACTAATATCTCTTTCAAGTATGCAACTTCCTATATGGTGTGAAATATTCCCCTAGGTCAAGTATCTCATTGGTTGCCTCTTGTATGCTACCTTCATATTGAAAAACTATGTTAAGGTCCTTCAACGCATAGAATTGGTCTTGGGAAGAATTGTTGCTGAGTATAAGTATGACAGTCTATGGGATATATCTTGGTGGATCACGTCTATAGTATAGTTTTCATTTTATGCAAACTCTTAACTCTTTTTATGAATAATCATTAGGATAGGTGATAGACACTTAAAGAATAATTTATGGAGCTATCCCTTCCAATCCTAGAGATTCATCTCTCCTACAAGTTCCCACAAACTTGAGAGATGATTCAATGTTGCATAAAATTGAAGGAGATTCATAGAGTATCCTAGGGTGCTCAATTTGATGACAACACAACCAATAAACAAAGAGGGTTCCCTAGATTAAATCCAAAAAAGAGCCAATTACATATTCTTATCTTTGAAGATTACCTTTTCTAAAGCTAGAACATAATCTAAGTACAAAATTCCATAGTCTCCAACATCTAACCTCTCTTCATGCCCTAAATCCCACTTATCTAGACAATCTACCACTCTATTCCATTCTCTAATAATATGACAAAAGGAAATATATTCCAAAGAGCGTCACAAATTTAAATTTTTTTTAACCACTATTGACAATTGCCAATTAGCTCCATCCAACCTTTGATCCTTCAACATATCCACAACAATTTGTGAATTAGATTCACATATAATTTTTTTTCCAACCAAGGGAAAACCCTCATTTTATAGCATAAATAATAGAAAGGGAGTGCATAAATTTATTAGTATGCTACCCTTTATAAATATAGAAGAAAACACAATACCTCCAAAACTATATTTACCAATACCATCAATCCCTGCTTGTCTAGGATTCCCCTTAGAAGATCCATCAATATTTACCTTAAGAACTCCTTAAGGAGGAGGAAGCTACTTACCCTCCCGATGAATTTTATTTTTGGTATGTTGATGTCCTCTACTAATAGAATAACCAAAATATCTAACAAAATTCAAATTCCTTATAATAACCAAATCCATAGGATCCATAGTAACTGAAAGATCACATTTTGCTGAAATAGCCTCTTGGACCCTATTGATGGTCTTTTGCCATAACTGAGCCACCACCATTTTCTTATCCTAAAATATCCTTTTATTCCTTTCCAACTAAAGATTCTACATAATGAAAATTGGGCCAATATCCCAAATAGTCTTAAGAAAAGAGGTTTGCATTGGAGGTCTACCCAAACTATCCTAGAACTCAACCAAAGATGTGGCATGTACATAATCATGATTCCAAGCCCCCCACCAAATGTGCCAAATCTCCCAAGCATAAGGACACTAGAAGAAGAGATGAGAATAATATTCCTCACTATTATTATAAAGAACATAGATAGAAGGACCTTGAAAGCCTCTCTTTTACAAATTCTCCTAGGTAAGACATCTATTTCAGACTACCATTCATAAGAAGTTACATTTGGGCCAAGAAATTTTTTTCCATACCTACTTCCAAAAAGGAATGCCAACCCTCCCAAACAACTATCTATCTAACTCCAACTAATGCAACACAACTAAAAATTTTCCCTTCAAATCAAGGGCCCAAGCTAGAATATCACTCCTTTTAAGGGAATTACACATTCTACCAACGAAAATCCTAGTTATCTCCTGATGAGCCTCCTAAGTACCACTCAATAACCACTCTTGAGGATCCTTATAGTGCATCACCTCCACTTGGCCCAAAACTTGAACCTTTTTGAAGTCCTCTACCTTATTCCAACTAGCTTTAATCAAATTGATATAAAGGGGATGTAAATGAGGAATCATTGTTAAAATAGGGGGATAACCATCCCAAGAATCATACCAAAAGATAGAATCAAAGCCCTTATTACAAATCTAAAATAGACCCTCTTTTGAGAGTATCCCAAATCATAGATCCCTAATTTATAAATTTACATCAATGCACATCAAATGAGCTCACCCCCCATAGATACTTATGAGTAAAAATTCTAGCCTAGTCCTGATCTTGACAAGTACACCAATGCCAATATAATTTAGTAGATAAGACCTGACCATTCAAACCTATAGGCTTGAGCCCAAGACCTCCCTCTTACTTCTACCTACATATATATTCCCACTTAACCAAGCTCCACTTTGAAGAGGAAAAATTTCTTTCCCATAGAAATTGATGGGTAAGGGTGTCAAACTCCTTAACAAAGAACAAAGGGGTAATGTACACAAATCACCTATAAATAGGAATATCTTGAACCACCAACTTCAAAAGAATCACTCACCTAGTAGATGAAAGCCATCTATAGGTCTAATGACTAACCTTCTTACAAAACTTATCCATAACATCTTGCCAAAACTCTCTAAGTTGAGAATCCATAGAGATAAGAATCCTAAGATAATTTAGAGGAAGAGAGTCAATCTAAAACCAAATAATCTAGGCAATCCTATTCTAAATAAGTTGAGTATTGAAAAAGAAAATAGAACACTTGTCCTCATTAATATTTTGACCATAGGCATCTAATTAAATGTCTAAATTTTTCCTTATATTCACTACTTCTTCAATTTTGGCCATGCCAATCAAAGTTGTATCATCCAAAAACTAAAGGTGAGAATGAGGAGGCAACCTATTGCCCCAACTCCAACCCTGAATCAATCCTTGTCTAACATGAGAGTTGATAAATATTCTTAGACCCTCAACCATAATAATGAACAAGGAGATAGAGGATCCCTTTGTAGAAGACCCTTAGAAGCTCCAAATAACTCAGATGGATAACCATTAATAAGAACAAAAAAGGAAGTAGAAGTTACACAACTCATGATCCAGTTGACCCACTCTCTGCCAAAATCTAAGAGAAATTTCTATAAGAAGGCCCATTTGACCCTACCATAATCCTTTTCCATGTCAATTTTGATGAATATGACCTTCTCTTTGAAGGTCACCCTAGAATGAATGGCCTCAGAATCAATAATAATCCCATTAAGAATTTGCCTACTAGCAAAAAATCCACCTTGTTCTTCAGAAATCAAAGATTTGAGCCAAATATTTTTCCTTTTGCAATCAATTTAGTAATAATTTATAAATCACATTGCAAAGAGAAATGGGTCTAAAATGATCCATATAATTAACTCCTTACTTTTTATGAATAAGAGACAAAAAATTAGAGTTCATTGCTCTTAACATTTTTTAATTTCTTTGTGACTCCTGAACCACTTTTAAGAGATCCAATTTGATAGTTTACCAAAACTCCTAGAAGAATTCTATAGGAAATCCATCAGGGCTTGGGGCTTTACCTTTTTTCATTTGAAACACAACCTCCTCCAATTCTAGAAATGAGATGGGTTGAATGAGAGACATATTCATCTCATTTGAAACTAAAAAGGGAATGCACTCCAAAATAGAATTCTCATCTTCACTCCCAAGGTGAGAATCATCAATAAATAGAGCTAATAATAATTGAGAAGCCTCCCTAGAAATCTGACCTAAAGAGGATATCTAAGTCCCCTCCGAAGACATTAGAGAGGTGATAAGGTTACCATTTCTTCTAGCTTTCATAGAGTTATGAAAAAGGAAATATTTTTATCCCCTTCTTGAAGCCAATCAATCTGAGACTTTTGCTTCCAAAAAATCTCCTCACACAACTACAATTTCTCCAACTCCTTAACACATATTGACTCCTCTCTAATAAAATCATTAGTTAGACCATGATCTCATATTTGGCAAGTGATGGTATCTAGTCTAGCTTGATTTATCATTTTATTAAAGTGAAGTTTTCCAAAGCATTGCCTATTCTAATTCTTAATCCTATATTTTACATACTATAATCTTTTAATAAATGAATACATAGCCCTACCATGAGCAAACTTCCCTTGGTCCCACCACTCAATCATTATATCTTGGAGTGAAGGATCACACAACCATATGAGTTGAAACTTAAAATATGGGTTCTTATGAGCTCTAAAAGACATAACTGATAATTTAATTAGCCAGTGATCAAAACCTTTCCAGTCTAAAATCTTTGAGATGGTATTCCACCTATCTTCAACCTAATAACAAGAGATGATGAATTGGTCAAATCTCTCTGATATAAAATTTTCACCACTTCTTCTATTATTCCAAGTGAAAATGCCATTATTAAGCTTCACATCAACTAAATTCAGTAGATCTATGTTGTACCTTAAGATTTTAGTTAGAGAATCAAGCCTAGAAATTCCACCTCTTTTCTCCTCCAAACAAGAAACAACATTAAAGTCCCCTGCCATGACCTAAGGAAGAAATAAAACTAGAGACCAAATGTATCTAGCATGAGACCAAATGTATCTAGCATGAGACAAAAGTTATAAGTTGCCAATAAGATTAGTAGGAGCATAAAAATTATTGAAAAGACAAGTTTCACCAGAATCCAAACTAGAAACAACCATAAAAAGAGTAGAGTGACTCGAGATCCACCAAAGAAGAACAATCTTCCTTGGATCCCAAAAATAAGCCACACCTCTATAATTACCATGAGCTCTAACACACTGACAAGAGCCATGATTCTAGATGCTAGGATATGTATTCAACATACCATCCACGTATAATTTAGGTTCTTAAAAGAAAATAATATTAGAATGAGTATTAATCATCTCATGAATAGCCTTTTGTCTAGGGATGCTACTCATACCCCTCATGTTCCATGAAATGATAATCATTTATGAGATTGGGAGAAGTGGGAGTCAATGGTTTCCTCTAAACTAGAATCCACCAATGTCTCACCAATTAATTTAACCTTCTCCAGGTCTTTCTTGCATCCCACCTTGGATGATTTCTCTAGAGGCCCTTTTTTAACTAGCTTTTTTGACAAACCCAAGGCATGGAAAGCCCCACTAATTTTTATAAAATCCAAAGCCTTCTTCACCTGAGAAGGAATGGGATCAAGTGAGGCTTCAATATCCTTTAATACCAAAGGCCCACTTGGTTCTAAAATAACTGATAAATTTTAAACCATCTAAACAACTTGTGAATCCACCAATGGAAAATTTTGATTATCATACTCTCTATCTTCTAATAAATCCACTCCCAAAGACCCAACACCATAAGGTAGCTCAATTAGAAACCCCTCCTCCTAAACTAAGTTCTTCAAAACATCAAATCGATTAAAGAACCCATCATTTTGTCTATCCTTGAGGGTTCTCTTCTAGCATCTCCCATTATTGTGAGTTTTAATTGGAAAAAGTCCCTCCTTGTTTGCCACCTCATCAACCATAGGGGCCTTCCATTTATCATTCTTATGAACTAGGTTAGAGGTAATATTAGTTGTACCAACCACCTAATTGAATTGAGGGAAATTTATTTGTATATGCCCATACTCATCACAAGATTGACATCTAAAAGTAAGGGTTTCATATTCTAGTTATTAAATCCATGAAGAGGCTCCAAGGCATATTTCCACAAAATCTAGTAAAGGGTTATTTAAATAAATTTCAACACAAATATAAGAATATGTAATAACCTTTACGTCTAGAGTTTATTGAGATGAACTAATCATTTTGCCAAGTAGAAGAGTAATCATACTCAAAATATCACTTCTCCAAAACTCCAATGATAGTCATGGATTATGAACCCAAATAGGGACCCTCATTGGGAGATCCTCAGCTGAATTGAATCACACATGCCAAGGTTTCATGAAGATCCCAACCTGATTGTAAAAATAAGGTCTGCCTTCAAAATCTTTATTTTTATCCACCATGCATGTAAAAACAACCAAAAAATAATCATTGGTAGCCAAAATTATCTCCATATCACCTTTTGTGTTCCAACTCCTTCAAGCCTAAGATTCTAGAACTAGAAAAGAAAGTTGAATCCTCACGAATTTAAAACTTAGAGCATGATTTATTAGGTAACATCCTCTAAAATATACTTTGTATGAATCAAAAAAATAGAATGATCATGACATCTCTCTAAACAACCATTCCTTTTCTTGATTTTGGGTAGTCCTTTTTTTAGTGCAAAATCATCACCAGTAAAAATCTTGTTAATATGCCTCATGGATTTTGCATGAAAATAGGAAAAATGATCTGATAGATCCATGCTTCTAAAGGAAATAAAATTAAAAGAACCCATAATGATAGAAAGAGATCACAAATAACACCTACACACAATTAATAAGGAACACAAGCCCCATCGAAATAACATCCAAAATGCCCTCCATGCCATAGCAAGGGATGCACACGCACGCACACGCACGCACACGCACACGCACGCACACACATGCACACGCACGCGCGCGCACACACACACACACACACACACACACACACACACACACACACACACACACACACACACACACACACACACACACACACACACACACACACACACACACACACACACACACACACACACAATTCTACCCTAAACATACCCCCATGTACACAATAGTAGCATAGAAATCTCACCCCCATGGTTTCCCCTAGCTTGCACAGTCCATAGGAGTCACCATCACCTAACTCTACCAATTTCATAGTAGCCAATCTATTTGACTTGATTCTAATCACTTAATTACACCTCCTACCTTGAATTAATGATTACTTCACCATTTTTTTGTGTACCCAATTCCCTGAGTAATGTCATGTATGCATTATAAGATTGCCTACAACTTTTAAAATCATTTTCTCTAATTTTTTAGTGAGACAATTTCGTAAGGTAGAGTGTTTAGTCATATGTATGAGCCCTTTTATTGTGACATGCCATTTAGTGTCTCATGTTCTTTGTAGTTTATGGACACCATTTATATATACAAGACAATTATTAGTAAATAATAGTGTTATAGATCAAACCAAAACATAGTAAAATATCTATGTTAAGCAATTGTAATAGTACGTTAGATAATAAAAATGAGAGATAGTATGTAATATCTTCACTTACAAATGGTTAAGGTGATCCTTGTAATGTTGAATTATTCTCTATATGGTGCTTGGATGTAGATGCTCAATGTCAATTTATGTGCAAACATTTTGGTAGCATGTCCCCTTGTAATTAGATTGACTAATTAATGAATGCATGCTCCATTTTGATTTCTCTCTCAAATTACATACAATGTTTTTACACTCAATTAGTTTGCTATAAGTGAGGGAGGATGGTTGAATTTATAGGATTTTTAAAATGATTTAGACCATTGATCTTGATCCAAAATCAAGGGATCTAATTAATTAAAAGATGTGGGTTGGCTTATAAATGAAAGAAGTTGGATGTGAAAGGCTTGATTTGAATACGGATGGGCATGATTAGATCTTGTCTTATGACTTGGGATTTGGATTGATTTTGAAATCATATGAATAATGTCATTGATTTTATAAGGAAAGTTAATCAGATAATATTGTGATTTTATTTATTATTTGGATATTTTGTGCATGGATTTTATTATTAGACTGACTAATTAACTAATGTGATTAATTAAATAATTAATCTAGATTTGATAATATGGGAGTCAAATGGGAGGTTGGATCATAAATGGAGAGATTGAAGAGACATGAGCATGCCATTAATGAGGAATGGTGTGTCATGATTTATAGTCTCCTTACCTTGGATTTTGGGAAGATTTGGCAAGTCGAAGGATGATGCCATTGGTTTGTCTTCTTACCTTCGATATTGGGGAGATTTGGTCAAGTGGAAATATGATGTCATTGATTTGAGAATATTATGGAATTTAACATTCCATGGATTTTATGATTATACTAATCAACTTATAATATGATTAAGTAATTAGTTAATGTTGATTATTTTATGTGTGATTTGGACAAGGTTAATGTGTGATTGAGGTAGGAACATGATAAAGGTTAATTCAGGATGGTTTAGGGACCATAAGATAAAACCTATTATTTATTTACCAAATTTAAATTTTGGTTTACAAATATTGATTACAAATTTAGTAAGGACGTAAGATAAAACCTAATTTTTTTTGTCAAGGATGATCTTGATGAATTTATTTTCAAACCAGAGAGATTTGAAGAAGGTACTGTAAAGGCAACCATCTACCAAAATACTTTCACTTTATTTTATATGGGACCAAGATCATGTGTTGGCCAAAACTTTACTATGTTAGAGACCAATATTGTTCCCTTCATGGTTTTATATAGGTTCTTGTTCACTCTTTCTCCTGGGTACAAGCATGTTTCTATTTTTGTGTTTGCATTAACGCCTTAGTATGGCATACAAAAAAATATTCAAGAGTATATAAAGTAATTTTCATATGCATTTGTTCCTTTCTTAATGTTATTTTCCTTTTAAAATATCATTTCTAAGATTTTAGTTGTTTTACCCCTAACCCAAAAGGGAACTTGGTGGAGCACATGTAAATAAGTCTACTTCCATTTTGAAATATGCATGAAACCAAATATAGAACATGTCTTAGAAAAATTATTACTTTATTTTTGTATAACTCTTTCCATGTGTTCATTATTTGTAATGTATTCTCTTGTACTTAAAATATATTCAAAATAATAATATATCATGTTGTAATCTACCCTAAAATAGAGCCCAAAATAAATCTATTGTTGCCTTGTTATGGAAAATTGTGATTGTTAATTTATATCCATTGTTAAATATATTTTTACTGATATTTGGTTATATTTACATTTCCATGCTTGTCATAATAATATTTTAATGTTTACCATGTAAAAGAATATTATATTGGTTAATTTTTATTTAATGATTTAACTTATATTCCATTCTATATATATACATACAAGGGAATCATGTACCAAGTCCTTGCAGTGTAAATAAGTATTAACAACATAAAAATAACCATATCGTGGATTCACATTTACCTTACAAAAATGTGACTTAACAGTATATAACTAACCATGTAGTCTATGGACATTTACCTTAAAAGATAGAAAGAGACTATAGCTATTGATAATGGGTTCTATAAAAGAGTGAAGGTTCAAAATACTCTTGGCATTCCTTCTTTTATTGTTACCCAATATCATATATGCATAATGTGCCTTCTAATTTATAACTTTTTAGACCATAGAGCCAAAGTGTGCCTAGTCTCAATACTCTATCTTCATAAAATCTTGAGTAAACACCTAACAAGAGATGCCCACATACCATAAATATAAAATCTAGAGAAAAAACCTTGCCTTACATTGCATGTCATGTCAATAGATGCCCACATACCATAAATATAAATTCTAGAGAAAAACCTTGCCTTACATTGCATGTCATGTCAAGATATTCCCAAATGACTTGAAAAAACATAACTCTTAGTGATATTTTAATCATTGTTAGCTTATCTTATAGCTAATTTAGGTGGTATTCTTTGAGCAATGTTTTTACAATAGATAAATAATCTAAGTAGTATCTTACATTAGGATTTTTTTTAATTATTATCATGTGATATTTAGAAATTGGTACTTATTTTTTATTTTTCTCCAATAAAAAATAAAAACAAATTCAATACCTCATAGTGAATAAATACTAAATTCTTTGCATTGATTTTCCACCTTCTTCATGAGTTTTTTGTTCATTGTGTGCATTGGATGGAGATAATTACAACCAATACTATGCAATTTGTGATGGAGGAAACAGAGAAATAAGAAATAAAAATGGGAAGGTAGTTTCATATTGATGACATGATATATGGTTTCCACCCCCACTTTTAGAGTTGAGGAAGTGACACTCAAAGACAAATGTCCACCAACAAAACCACCTTTGGAGTTAGTTGAGAAGGAAGGTAAGGTAATTTTAAGGCCCATGATATCACTCATGGCTTTAGTTTATAAGGTATTTTATAGAATATGATACCACCTCCTACTTTTAATTATAGAAACTTAATTTTAGTAAAACAAATTATATGATGTTTTCCCCCCATTAATTTATATTTGGTTTGTTTGTGTATATTTAGTTATTTTTGGACATTTCATACCCTAAATTATGATATATAATTATCAATCCAAATTATTAAGAGTTATTACAAGTTTTTTGTCTTAAAATTTAATTTTTTTTTGTAACAACCTATTTAGTCAGATAAGTAAACATAGCTATGCAGATTAGCTATTTACTAAAGATTGTTATTCTTAAAGGTAGTTGAGAATTGTGATTGCACTGGGTGTTTGATTTTATATACATGTATTTAGTGAGATTATAAAAAAATATATAGTCTCCTATTTGGTTCTATTGAGTTTTGATAGGAATGATGGTTACTCTATTTTATTTTCTTGTTCTTATTTTGTTTTATTTCTCTAGATATAAATAATTGATTTTAGTTTACATTAATATTGTAAATTAATTGAACTAAGTAGGGTTTCTTTTATTTCACTATTTATGTTGTAGGTATTAGGTTGAGTTATAAGCATCGGGATACTTTAGTTGGTATCAAAGACCTAAGGCCCATATGTGAATGCATTTAAACTAGGTAGGTAGAGGCATAATAAATCCAAGATAAGGAATAAATGTTGAATATGAACTATTCAAAAGTTTAGAGGTCTTTGAATCAAGGTTGATGTATGAAGACACAAAAAATAACCAAAATTTTAAAGGGTTCAAATTGGAGCCATCGATCATATGGAAAGCCTCATTTAAGTTGTATCCAAACAAGGAACCAAGGTTAAAATGTATTTCTCTTAGTTTAAAGGTGAATTAAATATAGAAGTGTTCATAGATTTGATTTAATAATTAGAGAGGAACTTTTATATGAATTAAATTGAGGATATTGATCCATCAAGAATCAAATTTAGAGCATAAATAATGAAGTACCATACTGCTCTATGATGAAATAACTTATATAATGTTAGAAGGTGGTGAGGGAAGGAGAAGACCAGAATGTCACCAAAGATGATACAATATTTAAAATATATGTTTAAAAAATTAAGGCAAAAATAGTTATCAGTACAAAGTTATATGTATAAATTCCTATAAATCAAAACTAATTTGAAAGAAGATTATGAGTAGGTAGCAACAAGATACATCAATGGACATAGGATCTAACTCTAGGATGTTTTAACACTACTTAAGGTGAGCACGATGGATGAGGCATATCAATATGCCTTTTGAATAGGAGGATAAAGGTGGTGAGTAAAATGAATAAGATCAAGATGAAATTAAGGAATGAAACATTGATTATGGTGGTAAAGGATATTTTAGAGATCAAGGTGGAGGTAGAGGCCAATAAAGGTTTGGATACTAGATACTCTTGAAGTGTTACACTAGAAATGGGTTCATAAATCCACCGACTGTCCAAAAATACCTAGAGTTGCTAATGGAGCTAAGATGGCTCAAGATGAACCATAAATGAAAATAATTTGAATAAAATATTGGAGAGAATTATATGGTGTAAATAACCCTAATTTTAAGAAATGAAGGGACCCTAAAATATGATTGGAGAAGAAAGAGTGTGTTCCAAACAAAATATAAGTGTAAAGACCAAGTGTGTTAGGTGATTGTAGATGTAATATCTACTGAAGTCTTGTAAGTACAAAAATGGTGCAAAAAAATAGCTTGCTTATATTATAAAATCAAATTTTTATAATATTTCCTAGCTTAAAAAGAATCATAATGTGCTTTTTAATAAATCTTGTCTTGTTACCTTCAAAATTTATCCTCATGAAGACAAAAGTGTTATGTGACATAGTGTCATTGGTTTCTTGTCACTTATTGTTGGGAATTACCCAGTAATGTGACTAAAAATTAAACCATCATGGAAAGGAGAGCACTTATGAAATACAAGATGATGGGAAGAATTATATTTGAAAACCATGAAAAGAATAAGGGCCTATGATATATCTCTAGTAGTAATGGGTTATAAAAAATTATGTATAAAATTTAAAGGAGAAGATTGTAATTTATTATGCCCTAGAAAACAAATGGAGCACGAAGAGAAACCCCAATAAGAGGTGTAGAAATTATTGGCAAATTATTTTGATTTAAATTTAATAAAAATTACTCATATTATTGCCTCCATCATGAGGTATTACACATCATGTTAATTTAGTGCCAACATTGAAACTTCCTGATCAAGTTACTTACAAGTTATCATCACAAGAGAATGAGGAGATGAGAAGAAAAATATCAAAATTGGTAAAAAATGGGTTAATAATTAAAATCATGAATCCTTGTGACACACCAAACCTAATCACCAAATAAAATATGGAATTGGAGAATGTGTGTGAACTATAGATCAATCAATAAGATCACAATAAAATACCAATATCCATTAGCTAGAATTAAAGATGTATTAAACTGGTTGGTTGGTGTTAAGTTTTAATCAAAGATTCGAGGAGTGGTTACTATAAAATCCACATTTAGAAATGGGATGAATAGAAGAAAAATTTTAAGACCAAGGATGGTTTTTAGGCATGGTTGGTGATGCCATTCAGAATGCCCAAATCCCCTATAATTTTATGCAATCCATGAACCAAGAGTTTAAGTTGTATATTGAGAATTTTTTTATAATTTATTTTGATTACATTTTTATTTTAATTAGAAACATGGAAGATCATTTGAGATATATGATAATGGTGTTTGATATACTTAGAGTGGAAAATGTTATTGTAAATATTGAGAAGAGTGAATTTTTTTTGAGACAAGTTGTTTTTCTTAGGAAGTGTGATTTCAATAAACAAAGTCAACATGGACTGGTAAAATATCAAGGCTATAATTGAATGGATTATCCATAAAATCATAAGAGAGGTGAGGATATTTCATGGATTAATAAAATTTAATATGATATTTATCATAAATTTCAATGATATAAGTGCTCCATTAATTAATTACACCAAGGGAAAATCCTTTTCCTGAACTCAAACAACTGAAAGAAGTTTTGAACAACTTAAAAATGTGATGGAAGCTTATATTATTTATTTTATATACTTTGAGAATATATTTACCATCGACTGTGACACTTCAACATTTGTAACTAGAGGAGTGTTGAGTCAAGAAGGTTAGCTGGTTACCAATTTTAGTGAAAAAATAAATGACACCAAAAAAGGGTATGGTACTTATGATAAGGAATTATATGTAATTGTCCACATATTGAAATAATGGAGGCACTACTTATTGCATAGAGAATTTATTTTATTGACATAAAATCAAGTGTTGAAATGCATAGATACTCAACCCAATTTATCTCTTAACCATGCCAAATGGGTCTCATTTTTGAAAATTTATACATTATGTATGACAAATGAGTGGAAAGATTGTGGCTAATTATTTAAGCAATAGATGTCACCTAATTGTCACAAACACTAATGACATTTTTTGGTTTGAATAAAAATTAAGGAATTATATGCAATTGATCCCTATTCTAGAAAAAAATATTTATTCTTTAAAAAATATAGAAAATGGAAGCAAGGATTTTTATGATGAATACTTATTGAATGATGGAATATTATTTAAGGAGCTCCATATTTGTATTCCTACTAGGTCTATGAGGGAAATTTTAATTAGGGAAACACATTAAAATGGATTGGGAGGTCAATTTAAAAGGTGAAAAACTCATGGCTTGGTAAGTGAGATGTTTTTTTAACCTCAGTTGAGGAAGGGCATTAATAGGTTTATTTATACATGTATAGTTTTCCAATTTGTTCAAGGTTGATGGCATAATTTTGGGTTGTATAAACCCTTATTAGTTCCTAAAGGACCATGGATTGACATTTCCATGGATTCTATCTTGGTGTTAGCTTATACTCAAAGAGGCAATGATTTCACTTTTGTTTTTTGGGGACCGATTCTATGAAATGGATTACTTTATTCCATGTAAAAAGGCCATTGATGCAAGTAAGATCATTTATCTATTTTTTAGATAGATTTTATTCTTACATTGGCTACCTAATAATATCAAAATTGACCTAGATATAAATTTTCCTAGTCAGTTTTGAAGAACTTTGTGGAGAAATATTGATAAAAACATTGCACTATAGTTTAGCCTATCACCCTCAGATGGATGGGTAGATATATATTTTAAACAAAAGTTTGGAAAATTTGTTGATGTGTTTTTCTATGTATAGCCCAAAAATATGGGATTTACTCTTGTCACAAGTAGAGTTTAATTTAAATTATAGAATTAATAGGTCTATAGGGAAATATTTTTTTCATATTATTTTTTGAAACAATCCAAAAGGAGTAGAGGATTTAATTGATCTTATTGAGGGGAAATGGATTAGCCAACATGTTGAGGGTTTTTTGAAGGATATACATGATGCAAAAAAATAATTTAAGCAAAGATTTATAATAAAAAATTAATAATATAAAAGTATTGTAGACATGAATCAGAGAGAAAATGTGTATTGAAAGAGTGAGATAATCATTGTTTACTTATGTCGAGAAAGGTTTTTGTTGACCAAATTTAACTTTTAGTCAAATTAGGTCAACCCATACATATTTAAACTTTTAAAAGGTTTCAATAATTCCTATAGGGTCTCATGTGTGTCTAAACATTTTACCTATCCTTGTCCTAGCCTTGGTGTAAGCCTAACTTCCTTGTGCTTGTTTAGTCAACCCAAGTTGACTCTAATCAGCTATGATCAAACGTGGTAAAAGGATGAAAATATTTTATAAATGTTTTAATATGGTAATTTAAATTTTAGAAGGTGTCCATAAGTCATGTATTAATCCTTTTTCATGTTTCATATGCCAAAAGTGTCTTTTGGTCACATTTTTGGCTAATTAAATTAATTATACAAACTTTTTCAAGGAATAAATTTATCACCAAGTATGATTATAATGTTTATGAGATCAAAAAAATTCCAATAAATGGTCAAATGAAGAGAAGAAGTAGTTTTATGCACAAAAATAGGATAATCTCCTCAAAACCAGGCTCTTAATAGCACTTATATAGACTTGGAAAGTCCATCTTCAGGTGAAAACATGAGTTAAGTGTATCTTGAACTCATTAAAGTCTTCCCTACACTTGGTGTGTAGAGATAAAATTAGAAATATCAAATTTTGCTTCTTCTCCTTCTTTCTTGCCTTTATAAGCCAAAAAGGGTCAACTTTAAATGCTTGGTATAGTTCGTATATATGGAGTTGGAGGGAGTCTTAGTCTACTTTAAATCCATGTAAATAAGTTTGAGTTTTATGGATCCTCCTTTGTTAATAGTTATTAAGAAGCCAGGTAACTTTTTATGCTCTTACATCCATGAGGGGTCCCTATTTGATCTAGTTTATGAATCTTTTGTTTTGGTTTGATAGTTTTGGATGTTTCATGTGTTTCTTAGGGCATCTCCATAGGTTTATACATCATAATATTAGCATGAGTGTTCTAAAATGCCTAAGAGAAACCTCTTCTAACCTTGTTGGTGCTTTTAGATTGGTTCCTTTATTCATAAAAAACTTTGTTATCTTTTGAAGTCATTTAAAGAATTTTATTTTAGGTGTATAAAGAATTTGAATTTGTGAAAAGTGTGAGTGATTATACACAAGTGTTAGAGGGAGCCTAATCTTCTAATGGCCTATTAGGCCTAAAGCTTGCTTAAGAGAACAATCAGGTCTATGTGTGGGTAGGGGCTTTGGAGGTACTATGAGGAAACATGGAAAGGTTTCAAATGTGTTCTAAATTCAAGGAAAATAAACCAAACCTATTTGAAGAAGTCTCTCTCAAATTTGTGCTAGTGAAACCAAGGTGACAAGGACCAAATATCCTCATAATGATAATCCTTGAACACACTCAAAAACTCACACTTACAGGTGTCGAATAAGAGTTTTAGAGGTTTTGTACAGAGGGATGGTTGATAGGTCTTGCTCTGCATGAGGAGTGTGAGGTTGTATGTTAACATGGTAAGCATGTTTAATCCTTTGGTATCCCACTAGGCATTGAGGAACCATTCCAAATAGAAGAATCTGAGTTTTGGAACTTTTCCTTGAATTGAGAGAATAGAGAGCTCTATGTTTTTTTCAAAGTATGGATAGGTATGAGAAATGATCCCTTGTTAAACCTTAAAAGATCCATCTAGTAGCCCTACCATGAGGGTATCTTCTTGAAAAAGAGGGAAATTAGAGATCTCAAAGGACATAAGTTTGGAAACCCTGAAGTCATGCTTTTACACACTAAAATTGTTCAATGTTATCTATAGGTTTCCAAGCCTAAGAGACTTCTAAGACCTAAAAGTATAATTACAAATGTCTAAAACCTACACTAGATAACTCTTATGGGTGAAGAACATATCATGGTGCCAAGGAATATAAAGATAAAATGAAATTAAAAGATAAGACTCCATGTTATCCTACAGGAATATCCTATAGGTCTAAGTGTCCACCTATAGGTTTCTCTCTAAAGGGCTTTCACACAGTTAACTAAGGGTGACTGGGCAGATAATGAGCATTGTGTTTGATGTAAAGGTGCATAAAGATTAATTTCAAGGTATAATTAAGTATGTGTCTATGGGTCACAAATAAGCCTCTAAGTATTGAATTCAATCCTAAACATGCAAAAGAGCGACCTATAGGTAGGGGTTACTATGAAAAAGGAAACACAATCCAAAATGCATGTGTTTTGTAAAGGTTTAAGTGCATGTGAAAGAATGAATGGATGAATAAGGGTATAGATGATTTTTATAGCTCTAGGTAGAACCTAAAACACCATTTCCATAGCTTATATCATGCAAACATGCACCTATAGGTGTCTTTTTCAAGAAATAACTCAATCCATCTACCTAAAACCTGCAGATAGTGACCTTTTACAAGCCTATTTTAGATTTTGAAGATATAGAGAGGTTAAATTACCAGACCAAGGGATAAATTTTTGTATGGATCATCCCTAAAACCTATATAACACCCTACCATACTTAGGTTTGATGGAAAAATAGGGAAAGTGCCCCTATTTTATCTTAGATAGGGGCACTCCATTCATGCTTGAAGCTGGTAGTCTTTGGGAAATAAGTAAAAAGGTGAACCATGGTGCCAAGGAAAACTTGAAATAGGGCTTATGAAGTTATAAAATACATATAAAACCATGGGAAAAACTTCATATGAAAGATAAATCAAGCAGGGTTGTCTGGACACCAAGGGTTGCAGTCAAGCCTTAATGGCAAGGTTTTGACCTAGAGCTCAAACTATAAGTCAATTTAACTTATAGACCTAAGAGTTATCTCTACCATATTAAAGAATGTGTATGGGATTTATATAAATTTTTATGATCCATTAGTAATTATTCAAAACATCAAAGGCCATGTTGAGCTTAAGAATGCAAAGCAGACCTATTAGGCAACATTAGGCCTAATGCCTAAATGGGGGGTCTATTATGTCTCCATATAAGTTAAGAATTATATCATATGGAGACATATTTTTTGACCCTAAAAGATGTTTTTAATCCTTTATAGAGGAAATAGGTTACAAGGGAACCCAATTTGGGCTTGAGACCAAACTCAGACCTTGCAGAATGCATGAAAAACCCTGATAGGTTATGTTTAAAAGTTCACATATTCCTTGAAACTTTGCATGAAGCCTCAAGGTGTTAAAATACGTTATATAGGGTCCCTAGGGATCCCTTAGTGGCATTTTTTCATAACTCTAATGTGTAGTCTTTATGAATAAATGCTAAGACCTAAAATTGCTCTAAACCCTCACAAACTCTCTCTAAAGACCCGATTGGAAAGATAAGACAAGTGGAGCATCAAAATGGAGTGTAAAGGATATGGAGATTATTGGAAATATATATAACTCTTTATTTATCCTCCCCATGTAATTTATTTGTACTTTACTTATACAAATGGTGTACTACAGGGCTTTATTTGACAAATTTGAGTGTTTTGTAGATATGGAGAAGCTTCAGATGATGAAACCAACTTTAGGAGATAGTATGGGACTTTTTATAATTATACATGATCATTTATTAATGCATATAGATCCTAAGTGTGTATTTTATCTTCCTCATCTCAGCCAGTCTAGTGAGAAAGTAGTGATCTCTTGGTGAAAAAGATAAAAACTCAATTGAGAAGTCTTTTAAGGCTTGATTGATGAACCTGATAGCATAGAGAATCTTAAAAGGTGGTATCCCTCCTTTTTCAGGGATTATGTTTAATAATTGGAATCATTTTGAGTTCCAAGTGTAAGGGGTACATGGGAAGGAGTCAATTATAACTATTTGGGATGATTTCTCATGGACAAGGGAATATGAATGATTAGAGACCATTCCAATGCCTATGGAGGCTTCTCAGTAACTCCTCCCACTTATATCAACCATCAAACCTATCCATATTTAGTGGTGAGGTATTCTAATGAAGGCAAATCATGAGGGCAATTTCATATGCAAGTAAGAGAGCATCTATGCCACATTTGGAGAAGTTTGATAATTTGGGAGACATTTGTCCTTGTATTCCTTACAAGACCTATCTCATGATTGATTCCATGCTATTGTGAATATTTTTTCTTGATTGACAAGTGTCTCTAGTGAATCTTAAGCTTCACACTCTCTCTCTTCTCTCATAATTCCTATATGTATTAGTTTTTTAGCTATTGTATGGATTTCTCCACCTAAGTATGGAAAATACATACTCAATTTTTTCCTTAAATCGATAAAGAATTTTTTTTGTACCTCATTCATGACTTCATGAAGTGCATTATATGGTTTTTGGTCTTATACAAGTGTATTTTGCTTACCTTAACATGTTATCCTTCCTAGTGCCTTGTGTAGTTTAAAAGCTCTCTTTTATAGGTCAGCAAGAAGTGTCTAATGGAGATTACACATATAGTGAGTAGTATATTCATTAGTGTTTCTATAAGACCTATTATTTATTCCTCTTAATATAATCTCTCTTCAAGACCCCATGCTTGAAAAATTGATGTAGAAGAAGAAATTTCAGTTTGATGAAGTGTATGTGTAGGTTTCTCTTTGGTTCCAAGTGTATTGCAAGTGGTGTGAGTAGACAATATATTTAGTGAATCACCTCCATATCTAGGTTAGTTTAAGCTTATTAACTCTTTTCCTCACAAGTTTAAGTGTGGTTATGGTGTGTGGAAGTGGTACATCAAGGGAAACTAGCCCTAATCTAGAGACTCACCTCAAATTTGGGTAACCCACAACCCTAATATGTTGCCATTATGCCACTTGAATGAGGAGAGATAAATCATCTCCTCAAGGGGTGTAAGTTCAAGTGAAAACAATTTTTGGCATGCTCAATGGGACTGAAAAGTCCATTCCTTGAGGAGTTTTGGTGTTCTCCTCAAAATATCAACCTTTAGAGGCAATACCACTAAGCACCAATGTTGAATCCAAGCATAAATATACTTTTCAAGCAGTCCAAGTACTCTAATTAAGGTTGTTTATTGTTCTATACACTTCTCATGAATGATTCATGGCTAATTTTAATATTGAGTTTTATCTAAAACAAGTTGGTGAAACATATCCATATTGGCCCATTCCCTATCAATATGAACAAGTCCTTAGTTAGTCTTATCAGCCCCAATATGACCATATTCAGCTCCACAATGATTTGTATTAGTCCTATAATTAGCCTTCTCAATATTATGTTTCACCTAGTTCACCTAGTTCTTCTCCAAGTCAGTCCATTGCAAGTTTCAAGAAGACTCTTTTTGGTTATAAAAACTATATGCTAGATCTTGATATTAGAAATGGTTGTGGTCAAGTCATCCCTAGTGATTGTATCAATAGTGTGAGGAATTCTTTATAAATATTCAAGAGGGAATGGATGCCCATTGAGAGAGATAATTGGCAAGGTCTTACGGATGAAATGCTTGATGTTTTTGGTTTAATTTTCCACATAGAAGAGAGGTTGGAAGCTCATAAACTAGCTCAATCTTGTCAGCTCCAATACACCCCATATCAACCTTCATATGTGTCTATTATACCCATTCAAAATGATAATCCAATCATACTTCAAAATTACCCAAATCCTTCATGATTTCCAAAAGTTTCCCTTCCTATAAGTCCATTTAAGAGAGTAGCCAAAGGAAGAAGGACATCACCATTGAACAAGATAATTTATCTCACAACCATATTGGAGAAGATTTTGAGAAAAGAAGACTGATGTTGGAGGCCCATCTTGACAAGGATATTGAGAAGGCAAACCAACATTTAATGTAATCTATTACGGTAGTAGAAAATGAGGTTCCTAATCCTACCTTCCCAAGTTGGAGATAAGATAATAAACCCAAGGAAACCTGAGTTTCCTAAGCCTATCATTTTCCCCTCCATTTGCATCTTAGCCCCATGAAAAAATCTCTAAGCCTAGCTTCTCAAGTTGGAAAGAAGTAGTGGCATCTTGTGGAAAGAGGAACAAATAATGTCTAAATGGAGAAGTTGGAAGTGAAGAGAAATCTAAACCTACTAAACTCCCTCCCATCCCTCAAGAAGCCTTTTGAACTTCATCTTAGCTTTCTTTTACTTCCTTTCCTAATGAATATCCTATTTCCCCCAAAGAGAAGCTATTTCAAGAAAACCTTGCCAAAAGAATTGAGGAGTTAGAACTCAAAATGCAGAAGCTCTCATCTATTCAAGAGAATATTGAATCCAATGAAGTCATTAAACCTAATGTGGATTAGTTGATTGAGGAAAAATCTGCATTGCTCCTTGGAAGCCTTCTTGGGCCAAAGTTCCTATTTTTAAAATGCCTAATCTTAACACCACCATGTGAGAGAAGGAGATGGATATTTCAAATTGGGTTGATGATGAGGAAGAGTTGAATTCTTATGAAGAAACATCAGATTGTGATGATAATGAAGATGACCCTCTTTGTGTTGAAGAAAAAATCTTGTAAGAGGTTCTTTTGGAATCCAAAGAAGAAGAAGAAGGAGCTTTTCCTCTTGTGCCCCTTCATGATGCTGATAAAAAAGAAGATGATGACTTATGGCAGATATTTGAAGATATTTGAAATGAATTTGAAGGTCTTATGGGGTCCAAAACTCCTTTGGAGATAACTATAGCAATGGTAAGTAAGATGACATGGTTCAAAAATAAGTGCTTTATTATTTTGATTCTCCTATCTATGATAACTATGGATATGTTGGAGATGAGCAAGAGAAGGTTTCCAATGAAGTACTTGTGACTTATAAGGTTTAATAATCAAAGCTTGAAGGGGTAAATATTCCATTGCATAAAGAATATATGGGGCATACGTATATGCAGATGTTCAAAGAATAAGCATATTGTGAGAAGGCAAGACTTCTAAGAAAGCAAGCACAATCTTTTGAAGAGCAGGTATGTTTTGAGAAGTATCACCATCAAGAAACTCTAAATCATGATGGAGTAATCTATGATGACTATAGGACTCTGATGGAGTAATCTATGATGACTATAGGACTCTTGAAAATGGTTTGAGCATTGATTTGAGAACCACATATGAAGCTTCTCCCATAAGCATCAAGAAGGATTTTGAATAAGAAACACTCCTAGAATGCCATGATACTAAACTTCTTGAAGGGTTTGAGGAGGTTATAGCAAAAGAGAAGAACAATGAAACCTTTCAAGAAGGCATAGAAATTCAAGAGTTGTTCCATTCATGGAGATATAAATCTACCATGATGAGACAAAGGAACAATAGTATGAGGTATGTTTCCAAGGTCAATAATATTTCATCTACCTTGGAGACTTATTTGAGATGAATCCATCAAAATACAAGCCAAGCCAAGGAATAAGAGAGAAGCATGAGTCATCTAGTACTACATCCAAAATAAATCATGTTTATCACCCTCATCTATCTTATGAAGAAGAAGATTCAAGATACTCACCTTTTGATCTAGGAAGGAGGTATGTTTGGTTAGATGTGAATAATTAGTTTGCTTTCTTTTATGTCTTATATTCCCTAAGTGCTTAATAGTACAAATGTGCCTTTATTTTGTGTGTTTGCTTGGTCTTGGTGTGTGTTATCTTTATTTTGTGTTTTGAGGTCAATTAACTATCTATCTAGTCAAGTCAAAGTCTGATCTTATTATTTCAGAGTGCATTTGATTCCCTTTGCCCAATAAATAGGATAAGGCCACTAATCTTTAACATAACAAGTATGTTACCCATAGGAATTGCCAAAAGTGTTGACCAAATTTGAATTTTAGTAAAATTGGGTCAAGCCCTAAATATTTAAATTTTTTAAATGTTCCCATATATCCTATAAGGTCTCATGTGTCTCTAAACATTTTACCTATCCTTGTCCTAGCCTTGGTGTAATCCTAGCTTCCTTATGCTTGTCTAGTCAAACCAAGTCAACTCTAGTCAAATGTGGTCAAAATATAAAATTATTTTATAAATGTTTTAATAAGGTCATTTAAATTTTCTAAGGTGTCCCTAAGTCATGTGTTAATCATTTGTCATGTTTCATATGCCAAAAGTGTCTTTTTGTCACATTTTTGGCTCATTAAATGACTTGTACAAACTTTTCCAAGGAATAAATTTATCACCAAGTATGATTATAATGTGGATGACATCAAAAAATGTTAGGAACTGGTCAGAGGAATAAAATAATTATTTTAATGCATAAAAACAAGAGAATCTCCTAAAAATAGGCTCTTAATGGCACTTGTATAGACTTGGAAAGTCCCTCTTCAGGTGAAAACATGAGTTAAGTATCTATTGAGATCCTTAAACTATTAATTATGCTTAGTGTAGATATATAAAGTTATAAAAATAAAAAATTTCTCCTTCTCCTTCTTTCTTGCCTTCACAAGCCAAAAAGGGTAAACTTTAAATGTTTATTGTAGTCTGTAAAGATGGAGATAGAGGGAGTACTCTTGATATTTGATAGGGGTCTTAGTCTAATTAAAATCCATGGTAATAAGTTTGATTTTCATGTATCCTACTTTATGAATCATTGTTAAGAAGCTAGGTAGCTTTTTATGCTCTCACATCCATGAGTGGTTCCTATTTGAGCTAGTTTTTGAATCTATTATTTTGGTTTGATACTTTTTGATGTTTCATGTGTTTCTCAAGGGATATACATAGGTTCCTCCATCATAATATTATCATGAGTGTTCTCAAATTCCTCAGATAAACCTCTTCTAGGCTTGTTGGTGCTTGCAGATTGGTTCCTTTCTTCATAAAGGACTCTGTTGTCTTTTGAAGTCATTTGAAGAATTTTATTGTAGGTGTAGAAAGACTTTGAAGTCATGAAAAGTGTGACTGATTATATACAAGTTATAGATGGATCCTAATATCCTAATGGCCTAAAGCTTGCTTAAGATAATAATCAGGTCTACATGTGGGCACGGGTTTTGGAGGTACTATGAGGAAGATGGAAAGGTTTAAAATGTGTTCTAGAGTCAAGGAAAATAAATCAAACATATTTGAATAAGTATCTTTCAAAGTTGTGTTAGTGAAACCAAGGTGGCAAGAAATATGCTTCACACTTAGAACTCACACTTATAGGTGTCTAACTGGAGTTTTAAAGGTGTTGTACATAGGGATGGTTGATAGGTCTTGGTCTTCACGAAGAGTGTGAGGTTGTATGTTAACATGGTAAGCATGTTTAAAGCCTTTTGTATCCCAATAGGTGTTGAGTAACCATTCAAAATAGAAGAATATGAGTTTTGTAACTTTTCCTTGAATTGAGAGAATAGAGAGCTCTATGTTTTTTGCAAGTATGGATAGGTATGAGAGATGATCCCTTGTTAAACCTTAAAATATCCATATAGTATCCCTACCATGAGGGTATCTTATTTAAAAAGAGGGAAATTATATATTTCAAAGGACATGCTTTTAGAAACCCTAAAGTCATGCTTTTACACACTAAAATTGTTGAGTGTTATCTACAGGTTTTCGAGCCTAAGAGACTCCTAAGACCTAAAAGTACAACTACAAAAGTCTAAAACCTACATTAGATAACTATTATGGGTGAAGATCATATCATGGTGCCAAGGAAGATAATTATACTATGAAATTCAAATATAATACTCCATGTTAGCCTATAGGTATATCCTACAAGATTGAGTGTCCACCTATAGGTTTCTCTCTAAAGGGTTTTCACACGGTTAGCTAAGGGTGACTGGGCAGATAGTGAGCATTTTGTTTGATGTGAAGGTGAATAAATATGAATTTTAAGGTATAAAACAATGAATTATGTGGTTAGGAGACACAAATAGGCCTATAATCATTGAATTTAAGCCTAAACATGCAAAAAAACAACCTACATGTAGGGGTTACTATGAAAAAGGAAACATAGTCCAAAAGGCATGTGATTTGTAAAGGTTTAAGTGGATGTGAAAGAATGAACGAATAATATTATAGATGATTTTTATAACTCTAAGGAAAAAATTAAACATAATTACCAAATCTTGGATCATGCAAACATGCACCTATAGGTTTCTTTTCAAGAAATAACTCAGTCCATCTACCTAAAACTTGTAGACAGTGACCTTTTACAAGCCTATTTTAGGTTTTGAAGAAATAGAGAGGTTAAATTACTATAATATGGGCTCAATTTTGGTATATAACATCCCTAAAACCTAGATAACACCCCCCATACTTAGGTTTGATGAAAAATATTGGAAGTGTCCCCTATTTTGTCTCAAATAGGGGGCACTCCATTCATGCTTAAAGTTGGTAATCTTTGGGAAATAAGTATAAAGGTGAACCATGGTGTTAAGGAAAACTTGAAAGAGGGTTTTTGAAGTTTTAAAATACATATAATACCATGGGAAACACTTCATAGGAGAGATAAATCAAATAAGGTTGTCTGGACACCAAGGTTTGCAGTTAAGCCTTAATGGTAAGGTTTTTGCTTAGAGCTCAAACTATAAGTAAGTTTCACTTCTAGAAATAAGAGTGATTTATAAACTATTGAATCATGTGTATGGGATTTATATAGAGGTTTATGAGCCATTACTAATTAGGCAAACCATCAAAGGCCATGTTGAGCTCAAGAATGCAAGGCAAACCTACTAATCAACATTAGGCCTAATGCCCAAATGGGGGGTCTGTTACGTCTCCACATAAGCTAAGAAGTATAGCCTATGAAGACATGTTTTTAGGACCTTAATATATGTGTTTAAGCATTTAGAGATGAAATATGTTATAGGGTATCCAAATTTAGGCTTGAGACCAAACTTAGACCTTGCAGAATGCATCCTGAGAAGTTATGTTTGAAAGTTCATATATTTCATGAAACTTTAAATGGAGCCTCAATGTGCTCAAATATGTTAGAGAGGGTCACTAGAGATCCCTAAGTATCATTGGTTCAGAAATCCAATGTGTATTATTTACAAACAAATGCTAAGACCTAAAATTGCTCTAAACCCTCACAAACCCTTTCTAAAGACTTGATTGAAAAGATAAGACAAGTGGAACATCCAAATGGAGTGTAAATTCCAAGGAGATTATTTGAATATATAGAGGAATATTCAAGGCTCCTCTCCATATAATTTAGTTATAATACACTTATATAGATGGTGTACAATAGGGATTTATTTAACAAATTTGTGTGTTTTATAGATATAGAGAAGCTTCAAATAATACAACCAACTTTGGGAGATATTATGGAACTTTTTATAAGTATCCATGTTGATTTATTGAGGTATCTAGCTCCTAAGTGTGTCTGTTATCTTCCTCATCTCAGCCAGTCTAGTGAGCAAGTAGTGATCACTTGGTAAAAAAGATGAAAACTTCAATTGGGAAGCATTTTGAGGCTTGATTGATGAACTTGATAGCATGGATACTCTTAATAAGTTTCATCCTTCCTTGTGCATGGATTGGGTTGAGTAATTGGAAGCATTTTGAGTGCCAAGTGTAAGGGGTGAATGAAAAGGAGTCATTTGTAACTATTTAGGATGAATGCTCATGGCCAATGGAATATGAATGATTAGAGACCACTCCAATGCCTATGGAGGATTTTTAGTAATCCCTCCCCCTTATATCAATCATTAGACCCATCCCTATTCAGTGGTGAGGTAGTCTAATGAAGGTAAATCATGAGGGAATTTTCATAAGCAAGCAAGAAAGCATCTATTCCACATTTAGGGAATTTTGATAATTTGGGAGACATTTGTCCTTGTATTCCATGTAGGACCTATCTCATACTTGATTCCATGATGTTTTAACTCCTTTTTATTACTTAAAATGTGTCTCTAGTGACTCTTGAGCTTCACACTCTCTCTCTCTTCTCTCATAATTCTTATGTGTACTAGCTTTTTTGGTTGTTGTATGGATCTCTCCACCTGAGTATGGTGAATCCCTTCTAAATTTTTGCCTTGAACTAATAAATAATGATGTTTTTACCTCATTCATTACTTCATGAAGTGCATGCTATGGTTTTTGGTCTTGTAAAAGTGTATTTTTCTTACCTTGACATGTTATCCTTTCTAGTGCCTTGTGTAGTTTGAAAGCTCTCTTTTTAAGGTCAAAAAGAAGTGTCTAATGGAGATTTCAGATATAGTGAGTTGTCTATTCATTAGTGTTTCTAAAATACCTATCATATATTCCTCCTAATCTAAGCTTTCTTCAAGACCCCATGCTTGAAACATTGATGTAGAAGAAGAGATTTTAGTTTGATGAAGTGTATGTGTAGGTTCCTCTTTCATTCCAAGTGCATTGTAAGTGTGTGAGTAGACAATATATTTGGTTCATCACCTCCTTATATAGGTTATTTTAGGATTCTTAACCCTTTTCCTCATAATTTTAAGTGTGGTTGTGGTGTGTGGAAGTGGTACATCAAGGGGAACTAGCCCTAATCTAGAGACACCTCAAATTTGGGTCACCCACAACCCTGATGTGTTTTCATTATTCCACTTGAACTAGGAGATCTAAATCATCTCCTCAAAGGGTGAAAGTTCAAGTGACAATATTTTCCTCAAAGAACTTACAAAAAATTGAAGCCAAAGAAAACTTGTCCTTAAAAAATTCTCAAAAGCATTAATGACAATGCATATTTGATAAACTTTCTTGAATAATTTGAAATGAATCTTATATTCAACATTGTTAATATTTATCCCTATAATGTAGTCTTTGAAGAAGTTCAAGATTAGAATGTGCTTAAAAATCAGACATGACATTTTCCATAGAAAAATAAATTGCAAATTGAGAATATATTAGACACTAATGCTACCACTAAAAATTTTAATAATTATAAAATATATTTATTAAAATGGAAAGGATTACTAGATTCTACTTAGATCATAGAGGAGGATCTTGTGAATTTAACAAAACAAAATTCTACCAAACTATGGGGTCCAAAATTTTTAAGGAAAGGGAGGATGATGTAAAATTGTCAATCCAAACTATTTAGTGTTTTCAAGGAAGGTTTTTGGTAATAACCTATTTTATTGGACAAGGTATAAGTAACTAGATATATTAGTTATTCAATAAAGAATGTTATTTTTAAGGGTAGTTTATAGTTTTGAATGCACTGGGTGTAATATTTTGTATGAATGTATTAAGTGATATTAGAGGAATAAAATCTAATCTTATTTTTTATTATTTTGAGTTTTTCTGGGAAGGATGGCTACTATGTTTTTTTTTCTAATTATCTTATTTTATTTCTATTCATATAAATAATTTATTCTAGTTTATGTTTCTTATATAAATTAATTGAATTGGGTAGGGTTTTAGGATTTCGCTATTTATGTTTCAAGTATTAGGGTGGATTTAGGTATTAGGTGCATCATGTATATAAGGGAAAGTGAATTTGATCTATAAATCAATCCTAGCTCAGAGAATATAAATCACACTAGCCCTTCCACTTGTTGGTGCATTTATAAAATCAAGGTAATGACCAATATGAATATGTTAGACCTAACTAAGGGGTCTATTACCAAACAATATCACTAGAGAGGGTTCCAAAGCCTCTAGTCAAGCAATACCACACAATAACCCTAGATAGTCCCTATGTTTTCTTATAAAATTAAATGACAAGGTAAATTAAATCTAATCTAGTTCTCACCAAAGTATGTGGCACAAAATGGGGATAATAAACATGAAAAGAAGAACTCTACTTAATTCAATGTATATATAATCCTAATACATGGAAAGAGAAATACATTCAAAATACATTACTTATGATACTTCTATTTACAAAAATAGAGGAATGAGAGTTAGGAAAACTTAAAATAAATATTAATCCATCGAGGCTCAATCTCTCCCTTGGCAAAAGGTTCTTTGCAAAAGGTTTTTGTGGTTCATAAGGATCACAAAGATAGGCTAGATATAGGATATAAGACTTCTCCTATGCATATAAGACTTACACAATACAAGATTCTTCTGTGTAAGTGTAAACCCTAATAAATGACTCCTCAAGTAGAATGGTGGAAGAGCAAATTATAAGGAAGCACAAATGAATGATTATCTCTATCTCTCTCTAATGAAAAGGTCAAAAAGGATGTGTTTATGTAGATGGATTTAACCCTAAACCATTATGAAGTTTTATCCAACAAAGTTATCCCAGTTGACCCTATTCTTTAATAAATAAATTATTTAAGGCTTATACTAAGTTAGCTTCCCATAACATGCTTATTTTTAAGAACAGGTTCAACAAAATTATTTAGTAAATGATAAAAAGAGGTTTTGGATAGGTAAGGGCTATTTGAGGTGATGAATTACTTGGAGGAGTGTGTAATGGATGTGTCAAATATTAGGAAAATGTATAGGATATATTTATATTGGTTTCAAAAGGTGGTATAGGGAACAACAATCTTTTGAAACACCAACGATCTACCCACCCCTTTCCCAATGCACCCTTTAAGGTGCAAACTCAGAGATTTGAGACTCGACGAGTTCCTAAAAGAGTGAAAACATCAATAATTGATAAAATTTAAAAACATATGTGTATATATATGCCCCATTCTATGCTCATCATGTGTCATGCATTTGCAACACAACATGGTGATTTGATAAAATAACAAAGCAAAACACAACATTGAACTAAGTAAATTTTAATAGAATAACTAAAAGTAAATGACTGAAAGGAAATAACTAAAATAAATAAGTAATGTATGTGTACCTTGACTTACCTTTATCATTGGATAATTTCTTACTATATTTGTAGTTTTGATCATGGAGGGCACAGAGATTACTTTGGAAAAACCCTAAGGATACAAAATTTAAAGATAAAAAATAAACAAACGTTAGAAAGCAAAGATAACTAAAATGTGTAGGCATGATGTACTTGTAAATTTGGTAAGCTAAAGCGATTAATGCTAAGTTAGGACCAAATGACCAAGTCAAAACTTTAGAGTAAATAAGACAACTGAAAAGCCAAGGATACTAAATAATTAGAACAATCAAACAAGTATACATTAAGTAAGAAAGGATAACAAAGAAAATCAAACTAAGGATGCAATAGAGATGAAAATATAACATCAATGTCAAATAAATAACAATCCCTAAACAAATATGGGTAAGAAATGGTAAAATAACATTGATAAGTAAGTAGTAATTATTCTTACTCAATTATCAATGGAAAAAGTGCATGAAAAGGAAAACAACATTAGTGAGTGAGAAGTAATAATATAAACGCATTCAACAATGGAAAAAGTGTTGAAATATAGAAATGAATGCAATTATCTAAAAAAGGACAAAAATATACAAATATATGTAGTTGTCTGAAAAAGGAATGATAATGAAAAATAAATAAAACCAATGCAATTATATAAATTTAAAGCAATGGTGTAAAGAAAATAATCCATAGTCACTCAAGCATATTATTTTATTTTAAAGATAGATAAAACCAAAACAAAGTAGTGTTAGCATATTTTAAGATGGGAATAAGAGGGAATATAAAAGTGGGGAAATAGATTTAGATTCAAACTTTCCTATGAAGGGGAGAATGAAATGGTTGGTGGGGTAAATGAAGGAAAAATTAAGATAGATAAACTCATTATCAAACTCAAGACACTGAAATTAGGCTTTGTCAAAACAAGAGGACTTTTGACAATAAGGACTCTAAAAAACTTCTCCTAACCACACAAATCTTAGGTCATCAAATGAAGTATGAATATCATCCCATGAAGGATATATGCATGAAAATTAAAATGTACCTACCTTTCCACAACATGTTCCTAGTTCCTTATTACTGCTTACAGAGCCATCAATCTACTACAAAGATTGGGTACTTACATGAGAAAGTAGGTAGTACTATAGATTTTTAATTATCCTATCCCAATGTAATGGCCTACCACACCCCAATATATTTTGGCTCTATTATGAGTCCAATTATGGACTTTAAGCTTTGATTAGGAATAAGAGATGTGCTATAAATCACATCTTTTGGTGTGATGTTGAATTTTTTATTTTTATATTTCCTTTTGATCATTGCCTTTTGTTTTAAATGATTTAGCTTTAACATTTAATGGATTTTGTTATTCCTCATCCATACGAATTCAAAGAACCAAAAATGGATGTTAAATATGAGTATCATTTGAAAATTTTGAATCCACCCCTTGACATTATCCAAACAAATTATAATATTACGAAAAAATCTTATTGAAAATCATTTGAATGGTTTTATAAAATCAATATTTTATATCATAATTTGTGTTTTTTTTAGTTTTATAAACTATTCACAAGTTTTTCAAAAACTTTATCTTTTCAATAATATGAATCCAAAAATCATTTCTTCTATATTTTGTATTTTAAAATTATCGTAAATCTTGTAGATGTATATTGATAGTTAAAAGTCTTCAATTCATCATGTTTACTTTCATTTATCACTTTGTTGGCCATGAATGGAGCTTTCTGCTACACATATTTATTTTAAATTAAAATAATTGAAAAAATACCCTAAATTTTATCTCCTTGAAATGAATCCAATGCTCAATTAGTTGTTTGAGGTGGAGAAGCAATGGTAAGTTGAAATTTAAAAGGCAACTAGAAGAGTTTAATACGATATTGTTTTAATTTGTATTAAACATTTAGTCAATTATATAAATTTAAATTATATATTAATGTCCAATGGAGGCCAATAATGATCAATGGACTAAAAAATATATTGCACCAATCTATTACATAAAACAAGGGTCAAGATGCAAGTCACTAAATAGCACAAGTGGATCATTCATTGTTATGTTGAACTTACATTATAAATTTATATGCAAATTCAACCATAAACACTTTTCAATACAAAGGAAAAGACTACCTATTATGTGGTCCTTGTTAATAAAGGTTTTTGTATTATAAACATGGATTCAAAACAAACATTATGACATTTATAAATATAAAAATTTATTATTATACAAAGAGCTAATTTTGTTTTTCTTAGTTTAACTGCATAAAAGGTTGTTTGCTACCCATATTAGTATTTAGTGAAGTCTAATCATGACTAATACAATAAACTATGTTGAAATAAAGATTCAAATTGGTCACCACAAGTTACAATTATTTATGCCCTTCTACATGACCCCAATTTTATTTCCATTCGATCACAAATGGCTACAATACGGCTCATAATAATACTACTAATGTGTTGAACCCCACACTTTTGATAGCTCCAATTAACTTGTATAAATTTAGATAAATATTAAAACAACTTTTAAATAATCAAATATCTTTGTCTTCATGATGATACTAACAACCATCCATGCATGATTTTTCCATTCGCATTTTTAGGCACACTAACTTTTGCATTAATGTTATTTCCCTCTCTTAGTGACTATATATTTTTTGAAAAGTATTTAAAAATTATAAATTAATATATATTTCAATTTGGCATTTAGTTAATTTAAAATAAATTGTATTAAATATCAATAAGATCATAATTTTTATTTGGATCAAATTTTACAATAATTTTGATTATATATTATGGATAAATATTATCAACATTGCACAACTTAACCACACGATCTGGGTAAGATAGTTACTAGGGAGTTACATAAGGGACACACATTCTATTAAGTACATGTGTACAAATTAAATTTAATCATATTAATTTTTTGAAATTCAATGTAAAACATTTAATAGCGAGGCCTTTTTTACAATGGTATGGTACCACATATTTATTTTATATCAATTTACTGCATTAATTTTAGATGAAAAAATTACATGTAAACTCACCCATAAGCAAATTTCAATATAAAGGTAAGTACTAACCCCTATGTATCCCTTATTTCACTACTTTTTAAATATCTAAAAAGAAAGGCTACATATGTGTGTTCCTACATGTCCTTTTAAAGTAAATTAGATACGTGAAGTGTCACAAAATTGAAATAGCTTAGAAAATTATTAAATAAGCAAAAAAATATAAATAAAAAATGGTCAGAAATGTCTTAATATAAAATGTGAATAAATAATTTATTGCATAACATTTATGAGACAAATATACTCTAGAAGAGATAGATCTTTGATATGAGCTTGAGAATTAAAATGCCTTCGATTTAAAGATTATAATAACTATATAAATAGTCCTAAAAAATTATTTCTTCTACCATAAACAATACTAATATTTGAAGGGCAATGTTGAATAAAAATTGTCAAATCTTGATAGGTAGGATAGACCGTCAAATTTAGAATTGTTTATGCAACAAAAGAAAAGAAAGAAAGAGCATGTCTATTTTTATGCTAAAGTCAATGAAAATGAAATGCAAGGGGAATTTCCATAAAGATCACATTTAGAGTAAAATAACTAACAGTGGCCCCAAAGGTTCAAGTTACATTGGAAGAGATGTAAATTGTTATTTTGGTAAAGTGGTTTTTTGTAAAGTAAATTAGTTCAAATCAACAGTGGTGGAGGTGATATTGCAAAATGATGTTGTATGTTTCTTTATAAGGCATGATAATTTGTTGTGTGGGGGTTCTATTTCACAATGAGATTGAATAATGTTTTTTTTAATAAACACTTATTAATATGTCTTAAGCATAAAAACACTTACTAAATACTACTACTATTAGTGGCACTAATATTGTTACTGTTACCACCAATTTGTTGACTATACAGGTTAAATTAGCTTTATAGTGAGTAGTTATAGTGTCTGCCAAGTTGTTAGGCACTAACTTGATTTGAATATCAATGTTTCCAAATAAATACTCATTATTGTATTGGAACCTTGAATGTAAACCAAATACATATAAAAGGATGCAAAAATTATTAGGTTAAGATTAATGTTGAAATCATATATTATAAGGAGGAAAAAATTGTATCCATGGTGTGAATACTTGAGGAGTGGTCAAGAGTAAGTTGTAGATGTTGGTCATTATCAAGGATTTTGGTGTTAATCCATATTTTACATGTCTAATTTATAATTAAATATATTTTGTGGTTCAAGGTAGGCATTCATTGTAGGGATGAGATAAACATTTACATAAATATGAAACCACAATGATCATCATTGTGTTACCATATAATACAATTTATTTCTTATATTTCCATTGTATCTTTAAATTTTTCTCAAAGTAAAATCAATAAAATCAAATCTCAAGACTTTAATTATTTGATATGTTGATAAAATTCATTAAGTTCATAAAAATTGAACACATGTGATAATTTTAAATTCCTTAGAAAATGACAAATTTAAGGAAGCTTGCCAGGCATTGTGTGTATTAGAATGTTACATGAATATATAATTGTATATATTAATATATTATATTTATAATTATGTATATTTTATAATGAATAATGAGGAAAGATGGGTCCATACACTAGAATAAAAAATGATATTAATATTTATTCTTCTATAAATAATCAACATTCAACCATATATTTATCTTATCTAACCCTTTTGTTATATATTATCATAAGGTGTGATATAAATTCAAATCAAAGCCTACTCATTATTCATCTATAAAATACCAACTAAATACCTATTCAAGATCATTAAATAAATTACACAACTAAGTTCCACTATCCTATTCTTCCCTATTTATATATCATAGGGGAGAATATGATAGTGAAACTTAGTTGTGTAATTGATTAAATGAATAATTTAATCAACTAAATTAATAAATATATCAAGGAATTAAATAAATTATAATTGTTTTTAATCACCTTCACAAATAGAATCATGATTGGTTGTAGTTCACCATTTTATTAACAAGTGTTAGTTCAAAATCAAAGGCACCTGACCTTCATTAATTAGACTTTTGACTAGGATAGCTTAATAATATTTCACAGGTAACACCACCACCACTAGTATATTTAATATAAAATATGAACTAAAATGATATTATTATGGTCATATATTATTATAATTTAATTAAATGTTATGTACTTGCACCTATTTTCTAATTTCCCAAACACTTATGTCTCAGTCAGACACCTATGTCAATGCAAGTGTCTTATCCCAATACAAGTGTCCATTGACCTAAAGTCATCTAATTTCAAATGAAAATTATTATTATTATCATTGGCCTAAGTGATTTAATGCAATATATTATACAAATGGATTGGAATAAATATAGGATCAATCATCATTCTTTCATCACCTAGTGCATACCAAAACAACCTATCAAAAGCATTAAATCAAACATTCAAGTGAGCAAAGCCTCCTTATTTTCTCCTATTTTCATATCAGTCATAGGGACAACATATATATAGGTATGATGTACTGAAAGTGCACTCCATGAGCCATATTTTCTAAGTTACAAGCTATGTCACTAGTGTACTTGCTTATTACACATTGCATGTTTCACACACAAGTCAACCATATGGGAGAGTTACATAATTTTGAGGCTCTCTTTAGAGTATTAGTTGTATAGTTAGAACTCATTTATATATGATTATTTGGGGTATATTGACATCATGTACCCACTAAACCATTTTTACCATAGCTTCTATAAAGATGAAGTAGGGTTTTATAATTTTAAAATGAGTGACAGTCCATGACCTAGATTTGAGTGTAGCAGAGCAAAGGTGACACAAAACCTAGAAGCATCCAGGTGGTCATATCCAATTTTAATAATTATTCCCTACTAGACACATGCATCCAATTTAGATAGTAGCATCAATCTAATTATCTTAGGTCAATGCAAAGGTTTATGATTACATAGATATAATTTTTAGAATCAAGCAATTAATCCATAATCTAGATCCACTCTACTTTCTGCTATTCTAGATCTAGATATGAATTAGCTTCAAAACTAACTAATTACATTATTTTAATTATCATTATGATATCAAACATAGTTTTAATTTTCATTTTAGCATATCTCAGCATTATGAATCTAGTATATGTTTTGTATGAGTTTTACAATTAATTGGCTTGATCTAGAGATCTTCTACCATCCTTGTGCCCTAGGTTATCTCTACCCATTTAACCCTATATTTCCTATATCTATATTTTAGGATTAAAAAATTAGTGTACCCAATATTTTAACATCATTCTTGTATAAGAGTACCATATAGGATGTTTCTTACCTACTTTGTCTCAATATTTATGTTATTTATCTCTCTTATCATAGATGATACTTATTGATTTTATGACTATGATTATGAAACTCTCCAAATTTCTATCAAATAAGGGGTAAAAATTGATTACTCTTTTATTATTCTAAATGCTAAAGAATCTAATATAAAATATTTGAATGGTGGGAGTTACTACCCCTCTAATCAAGTCCATGCTCCTACCATTTCAAAAAATGAGTTGATCTATCATAAGGAAGATAAATATCCCTTACCCATACTTACTACACCACCATCATATGATTTTGTCCTTGGTATTTGCTCAAATATGGATAGAAAGGATAAGGATTGGGAAAAAATGAACACAATATAGCCCACCCTATATCTCTTAAATATAATACAAGTTGGTAAGGCTTGGGATTTTCATAAAAAATCATGTGTCACCAACAAGGCAAGTCATTTAATAATGTACCTTCTAACACCCAAAATGATACGTATGAGCAAGATGCTCCTTCATACGATCATCAAAATTTCTAAAAAATACATAAATAAA
The DNA here is from genome assembly GCA_037957365.1 of Torreya grandis. NCBI lineage: Eukaryota > Viridiplantae > Streptophyta > Pinopsida > Cupressales > Taxaceae > Torreya > Torreya grandis. The sequence goes on from JARHVA010002861.1 coordinate 1,342,590, forward strand.
TTATGATTGATTTAAAAATTTATTTTAAGGAGGATATTCCTTTGAATAAATTAAATCAAACCCCCATAATTCTAATATTTCTAAATAATATCCCCCTTATCAAGGGTGATGGTTCATTTTTACCTTCATTTGACATTGAATTTTTTTGAAAGGTTAAATAAGACATCATAGTGTATGTAACAAGTAATTTTAAGGTACCAAGAATAGGGGAGCATTACAAACCTAAAGTGCCAAAGGTTCTTAATGTTCTAAATTTAGAAATCGAGTTCTTTAAACCAAGGAATATTTATATGCCAAAAGATTCATTCATGAAAAAAATTTATACCATACCAAAAGAGGTTTCTTTAAAAAATATCCCTTCAATAAAAATTGTTATATCTATACCAAAGGTGAATGAACCAAGATATTTAAATGATATACCAAGGGTACCATAATTTATAGATCCAATACCATTACCAAAGTGTCCTAAATTAGTGATTTGAAACTTTCACTTGTTATCCATGAGGATGATGATAGTTATATGCCTAAATTCATGAGGGGTGGTTGATTAGAACCAATGATAAAACCTATGCCAAACACCACCATTCCAATGAAGTATCCTATTTCTACAATGAACACTATTTGGGATAAAAAAAGGTTTATACAATTCAAATGTAAATGGATTTCCAAAATACTAATGCAAATGTTACCTCATTCAACAATCAATCTTTTGCATAATGTACACTTGAATATTCTTATCCACAATATTTTGAACTACCAGATTTATCTCTTGATTTGAGTCATAAAGACCATTCAACCACATGATTAACTATGTATAATATTTTGGTTAATGGAAAAAATATGACAAACTATTGATAAAAGTATTCCATGTGAGCATTTTAGATGATGTTCATAATTGGTTCTATAGCCTAGAAAAAGGATCCTTATCCACTTTTGCATAATTAAAATATGCATGCTTCTTTGATGAATTTAAATTTTTTTAAGGTGCCAAAACTTATAATATAAAATTTTCAGAATTGCAAATAATGTGATGATGAATCCCTTCAAGATTATACCATTCTATTCAAAAGTACATCATATGATATAGAATTTAAACCTTCAAATTTGGAGTTACAATTCATTTTTAGTGGAGGTCTTCTTTCTCTATTAAAATAAAGAGCATTGCATAAAGAATATGATTCATTTACCCATTTATGTGTGGATTTGCATAGAAATGCTTCATTCTTACTTACTCATCCACAGAAGCATAACATATCCTCTTTTAAATATCAAAGTTTTATTCCTCACAAAAATGAGGGAGATGAATTACCAAATGATCATTATGAACAAAAATGTCATGTTCCTAACCTTTGCATGGGAGCTGTAGAAAATTTACTCAATATAAGACCAATCCAAGGTCCACATCCTATACAAATCCCCCAAGGTGAACAACCCAAAAATCATCCACACCAAAAATATTTAACAATCACATTAGTAATGGGTGGTGATTATTTTTGACATAACCATATTGACCCTACACAAATAAAAACTATTTACAATGCAAGAAGTTTAAAACAAATTGGATTTTATTTAAAAGACTTACAAAGCAAAGGAGGTTGGTGTCATAATCCTAGTTTTAACACCTTCCATTGGCTAAGTACTAGCCCAATTGTACATTATTTTAGCATAAAATATGTGGACTTATATCATTTATAGCTGGGCCTATTTAGGTTTATAAATTACTTATATGATTAAACATTGCAAGATAATGTGCTCTTGATATTTAAAAGTGGTTATGTTGCCAATTTAGTATTTTTTATGGGGAACTGCATAAATTTCATATTAAGTTGTATGGCTTTATTAGTACCTACAAGGTTGTGAAGATGCGGTCTAAGGTTGCAAAGCTGTCATTGTATTTTAAATAATGACTAAATACTTCAACTGGTTGGCATAAGGACTTAAATGAAGGAACACTTATGTTAAATTCTTAATAAATGTTGGATTAAGATATTATTAATAAGACTTTGTTATGAGATAATTTTTGATAGGCCTCTTGCCATTATTATTTTGTGATCCTATTGGGTTTTTGTTTTAATCTGTTGATGACAATGTATATTTTGTTTTGATCTTGTATGAGCCCTATAAATGTTAATTCCTTACTTGATAAGACTTAATTGATATTACAAGTTTTAATGCCATTACTTGAAATTTACAAATTGATTTGTATTCTTTGGTGATTTACATCCATGTGAGCTTTGACCTAGGCACAATGGTGTTAGGTTCTTGTTTAGTGGTCTTGATTTCATAAAACCTATATGGGTAGACTTATTTTACCATGCATTATGTTTATTTTTGGAAATCTTAGAAATTAATTTTTGTATGTTAAATTTAAAAGTCAACTAATAAAATCATAATGGTATTATGTTTTATTATTTTAATTGACTAAAAGTCAATTTAGGGGAAACCATGGACTAAGTGTTTTTAGCTTGCGAAATAAGCTTCATTGTGGTAGTTGGGAAGGCTAAGTTGCATGCATCCATGCCAAGTGTTGAGAGAGAGAAATTACACAAATTTAAATCCATATATGCTTGTTTAATCCTCTAAGTATTCCTTTCGAAGTCATGAAGAGTCATGTTATGCCTAAAAAAAATATACTTGTAATTTTTTACATATGTTCAAGGAGGAGATGAGGAGTGAAGGCTACATAAGAGGAAAGGGTATGATGGTGCCATGAAAGCAAATTCAAGCCAAAGAATAAAAAAAAGAGGGGAACTTATTTCTTCACGTAAGGTATTATCCTTTTTGCTAAAAATTTATATATGTTGGTTTTATTTGCAGCAATAGTAAGCAAGATAATAAATGCTTGGTTTAAGAAACAAGTCATTATACTCATAATTTTGTAGGTTATACGAACTAGTGCCATAACTAGGGTAAAATTTATGCATGCATATAAGTTAAATGGTTTATTCTTGCTTGAGATTTTTATGCTTTAAGGTTGTTTGATTTTGATTATTGGATGGCTGGAATTTTTTTTTTTAATTTATTTAAAGAGGATGAATGTGAATTGTTTGACAAAATTTCTCAATAGAGGATGGCTGCAATTTGTTTGTTAGAATGCCTTAAAGAGGATGAATGTGAATTTTTTGACAAAATCCCTCAATAAAGGATGGCTAGAAATTATTTGTTAAATTGATTTAAAAAACATGATTGTAAAATGTTTAACAAAATCTATCAATAGAGGATGGCTGAAAATTATTTGTTAAATTGATTTAAAAAGGATGATTGTGAAATATTTGACAAATCTCTCAATAGAAGATGGCTGGAAATTATTTGTTAACTTTATTAAAAGAGGATGTTTGTGAAATGTTTGACAAAATCCCTCAATAAAGGATGGCTAGAAATCATTTATTAAATTGATTTAAAGAGGATATATGTGAAATGTTTGACAAAAATCCTCAATAAAAGATGGTTAGAAATTGTTTGTTAAATTGATTTAAAGAAGATGTATGTGAAATTTTAACAAAATACCTCAATAAAATATGGTTGGCTCAATAAAAGATGGTTAGAAATTGTTTGTTAAATTGATTTAAAGAAGATGTATGTGAAATTTTAACAAAATACCTCAATAAAATATGGTTGGAAATTATTTATTAAATTGATTTAAAGAGGATGTATGTGAAATGTTTGACAAAACTCTTCAATAAATGATGGCTGGAAATTGTTTGTTAAATTGATTTAAAGAGGATGTATATGAAATGTATGACAAAAATCTTCAATAAAAGATGACTGAAAATTGTTTTTAATTACTTTAAAGAGGATGTATGTGAAATATTTGAAAAAACTCCTTAATAAAGGATGGCTAATAGTTGTTTGTTATATTATCTCAAAGAAGATGTATGTGAATTGTTTGACAAAATACCTTTGTGGAGGTTGAATGTGAATAGTTGATAAAATTTTTGATTGCCTAAAGGAAGGTGGATTATATTTTTGTTACGAAATGAGAATATGGTTTCTGTAAATAATAAAATATGGACTCAATTAAATAAAGTACTTTGTGATTCTATCTTTCTATTCCAGCTACGTGAATACAATTATAAATTGGTTGAGTGTAACCATTTTACTATTTTAGATTGTGTTTTTACTTAAATGGAGGGATATTAGGGTTTTTATACACTTCCCTTTCTTGACCAAAATGTTTGTTGAGAATTGTATCAATTTAGAGGAATGCTTGGACTATTTATTCATAAAAGGAGTCTATTTTTGTGCCAAAGATGATTGTTTTCTTGTTTGAGAGAAATTTCATGATAGCTATGTAGACATCTAATTCCTAACACTATTCTATTGAAATTATCAATCTTACTCGAAATGCACTCAAATGCACAATTTGGGCCAAAATCACTAAAATGCTCTAAATGGTTCGAGCTTATCGTATATAAGTGCCAATTTAGACTAATGTATTACTAAATAGAATAATGCATATTATGTTATTATTAACTTTTATCAAATCATTTCAAGTCAAAATGATGAAAATACAATTTGACGCTTTGAACCACTGAATTATTCTAATTTGGAAGCACACAACATGATGTGTTATTTCATGTCGATAATGTCCTAAATGAGATACTAGTCTATATGCAATTAACACCATCTTATAATTATACTCCAATTAAATTATGACCTAATAACTTGACATTGTGACCAGTTTGATTAATAATGTGTGAACCAATTTCCAAAGAATTGCATAAAATTTGATTAATCTCACTTAGACATATCAATCTAAATTAAGATCTTAAGTGGAAAATCCATGGAACTTATTGGAGATTTCTTAATTGAAAATTGATTTCTAATATTAACATCATCATGTGACATTATCTATAAGTTGGCATCCAAACCATAAATGCAATAAATATCAGGTTTAAGGCCTCCCATGCCTCTTCAATTCCCCTTCCTTCTAAATATTTATGAGGGTATTTATGGATTAAACCTCCAAAATTAAATTAATTCATGGCCACACATCTTTATCTCAAGATGGATGGTCATGGTTGATTCTAATGAATTCAAAAAATATATAAATAGGAGGGCCAAGACCACCATTTTAAGCTTCATTTGTGTAAACTTATTATACAGAATGCTCTCCATAAGTCATTTTTGTGTATTGTTATTATGTTTAATTTTTTATAGGATAGCTTCACTATAGGCATAATATTAAACAATATCATGAGCTTAGTTTCATTGGTGTACTTGAGATGATGGAGGAGAAAGTTGCTCATCATTGCTAAAGACTTGAGCACCAAATCAAGGAGAAAATCATGTTTTGAACTAAATTTGCATGATGAGATGCTATTAGGAAGGTTTGATGTATATGATTTCTTTCAATATCTCTTAATTATCATTTACAAATCATGTTGAAGGAGTTGGCTTAGTTATGTATTTTATGCATTTATTGAGTTTTCTTGACTAATGCTTGATTTAAATCACTTTGAATTTCATCTCTGTATCTTGTCACGTTTGATGGGACCACACATCCCATAAAATCAAGGAGAATGATTTGACATTCTTAGATTTTCTAAAACATCCTTTAAAGTCTGTAAAAATCATTTTGTGTCTTAATTTTCTTGTGTTTTTAGTTCTTTAAAGACACATAGTTCAATAGTGATCTATATCAGTTTACCCTAACTGGAATTAATCCTATCTAACTAGCATCAATTCTAGTGTATAGGTAGAAAATGATAGAAAAAACTTGGTTTATGAATTTCTTTGAAAGTTGCAGGTTGATATTTATGATTTTAAGGCTTGCATACTCTCTGTTTGAATATTTTATTGTAGGATCCAGAGGATTTTTGGAGATTTTATACTAATTTGGGGATAAAAAGTATTTTTTAACAAAATATTTTTTCCTAAGGGTTCACAGGTAATTGACATCAATTTTTATCAACCAACATCAATTTTATTGTAACTAGCATCAGTCATTATGGACCAACATCAGTCTCTATGTAAAATAAATGGAGAACCCCAAGAGCTTCCATTTCAAATATTTTTTTTCTAACTTGAATTTGTGATTTAAAAAAATAAATCTTCTAAAAATTATAAGTCATATGTGGGAAATAGTGCAAAGTTTGAAAGTGTTTAAGTCTTGAACTTCTCCTTTGGTGTTTAAAAGGAATCTAGGTGTTTTGTGCTTAGTTTCTTTTGTGAAGGTTTTACAATTTTTCAACTAGGTCCAAGGGGCCAAAAACTTCATAAACATATATATTTTGTTCATAAAATAAACATTCAATTAAAATTACAAATTCTTAAAGAGTGTTTTATGCTAGATCTTTTATACTTGTTTATTTTTTTTACAAAATGAAAGAGGCATGTATGCTTTCCCCCCATCCCTCTTAGGGAACTCAAGTGACCAAAATTTCTCTCCTTAAAAATTTTTCCTTGTATAAGGCATAAAACTAATGATGTTAATGTTCTCCCCAAGACTCATATGGTTTGAGTGATCTAAACATAACCTTTAAATTCTTTTCACTTGGTCATCTATTTTATGTAATTTAACTTGTGAGTGGGAGTTCATAACCTCCTCATGAGTTCTTTAGGGAAGCTTTGAATCAATAATTCATGGCATTGTTTCAACCCCACTCCATGATGAGGTATATAAATCATGGCACAAATACTATGATTGCCAGGGAGTTGAGTGGCCAACCTCTCTAATCATAATGAAAACTCGAGTCAGATTTGGTTAACCACAGGATTCTACTAAGAATTACATGGATGGAATTGTTATATAAAGGAATAGACCCTTGCATATTAAGTTAACCAATATAAACTTAGTTGATGTGAGGCATCTCTAGTATTAACCAAATTTGAGACCATTTAGATGTTTGAAAATTTAGTTTTAGAGCAACCCCACTTATCACAGATATATTATTGATGTAGGGCGAGTAGACCAAATTTCTATGTCACCATACAATATCTTGGTAGTAGGGGGTGTAAAAACGATACTATTTTATGCACTTTTATTTTTGGATTAACACTTAAAATCCTCCCAAGAGCACATATATAGATGGAATTCAGTGACACAAATCAACCTTTTCAGTTTTAGGGCTTTGGATGATTATAATTAGTTGTATTTTGTCTTTTCCTTTACTTTCTTGGTCTTATTAGAGTCTAAAACTCATTTATGAACCAAAAAATATCAACCAAACACCTTTTTTTATCCACCATTTTATTTGTACAATGGAGGCATTACACTAAACAAACCAAAATAATATTTTTCCTTGTTCAAATCCTCATTTGAAACATTATGTTTGTGTTTATCTAAACATCATTGTTATGTTTTCCATTTGAGTCTATACCATTTTGAAAAAATATTTAAGTCCTTGATTTTTAATTCAAAATCATAATCTCACCTTTCTAAGTTATAAGCCAAGGTGTTAATCAATTTTCCATTTGCATTAGTTTGAGTTAACTTGGGTACAATTTCTCATTTAGATTGAAGGCCATTGTATAGACTCATCATCATTTGATCATTGTAAACTTAGTTTATATTACGTATTGCTCATGCTCTATGTTCTAGAACCAATTCTACTTCCTATCACCATGTGGTGACATTGTGATGCCTGTTTGGTTTTAGTTTTATACGTAAGAATTATTATGTGTTTTCACATCTTGAGCTTATTAGTTCATATTGTTATTTTCCTCATCAGAAGGGCATTATTCTAATTTTATAGTTGTAACTCATTGAAATTTTCCCTAAATTTTATGGTATTGATGTATCTTTAAAACCTAAGCTTATTGTGTTTTGTGTACTTTAGTTTCAAAGTTATCATACCCTCTTCCAATTTGATGATTTTAATCCATCAAAGTTGAGTAATTTCATGACCATTTATTCTAATTATGTGGTACTATGCCACCTTATTTTTATTATAGTCTCTTTTTATCTTGTCACTTGTTTGGAAAAAAATCAAAACATACCTTGTTAATGTTTGTAAAGCATATTCCAAATCTTATCAAATATAGAGAATAATCTTCTAGACATGATGTAAAGGTACACTCATAGTGGGGTATCTTACAACTATAGTTATGAGGAAGAGCATTTTTATGATGGACAAGATAATCTCATGGTATTTTAAGGCATTCCCATGACTATAGGATTTGAGAAAGACTACTTTGAACATCAACCCCTAGAGGACAAAGATGAAGCACTCCTAAGGTTGATTGAATTAGGTGATAGACTACCATCATAATTTCTTATGAAATAATTTCATATCATAAAAAAATAATAATGAGAACAATCCCTCGCTTATATTGTGAAATCAAACATTGCTTCTTCTAGCAAAAGAAAGGAAGTGCTCATAGATTCAACACCTAATGATCAATATCTTTCCACCAAGATCAAAAGATAAGTCAACGATATGTAGACCAACTTATCATGGACTTGACCAACTCTTTATTTTCCACTTCAATACACAATGACACTTTTAAGGAACAAGGGAATGTGATTGAACCAATGTATCACAATTTAGTTGAGAAATGTAGACATCTTAAATTGGTCAAGTAACCACACATATCATGTCTTTTCATAATCATTTTCATAGGAGACCAAGGTTCACTTTAAGAGGCCTTAACCAAAAACCCTTTAGGTTTGTTTAGGTTAATCATATTCACTCTAATAGCAAATCAATATGCATAAATCATGTGAAAATTTTCCCTATGTTTTTTGGTGGTGTCATAACATTGCTAGACATCATTGTGCTCCCAAGTGTCATTATGATGTCAAACATCATTATGCTACCAAATGTCATTATGCTGTCAGGTGATAACATACTAGTAGTATGTTGTCACATGATAGCATGATGCCAGGTGACAACATATTATCATGTGATACTCATATTATACAAGATCATGTTGCCACATGACACCATACTATTGCATGACACCATGCTATAATGTGGCACCTTATTTTCATGCAATGGCCTATTGTCATATGACAAAATAATGCCATGTGACCCTTTATTTCCACATAAAACCATACTGTCACATAGTTTTATGCTATCACATGGTGTATTGTTACTACATGACAACATGCTATCATGTACTAGTAGTGTTATTGCCTAGTGTTTCCACTAGTAGTGTTTCCACATGGACCTTGCTGATGCCAATTAGTTACTCTAATTCCCCTTGCTTATAAATAATGCTACAATGATCTTATTTAACACTTTTCTTAAACTTTTTCTCATCCTACCTCAACCTTCCTACTTCTAACTCAACCTACCTACTTCCACTAGCATGTTTTCAATGCTTCCACATCCATGAAAAATCACAATCAATAAAGGGTGATCTAAAACTTTGTCTTCAAAAATATTTTATGTCTAGATTTCCTTCACATGCTAGATGAGCCCAGATCCTTTCCTAAGTGGATCAATCAATGCTAGCTTAGAAGCCTAGTGAAGATGACATAATATGATATGGCTATCAACAACTAGCTATTACGATCTATGGTTGGGTATTTTAACCAAAGCGAGAGTTATTTCTATATATGGTTTAACAACAAACCAATATCCTTTGGCACCTCACCATTGGATATCCACACTTTAACAAGTCTTCCACATTGTCATTCAAGTCCTATTAGTACCAAGGTGGTGTTATCTGACGATGATAAAAATTATTTGGTGTTGATTTACAAACTATGCATTGACCCTACTAATAAGTTTTGAATTTATTAATGAAATTAAAATTTCTTAATTATTCTTGAATCATTTATTATATATAATTTAGTATTCTAATATATTTATATGTTTTACTTCTATTTTCATTTTAGTTAGTCAAAATCAAAGGGGGATCCCCATAGAAAATATCAGCAATCAATTTCTCAAATCTATTACCCATTTCTTTCAAGCAAAAGTTGTGTTACAGGGAAGACCATCAAACATTCCCTTTTGGGTTATTTAATATATTCTTCTTTCTCTTTTGGATGTTGTTTGTGACTGGTGCACCATTATTTTTAGTAGGATTAGGGCATAATTGAATTTTGCTTTCTCGAAGGACACTTGCATAATTTCCTCTTCTAACTACATTATATCCTTGTACTTTAAGGCCTTATATGAAATCCAAAATACTAATATTCCCACTAACCTTCATCCAAAAATGAAATCTAATGCTTTATCTCTTAAGGAATAGGAGGTAAGTTTAGTCTTCCCAAGTCTCATTTTTTTGCTTTATATTTCAAATTTTAATATTTTTTACCCTATTATTTGTTACAAGTAAGAGTGCATGTATATGACACATGAAAATAGGCTTCAAGTAGAGGTCAGTGTGTTTCAGAGGGATCTAGGGATACCCAATCTATGGAGTTTTCCTTTAATTCCTTTCAAATTGCAAAACACCCAAGAATTAATTACGTTTCATCTCTGCTTTTAGGTTTCCTCAAATTTATTTTCAATGTCTTTTTCTTATTTTATTAAATGCAAAAAAATAATATTCATATTGTTTTATTTTTGTTTTTGTTTTTGTAGTTGACTCTTGTATCATCATTGTTGAGGATTCTTACAATATCATCAATGTTTGCCATTATAAATTATTTTTTATTTGAAGTTTGTTAAAATTTTCTAGTTAATTAACTGCATAAATTACTCATTTTGTAGCCACTTTTGAAACCGCTAATGTCTCTCCCATAAGTGCATTGAGACGACAAGGGCCAACTCCTATAAGGACACCAAGAGGTAAAAAGATAAATCCAACAAGAATGTTCAGAATGGATGACATAGTCACCCTTACAGGTAACGATATGAATAGATTCAATTTGAATTAACTTTCATTTTATGTTTTTGAATTTACTATTTGTGAATAAAATTTTTTTGCATTCCACCCCACATTTGTGAGGAGACCTTGAAGTATGCCACCACCCCAACCACCCATATAAATTCATAGAACATGGAATAACATCTCCCTCCCTACACAAAGTCAAGGCACATTACATATTTTTGATTTCCTAAATTTCTCTATTGGTGGCCTTTTAGATACAGATGGTCTTACATGTTTATAGCAAATTGATCTTGACAAGGAGTTTATTGGCATTGAAAGTAGACCTCTAACTATTGGTGGATTCAATCCACATCAATTTATTCAAGCTCTTAATGTACAAGGTCCTCATGTAGCTCCCTCTTCCCCAGCTAGCTCTTCCCCACCCCACATAGATAATGACAATGTTTTTGAGGACTCTCTCACTAGTTTTTCATTAGAAAAATTAGTTTCAAAAAATTTAATTGAAAATTTAAAGGATGGTGTTATTGGTGAATTTAATGATTTAAAAAAAATGGGAGATAAGGGAAAAATCCCTTATTAAATAAATCAATACATGTTATCATAACCACTCTCAAAGAGTGAATTTGATTTCTCTTGTTAAAAATGAACCCTCAAAGATTGATGCTTTGTTCCAGGAAGCACAATCTGCATTGATCTATGTAGACAATATTTATAGTGATAGAATTTTAGATATTATGATAAACAGGTTAGAAAATTTAAATGGAGAAGCCCAAGCATATTTCAATAAATGGGCTAAAGATATCAACCTTGTTACAATTTCTCAAGTAGAGAAGGATAAAGCGGTGGTCAATTTTCTTTTTGTAATGTGCATTTTGATTATTATAATACCTTTATATATGATTGACAGATCTATTATTTGTTGTTTACAAGAAAAATATGAAAATTGGAAGTAAGAAGCACACCTTCTTAATGTGCATTTGAAAAATGCCCATAAAATTATCTCCTTGGCAATTGCATTGAAGGAAAATATGGTTGTGTTAAATAAATAGAATAACATATTAGAGAAGATAATTAAAGAGCATGGTATGGATCCCAACATTTTATTGAAGCAAAAAATAGATTTGGATCCTACAATTCTTTCAACAGGATATGCAACGAATGAGGAGAAGGTGATTCTTGCACAAATGAATTCTACTGTAGAGGATCTTCAAAAGGAGGGAGTGATAATGGAGGATTCACACATAGGTCTAGATAGAGGGGTTTCCATGGGTGGGGATGGCAAGCAACTAATGAGAGGAGATTCTCAATCATAAAAATGATGATTTATATGAGTTTATATTGTTGATAATGGCATTTTATACTATTTAAAATAGTTTATATTATGTTTATTTGAAAAACACTTATTTTATTAAATGATATTTTATAGTTATTCCAATATATATATATATATATATATATATATATATATATATATATATATATAATGTAGTGGTCAAGTTTATAAATTCTATGGATGGTTTTAATGTTCTAGTTGTTGGAATATACTAGTGGTCAAGTTTAATGTTCTATGGATGTTATGGTTTGAATGAATGGCTATAATGTTATGGTAGTTATAATCTTGAATGCGTTGTTTATATATTCTATGAATAAAAAGTGGAGTAAATAGTCTATGGATGGTTTTAATGTTCTTGTAGTTGAAATATACTATTGGTCAAATTTAAAGTTCAATGGATCATATGGTATTTTGGTTTGAATGAATGGCTATAATGTTCTAGTAATTGTAGCCTTGAATGTATTATTTATATATTCTAAGAAGAAAAAGCGGAGTAAATAGTCTATGGATGGTTTTAATGTTTTTTTAGTTGAAATATACTAGCGGTTGAGTTTTAAATTCTATGGATGATATGGTTTTATGGTTTGAATGAATGGCTATAATATTCTAGTAGTTGTAGCCTTGAATGCATTGTTTATATATTTTATAAAGAAAATGATGAGTAAATATTCTATGGATGGTGTTAATGTTCTAGTAGTTGAAATATATTAGTGATCAAGTTTAATGTTCTATTGATGTTATAGTTCTATGGTTTGAATGAATGGCTATAATGTTATAGTAGTTGTAGCCTTGAATCCATTATTTATATATTTTATGAAGAAAAAGTGGAGTAAATAGTCTATGGATGGTTTAAATGTTCTTGTAATTGAAATATACTAGTGTTCAAGTTTAAACTTTTATGGATGATATGGTTTTATAGTTTGAATGAATGATTATAATGTTCTAGTAGTTGTATCTTTGAATGCATAGTTTATATATTCTATGAAGAAAAATCGGCATAAATAGTTTATAGATGGTTTTAATGTTCTTGTAGTTGAAATATACTAGTGGTCAAGTTTAAAGTTCTATGGATGATATGGTTTTATGGTTTGAATGAATGGATATAATGTTCTAGTAGTTGTATCCTTGACTGCATTGTTTATTTATTTTATAAAAAAAACACTGAGTAAATATTCTATGGATGGTTTTAATGTTCTAGTAGCTAAAATATATTAGTGGTCAAGTTTAATGTTCTATAGATGTTATGGTTTGAATGAATGGCTATAATGTTATAGTAGTTTTAGCCTTGAATGCATTGTAGTAGGAAAAATAGCCTATGGTACAATAAGTATTCTATGGATTTATAACGTTCTAATATTTATAAGATTGAATGCATTGGTAGGAGAAAAAGTGGAGTAAATATTGTATGGATGGCTTTAATAGTATGGTAGTTGATATATACTAGTTGTAGCTTTTGAATGCATGGATATAATGTTCTAGTTATTGTATCTTTGAATGCATTGTTAAATTGTTCTAGTAGTTGTAGAATTGAATGCATTGTTAGTGTTATAGTGTTCTAATAGTTGTAGCATTGAATACATGGTTAAACTGTTCTAGTAGTTTTAGCATGGAATGCATTGATTGATTGATTGATTATTAAATATGTGAACTATAGGTAAAATAGTTATAGTAGTTGAAGTATTTGAATATTGTAATGGTAGAGTAAATATTTTATATAATTATATTATTCTAGTTGTATTATTGAATGCATCATTGGTGTTATATATATATTGTTCTAGTAGTTGTAGATTTGAATGCATTGTTACACTATTAGTGTTCAAGTAGTTATAACATTTAATTGATTGATTGTAGCTATATATTTATGTAATGGTACTAATGTAAACATGTAATAGAATAATGGTGCACCATGCATGTCTAGACATAAGACTCCTGCTCTGTATGATGCTAATGAGAATTTTGATTGATACACGATGAATGAGATGAATTGAAGAGATAAAAATTAAAATACTATTCAAAATACATAGAATTTTAATAGGACAAAAAATATTGAATCCGATGTATTGAATAAGATTCATGATTGCAACATCTAGGTAGTAGATTATAGAATTTAATGTATTTGAATAAGATTGAATAAGAAATATTTTAGAAAATAGTAATTGTTATACTTATCAAACTACAAGATAGGAAGTGAAAACAATCCTTGAGAAGCTTGCCCATCATAAGATTGATTTGAAGCTACCATGACAGTGCCATATTTAGTCTTGGTATTATTATGATCTGTATAATATTAATGAAAATTATGATTTTTAATGAATGACATGTATTGGAAAAATATAGTACTATTTTAAATACATAATTTTAATAGGAAAAAAATATTAATTTAAATGTATTGAATAAGATACATGAATGTAACATCCAAGAAATAGATTACATAATTTAAAGTTCTTGAAGATGAAATAATAAGAAATATTTTTTAAAATAGTAATTACCATACTTATCAAACTAAAATTTGGGCATCTAAAATAATCTTCGAGAAACTTGTTCATCGTAAGTGTGATTCACATTTACCATATCAGTGTTGTATTCAATCTTGATATTCTCTTCCTCGGTATTGGTAGATGTATTAGTGACACCTCTTATTTTCACTAGAGATCTCCATGTTGCCACTACTCTATCATATGAAAAATTGTCTACAAAATAACGTAAAACATATAGTCTCAAACAAGTCTCTAGATTTTTATCCAATATGTTTCTAAGTTTTAACTTCATGAAGGATAATGCACTAAACACTCACTCATCTTCCACAAAATCAAAAATCATTGTTTGATCAAGTTCATATAATCCAAAATATTCACTAATACTTTATTGTAAAATGTTGCTTGGATTTCTTTTTCCATAGATGAGTAATTGCATCATTTTCAGTTGGGTCACTTAAACACTGAAATTGATCCATCATTGTAATTCCAAACTATGTTGATTAAGATGTAAGTAATTGCTTATTTAAAATAACCATTAATCTAAACTCCATTCACACACACACATATGAATAAGAATTATACCCATGTATTTGTGAAATAATGCATTGATCTGTTCTTCACTATTAACACTATTCAAAAAAATGGGATTCATAACTCCCATGCCTTCCAACAACTCATCCCTTTGAAAATATTATATGATCTCAACAGCTAATTTTTTTGAGATTTTGCTAAATTTAATTCATGTTTTAGACTAAATAGTATCATATAGAAAATATGTCATAGGTACATCTTCATGATTAACTCCCATAACTTTGATTCTTCTAGAGCATGTGTGCATTGAGATCTCAATGCCATTTACCATGACACAAAGATGATCATGTGTATTAAATTTAAAATAACTCTCTAGATTCTAAAAATCAGTGAAAATTTATCAAGTTCTAAAAATAGGTTTGTGAAAGCTTTCATTCGATGTGTACAATATATCTAAACATTTACATACACATTTTTTCAAATGTATGAAGTCAACAATATAGATATATCTCTCTTGGGCATGTTTCATTAATAGTTAATTTCCTTCAACATTAGCAAAATACCACATAATATGAGTAAAGTTTCTAAATATATTAAATGACATAACAAATATTTTGCTTTGTCAACTTCTCTATGATATTTATACATAAACCTTGTCAAAGATGGATATTCCTCAAAAATTTTGTAGGTAGGTTCATACATGGAAATCCATCTAGTTTCATTTCTACATATTTCAGTAGTTTTTTACCATCTGTCACCCTAATTGCAAATATATAAAACTCCATGAATATTTTTGGGTTGCTTAACATGTATGCATGCAAGTCACAAATAATCTCTTCCATTTTTGTGACATTACTGAATGTGCTAACAATTTTGTAAGCAAGATTCATCCTATGTGCCATGCAATAGATTGTAATCATAAATAGATAAACTATTTTTTGTAGGCAAACATAAAGACCCTATCTATGCCCTTGCATCACTGATGCACCATCAAATCCAACACAGACCAGCTTTGTAGCGATGGCATAATCATCCATCCCAGCTCTCTCTGTTAAATTGGCTACAACTAATTTATGGAAGTTTTTTGCATTGTAATTTCTACCATTTTATGGACAACTAAAAAGATGAGATTGCCTTAAATAGTTTTCAAAGGTATACACATGCATGCAAACCCATGTTGTGTTATCAACTACAGTGACCTCATCGATGGATAGAGAGATAAACAGTGATCTCTTAACACTTTCAAATCTTCCATCTCAACAATGGCTAGACATTTTTCCATTTCCTAAGCACTATTATCTGACCAATGTGACTATGGAATATCCAAAAACACATTATATTGAAGCAAAGTTTTATAATTAATAAAATTAGAAATGGGTCTTCCCTTTTCTAAAATGTGGAAAATAGTAGAGAACTGTATGTATTTTGCCCTAAGATTAGACTACATAAACTTTTTTAAATTATGTTTCTATAGTTCCCCCTTTCTCAACAAGATATTTTTATTGTTTCTAATCATTTTCATATTCACGTGCATATCTGAAATACATGCATTCTTTTTCATTTTTATATCTGTGTATTCTTGTTATCTGTTCATCTGGGTGCTTCATTGATATATATATTTTCTCATAATGTTTCTCAATTGTGTCCAATTTAAGTTGCATTCTATGTTCTTTTTCAAGTCTCCAACTATAAATTATACATATGCATTTTGTGGGAGGCTCATTACCATTTTTCAAGTCTACAAGTTCTATAAATGGATATTTTGCAACCCATTCAACTTAAAAATACCTTCCTATTATCCATGTACTTCTCTTCCTCCATCTACTTTTTTGAATGGAATTTTTAATAGAATTTTGTGTCTAAAAAGAACTGCATTTCTCTTATGGAGTGCCTAGAGGAGTATGTTCTAATGAAGTGCGCATAGTGTGTCTTCTAAGGGTGGCATTTCATCAATAAAATCTTTAGGTGGTGAGAAACTATTGGGATTAATTGTTTATAATGAAATAGTCTCAATATCTATGTCAATTTGTGCATTTCAATGATTTTGCTATAATTCTATAGTGTAAAAAATTAATAGGTTTTTTTTAAAAGATTTAAAATTACTTGTATTTGAAGTGTATATGGTTTGCATCATGATATTAGATTTTTCTAGTATTTCTTGTGGTGTTTTACCCTTGTTATTAGTTTTTGATGCTCAAGTTGTGTTACCAAGCGGTTTATTACTACCAACTTACTTTCTAATGATGGGTGGTAGGTTACAATTGCATCGTACAGATCTACCATATGACACACCACTATAAAATTCTATGTTGTTTTTATGCAACACCTTGCTATTGAGTGACATATTGCTATTGGGTGACCGATTGCCATTATGCAACACATCACTATCAGGTGACAGATTACCACCATGCGACATGATGCTATCACATGACAAGTTACCATTATGTGGTAGATTGACATCACCTGATAGGTTTCCATCACATAGTAAACTATCACCACATGACATCATATTGTGGGGAATCTAATTTTCACCATGTGACATTATGTTGGTAGAAGTCAGGGTACTAAAAGTAGTCCAGCAGTAGAGTGTGGCCTCAAGTCTCTATCTTCGCAATCTAGTAAAAAAAAGATACTTTAGTGGTAAGTTAATGACTTGAAACCTCTAAGAACATATGTACTATATATAGATGGTGAATTGCATGGATAATTTCATAATTATTATAAATCATTGGTGAGTTGACCCCTTAAAAAAATATCTTAAAATTTTAGGTGAAAGGGTCATATGTTGTACTCTAATCACCAAATTCAAAATCCTTAAAATAGAATATTCATGAATTAAAAAATATTCACCACTTAAATTTACCATATAGGGGACTTTGACTAGAGAATATGAGCCTTATTCACATTATCCATGTCTTTGTTTTACTTATTTTGGTCTTGTTTCTTTCTTTTATCACCTCTCTATTATCTCAGTCAACTGACCTATACCCCCAAAGACCCCTAGACTTGGCCTGTATCAGTCCCAACCTATTTTTTTGAGTCCCAAATAATAGAATTCTATAGGATTATAGTACTTTATGCTCTTGTACTACTCAACATTGTTGTCTAATGGTTATTTTTAATTTCTTAACAGGTCTCTAACCCTTCTTAATCCCTCCCTTAAGTTTTGTTTACCTTTTTGATGTCAGCTAATGTGAATAAAGCTCCCAAATTAAAAATAGAGACTCTCCTATATAAAA
The DNA here is from genome assembly GCA_037957365.1 of Torreya grandis. NCBI lineage: Eukaryota > Viridiplantae > Streptophyta > Pinopsida > Cupressales > Taxaceae > Torreya > Torreya grandis. Next base: position 1,360,901 of record JARHVA010002861.1, read on the forward strand.
TACTTCACAAGGCATTTTATATCTAGTACTTACTACTTTGGTACACTAAGTAATTAAAAATTAGTTAATAGTATAGATCAAAATTCTACATCATATATAGATTTGCATGCTTGATCAAGGAAGGGACTAAGCAAAAATTTATTCTTAGATATATCATGCACGTTGATTATGTATGTTTTCTAAGAGATAACTACATTTGATCTGAGACCCTAGCTTGAGGGTTAATGTAAACAATGATCAGGACAACAAGGGTTATAGATCATGTGATCATATTCCCCTAACCTGATTTTTTCCCTTTTGCTTTTGATAAGTTTATTGTTTCATGTGTGTAGATAGACCTAGGGTTTTAATATTAAAATATATTTATAATAAATTCCATCAACATTCATCATCCAATATTTCACAGGGAGGCTTACATAGGAACAATGTAAAGAAGCCAAAAAATGTAGGTCTATGTAACTAGTTTGGACAACGACGGTAAGAGTGGACAAAAATGTTGGATACCAAAGTTCCTTTTTTTTTTGTGATTTTATTCTTTCACCAAATGAAAGCTAAATCTAGGTTTCTAACATCTTCTTAGTCCTGCACGATAGTTTTCAACCTCTGGATCATCTATTTTAACCTATTTTTCTAGATAAGTCATTTCTTTTCCCTATGTAATTAATTTGATCAAATTGATATAAAATCTATATTTTACTATATTTTATTGGATTTTACCCCTTAATCCATACCCTTTATTTTTTAGGAACTAAACCCTAGTTTCCCAAAAATAATAAAATATTTCATGAACCAGATTTACTTTGACCAAATCTCAAACCCTAGATACCCTTAGGGTTTTTCGTTCACATTTTTTGTGCAAAAATTCAATTTCAAAATTCAGATTTTTGAATGGATTTTTGTACATTTATTGTCTTTTAAATTATTTTTATTTTATTTTAGAATTCAAATTATTTCAATAATTTCAAAATTCTACAACTTGAACCCAAAACCCTAGGTTTCTAAACTAGGTCCTCAAACCCTAAGCCTTCTTTCTTTGTAATTTTTAGATAAAAATTTTGAGAATTTTATAAATTATTTGGAGTGCCAAAAATATTTTCAAAATATCTATGTTAGTAGTTATTTTTAAATTTATTACTTAATAGTACTTTTACATATTCTTTTTGGTGAAATAAATAAAATGGCCACTAAGGCACTTTTTCCCTCTCATCCTATAGATAAATTTCTAAATTTTTCTCATAATTATGACATTGAATGGACAAATTTGCAAAATTGCATATTAGAAAAAAATGAGGAAAAAGATTTCATTTACAATGAAGACAATTATTATTATTTTAGTGAGGAATATGATGATGCATATGAAAATGATAGTGAGGAAAAACTAGATGCATCTTCTTCTCTGAAACCTATCTCTTTTCTTTCCTCTTCTAAAGAAAATAATTTTGATAAATGGGAAAGGTGATTTTCACCTCCTTCTCCTATCCACAATAGATCAAATATATAAATTACTCATGCATTTCTAAGTTAATCTCTCATTGGTGATAACTTGTTTCTATTTGAGCCTAATCTCTCTATCTCTCTTTTGCTACATCTATGTTCAAATTACAACAATATAAATATAATAGAATCAAATTGCCAATGCATAGTTCAAATGATTCATCTCATTTTCTTAACTCTACTTTGTCATCTCAAAAAATTAAATTATAACTCTCTTACTCTTTCTTCTCATATTTCAAATAAAAATAATGCATGCACTCCATTCAAGGATAACATAGATGTACATAGTATTCCAAATTCAAATGATAATTTATTGAATATTAGAAAATAACTAACATTTTATCTTACCCCTATCCCTAGTGATGATGGAAGTGATAATGAGTATGATAGTGAACATGAAAATTAATATGAAAATGAGAGTGAATATGCACAAAAATCTTATTGTGATAATGCATAGAGTACTGATGACTATTATGCACATAGTGAAGAAGAAAATGCATCTCATGCTTATAACTCTTCTCTCACTCTTTCTCTCAAACATAATTCACTACAAAATATTTCTTCTACTTCTATGCATGATTGTATTTAAAATGATGCACATGTCAATAATAACATCACATCTTCTATTCAATTAGAATGCAATTCACTAAATACTAAAGATACCAATGAATCCCCCAAGCCACCCTATACTACAATAACACTTATTTCTCACTCTTGACCTAAAGAGAATGGTATCCCACATCTTTCTACTAAGGTTTGAGTTACCATTCCTCCTTGGGTTCAAGTGAACACACCCCCTCTCAATGATCCAATTACTAAATGTAGCATTCCCATGGATAAAATACATGATCAAATTCAATGTTTAAATGAACCATTGCAAGATAATAATATACCATCCCAAGAGATTATTTCTTTAATGCATGTAGTTGGTGAATTACAACACTAAGTACATCTCCTTGCTTTGGAAAATAAGGCTTATAAGTCTTGGATGGATGCTAATGACTTACATGGTAACCCTCTTTTAAAGACATTTGTAAAATCTTCATTGCCTAAGCATTTCTAGATACCACCATTGCCTAATTTGATGGAACTAGAGATCCATTCGTACACCTTAAAGCCTTTTAAAAGCCTTTGCCATCTCATGTGAGTCATTTGATTCTACTTAAGTTATTCTAGTAGACAAAAAGATAAATCCCACTTACATTTTTGTTTGTTGAAACATTATATATTCAGGATCATGACCAAGATGGATATGTTAGACCTAAACAAAGGATCTCTTACCATAATAACATCACTAAAGAGGGTTCCAAATCCTCTAGTCAATAAACACTATGTAATAACCCTAGCTAGGTCATATGTTTTCATATTCACTAAGTAAATGAAAAGTAAATTAAAATTTAATATAGTGTTCACTAAATCTTGTGGCACAAAGTGAGGGTAATAAACATAAAAAGTAAACATGCATAGAAGATATATACTCAAGTCAGTGTATAGGAAATTCTAATTTATGGGAAAGAAGTATAAATTTTAATCTATCTACTTTAATAAATGAGGAACAAAGTTAGGAATACTTACCTTTGAATACAAACCTGCCAAGCCTTAATCTCTCTCTTGGCCAAGGTGCTTCACAAGAGGTTTTTTTAGTATGTAAAGATAAAAAGAATAAGTTAGCTCTAGGCTACACATCTTCTCTATGTAACCAAAAGACTTATCCACAAGACAAAATTTATATATCCAAAAAAGGTATTGAAACCCTAAGTAGTGTTCCTCAAGTAGATTGGTAGAAAAGCATATGCACAATATAATATTCTTATTCTTCTCTTATTTATTATAAATTATGAAATTAATGTGTATATATAGTTGAATCTAACCTTAAACCTTTCTAAAAGTTTAGTCAAGAGGATCATCCCAATTCAACTTTGTATTGTTATTTCATAAAAACAAGTTAGGTTCTAGTCTATGTTTACAAAGGATGACCCAGAACTGTAACATGCAAATATAAATTAAAATATAGAGTCATCCCAGGCTAACATTATTCATTAAATGTCAAAAATAATTTTAGGCTTAGGCGGAGGCTAAATAAGGAGGTGAATTGTTTGGAGGAGTGTGTAAGAGAAGAGGCAAAGCTTAGGGAAGTTTATAGGAGAAGGTTATGTAAATATCAAGTGGTGGTATAGGGGACAATAATTCTATGAAGCACCAATAGTCTACCCACCATTTTCCTTGTGCACCCTTTAAAGAATTCACTTAGAGAAATTAAAACTTGATGGGTTCCTATAATAGAGAAAACATCAGTAATTGATAAAGATTTAAAATAGTGTTATACACATAACTTCTTGACTATTACATAATACTCTTATTTTTTATTATGCACATGATTAATTGGTAAATTCTTCTAATTTATTGGCTCTTGTTGACTTGTTGGCCTCTTAAATCTTCCTTTTCACTTTTTAAATCTGAGTATTTCAAAATAGTGATCAATTTTTCCATAACCTACCATTTATATTTCTATTTTCATAGTCTATAGTAATAAGATGTCATTTTTTAACAAGGACAAAATCGACCAGTTTTGGATAAGAAAAATTGCCACTAGTGTCATAATTGGTTGATTTTTTTTGTGCCATTTTACACCTATAAATTATAATTTTAACACACAAAGCCTTAATACTTCCAATTTTTAGTTTTTTCTCCTATTTTTAATATGTAAATCACTATTTTTCATGTAAAATATTTCATTTTCATAGCTATAGTTTTCATATATGTGGCATAATTCAAAAAGTGTATATTTGATGACACAAGGATGTACAATCAGTACTCTACATACATTTTTTAATCTCTTATAAAATTTTCAAAGTTATAATTCACATATAGTAGGGACATCTTACTCACACATGGATATAAAATCTTTTGTAGTTCATATTTCACATTGACACATCACAAGTTGTTTAGATATTTCTCACTTCTATTTTAGACACCTTGTTTATCACTACTTGCTTCTATTTCTATTTTAAAATTTCAAAAATATAGAAATATCAAATATTTAAAAAATATAAAAACTTTTAGAATAGTTTAAAAATATAAAATAAGGGCATTAGCATGATTAGACATTTAGTTTACATCTTATTAGTATTTTTTTATCTTATGATTAGTAGATACCATAATCTTTTATATTAAATATGCATTTAACTAATATTTGTGAGTATTATACAAAACATACAGACTCTTACAAGGATAAAGATGTTGGACTTGCCTCTACACAATAGCTTGTTAATATGGGGGCATCTTATCCATAGATGGCAATATATACAGGTGTTATCATTCCATGACTCCTATGTTGTTAAGATCTATATTGGTTACAAATGTCTTCCTAACATCTATATCTTACATAGTGTACATATGTTATTTTCTATGATATGATTACATTATATATGTATGGTTTAGACTACATTTATAGTAGTATGTTCCATTGATGTTATTAATTGTACATATTAGATTAGATCTTGTTTATCTATTATGTATTTTGTATGGCCGTTGGCCCTTGTGTGTGTTGATGGTTAATTTAATTATGTCAATGAATCACCCTTTTTACCTATCATGAAAGTCAAGATGGAATCAATTCAATTTAATCATAGAGGATCTATGAAATAAATATTGATCCTAAGATGTGCTTGGGGTTTTTTAAATAATTATAAGAATAAGTCAGCAAATCAAACATTGAATTGTGCATTATTATGTTCAAAAATAAAATACTTCTTTCATTATAAAATTAGAATCAGATTAATTCTATATGACCTAATCTATCCAACAGAGTAAAGCCTATGAAAGAGATAGTCTCTTGAAATAAATATCTCTGATCCATATAGTTTCTTATCAATATCTTTCTTTATCAATATCTTAATGCCACAAAGTATAAAATAAACTAAAATAAAATTAAGGAAAGAAACCAAATAGTTTAGGTAAAAGAAACAAAAGTGATAACCGAAAAAAAAATGAAAACTATAATAATCACTTAACACTATCAATTAAAAACTAAGAACTATCAAACACATACTAGGAAAGATAACTAATTATATAAATCTAATCAGCAACTTCCGCTGAATTAAATAAAATAAAAAAAGACAAATCAATAAACCAGCTTAAGAAACCTATATAAAGCTTAACTAATAAACCAAGTAATTAATAACTATAATAAAATAACATGAAATAACTTTAAGAGATAAACCATAAACTGAATTAAATTAAGTGTAAAAAACAAAAAGTAAGAATCTAATATAATTAATAAATTAAATAGAAATAAGAAATGAAATGCAAATAAAAATAAATAAATCTACATTAAATTAGAAATAAAACTATCTTAAATAGAAATAAAATATAACTCAAAACATAAATAAAATTACTAATAAAAATATAATAGAAATAAAATTATCTAAAGAAAAATTAAAATCTAAATAAAATAGAAGTGAAAACTATGCGAGACTTGGAGTAAGAATCATCTTGAAGATGTAAAAAATAAACTTTATTAAGAAATAAATGGAATGAGTCTGATTACAAACATGATTCAATCAACAGATTAACAATTTATCATAAATTATGAGGTATTCATCATTATTATGATCAAGTACAAGAAATTTTATGCATATAAATGCACATCTATAATCATCAAATGATATTAATGCTTGCTAATAATTAGATAATCAATTATAAATAAATCAAAAAACTTAGATATACATATGTTATTCAAACAGATTACTTCACTGTCAGAGACTGTATTGTTTAGTATATCTATAAATCATTATTCAATCTCATAGATATTTGTATAAAAGAAGAAAATATATAAAAAACTTTCAAAATTAGAACTCTTGATACCTGTATGTTTCTCTCTTTGTTATGTGTCTTCAATCTCCTTATAAAGTAACTCTCTTTGAGATAGTTATGAATCAAATTCCAACTAACTTTAGTTTGTTGTTGTTGTAAGTTAATTGACTTTTAGAATTCAATTAGTTTACTTTAGAAGCTATAAAGTTATAATTTGAACTTAAAATCAGTCCAAGAGATTAAATAATAATATAAACCAAATGACAATTTCTAATGGGTTGGAGCACTTTGACTGGCTTTGACATTAATTTAAACAATTATCTAACTATGTATACAATAAATAATATTATAAATACTAAATTTTAATGATATAAACCTATTTAACATTATAATACATAAAATAACATTCATTTAATAATAAAAAATGATAAAAAAAATAAGCATAATAAACTACGTAAGTACTAATTTTATTGTTTTACTGAAAGAAGGTTTCAATGATGTTATGTAAATTAATTGTTCTGCCACCGAAAATACATCTATCAACAAAAACTCAAAACTACAAAGTATCCATAACAATAATATACCACTATACCAATAAAATGAAACATAAAGTCAAACACATCACAACCATATCAATCAGAATCATTGTCAGAAACAAGGTCAATGGGTGTGCCCCCTTATTTATCTGATACTCTATATATTCCATATATGCAACAAGTAACTCTATCAAATTAGTGCCCTCATAGTCGTCATCAACCTTTAGTTTTAATTTCTTCCACACATGTGTCACTGTGGGCTGAGTCATAGGGTTGCCAACACACTTTTTTATAAGAGGTGGGTTTATCTAGCACAGGAAAAAAAAATCTAGTAATCATAGCCAAGGAAGGATTTGGATTAACAAGATTAGGGTTCAACTCAGGGGAAAAAAATTAACATGATAAAATACAAGCAAATCATTAGGAATAGATTCAATGGTAGTATGTATACGTTGAGAAGAGTCTCTTGGAGTACCTTGTCCATAAGGATGAGATCTCCTTGGGACTCTATAGGATGCAACACAAAAACTCATATAAGAAAAAGGAATTTTATCAATCAAGTTTCATAAAATAGGATAAGATACACCAAAATGAATAGACATATCAGATCTATGGTGAAAAGACCTAAAATAAGTGTGGAAAACCCTACATCCATATAAATAACTCCCATGAGAACTATTTCGTGAAGGAGTGTCATCACATTGATGTTCATTATCTCCTCCCTAAATATTCCTCCTTGAAATATGAGAATCTGGGGTCTACCCTAACATACTATTTTAAAATAAATTCATACTAATAATTTATAATCAAATTCTATGTAATCAAATACTCTAAAAAATAAAATGTTTAATAGCTATTTTAAATTATTCACCATTTACAACAAATCTTAATACTACCATTGTTTTATAAATTTCAATAAAAAAACCTTTTGCATGTTCATATCAACTTATAAATGAGTGAAATTTATTTTAACTTCATGTGAAATATGAGTTTGAAACCACACAGTCACAATACTTTATCCAAATGCAAACATTCCAATAATCAAAATGCACTATGATTACCAATATTCATATAATACTTCACAACAAGTTTTAATAATTAACACCAAAATAAGTAACATTCAATGCTGAACTTTCTATGAAAAATAATAACTTCATAACATTATGATATAGAAAATGTATTCATTATATGATATCTACATGAAATTAGAACTATTGTGCCAAATTTCCATCCATGACTAACCAACTAAAAATATGTTTGAATAATGACTGTAGTCTTTTTCACATTTTATGTAGATGAGAAATTTGAAATGATATGCAAACCCTAAGGTTATGCAAATCATCTTAGTAATGAGTGCACTGACAATATCAAATAAAAAAACCCTTTTATACATAGACTATTGAAAATACTTTCTATATTAAATCATTCAAAATCATTGTATGCATTATTATGATTTGCACATATCTTATGACTTAAAATTACCTTATAAAACTTGTTATCTTTTGTCAATATATATTAGTTTTAAAATTGACACGAATATTGACATCCAGATCAAAATCAGAATACCATATGCATGAAAACTCATAAACACTTATGATATTAAAAAGATAACAAACCCATTTGTTTCCAAAATGTATGTAAAACATTCACCTTATAGCTTAAAAAATCATGTAGTAGATTTTATACCCTTATGCTTAATAAAAATAATTTACTTCAACATTCTAAAATAACTCAACTAAATCTTTTTGAATATGTCCCAAAAAAACAACTACATAAAACTCATATCCTTATTTCAACAAGACAATCATACTACCTCTAGCATGCCGAGATAACTTGACAAAAAATCTCAAATTATTCACGTATGATCCCTATCTAACACCATGAAAATAAGGGTTGTTAGTCATTCAAAATAATGAACAAGTTTTCATCATCTAGAGGATAAACTAGGAAGCATATGTTTCAAACCTTGAGGGATAAAATGACGGATCTGATCCTAGACCCTGGTGGTAGGATGTTAGGCCTAGTGAGCTACCTTCTTTAAATTAGTCATGCTATAATGATCCATAATAGTAATTATATGAAACATGAGACTAATAATGGGACTCTTGAAATGGTTTTCTAGATTGAATCACCTAGTAGGATATATGAGCACAAATATATCATAATATTATAGGAGGAGGATTAAGGAGGTCATTATTATAATCAATAAAAAGCATGTGAAAATGTGGGATGAAGACAACGTCATGATGATAGGCTATAGGGGATATATTCACTTAATATATGATTATAGATACGTCTACCTAGGTATTAATAATACTTACATTCATTTTATATCCCACAGTCATTCTCAATTAGATAAGAATTAGAAAGCTATCCAGATGTGGTGAGATCTATGCAAAGTCAAACCCTCTTCAGTGGAAAATTTGGCTAGGGATTTAGAGTTATGGGACATTATAGAGGAGGGTGGATTCATGAATTTCATTCAAAAAGTGGAGGTATATGATCCCAATGTATCTATGTGTTGAAGGGTGGAATGAGAGGATTGTCAAGATTAATGATATTATATTGGAAGTCATAGAGGAGCTCATTGGGCATGTCATAGGCTTAGGACTGAGGGTAGAAAATTTTAAAAATTCAACAAGACACAAAGGATGAATTCAAGAATTTTATTTATGAATGGGAGGTCTTGATTCCTTTTCAACATGGTTATCTTAGAGACTCTATCTCACATCCATTCAACAAAGTGGCCAAACAGGGCATGAAATTTGTCATTCTTGAGAGTAGATTCAATTTTGTTCAAGTTTTTCACTTTATTTTTATGAATCTTTTTAAACACTAGATTTAGGTTAGCATCCCCTCTTATATCCTTTACTTGATGGAATTATCCATGCTAGAAACAAAAAATGGGAAAGTTAGATTCCCTTTACTCTAGGATATGATGTTGCTCATTTGGAGATATATAAAATATGAGAATATGTTGATGATGCAGCCTCAAGTTGTGATGGACTCTAAGCAGAAAAATTCCAAAAATTGACCCTTGCAACTTCAGAGGTTGAAGAGAAAAGCTTCATAGATTGAAGAAGAGAAAGTAAAGGACAAAGAGGTTAGGGCTGAGGGAGACCACATAATTATGGTTAAGGATGGTATCAATGAGTCAATTAAGGACCTTAAGATTTTAAATACCCAATAAATCATTCCCAGCAACAACAAATAAGATTAGACCTTTATAAAAGGATAACTAGGGGAGGTTGAGGAAGTCAAGGCAGTCGATAAGGATAATAAAAGCCTCAAATCCATTTGGGATGAAATTGATCTCCACATAACTTTCCTAAGATGGTTTAATAAGGATCCTCATTTTATCAAATAAGCCATTAAGAAAGGAGGGGCCTTCAATGATTCAGACATCAGTATTTAAGAAGTCGCTTCTCATGTTAAAATGCTTGAAGATGGGATTTCCAATATTGAAGAGGATATTTCATCCCTCAAACAGAAAATCCAAGTTATGGTTGATTATAACAAGGCCACAATCAACAATTATTTGGCTGGTATGGGTGTTTTGGTTCAACTTAAAAATAATTCTATAAAATAAGATATGAGTAATAAAATCATCAAAACCAAAGAGATGGTGAAGAGTAGGGAATAGAATAGACCCTGAAAGAGATGATCAAGAATTGGAATGCTAACCTTAAGTGGTATGACCCTTAAGTTTTGGTTGTTTATTACTATTTATACTTTGACTCTTTTTTGTCTTTTCCACATTGATGTCGTGAGTTTGTTGTGACCTAGCTGTGTTTTCTCTTTTAGTCTCATTTTATAGTCCCTTCTTAATATTTTGGGGTTCTTTAGCCTGGACTATGGATTTTGTCTTCAAGGTTAAATTCCCTTTCAAAAAACTCTTTTTAGTCTTAATCTATGGTGGGTATCCTATGGTGGGGTTGAACCTCTAGAGAAGGTTGGCTTCCTCTTTGATGCTCGCCTAGGCTAATTCTTGCATAGGGAAAATGGTTAGAAAGAGATTAAAGGATCTTAAGAAATTTAATAGGGTGATATAAAAAATTTAAATGAGGTTTTCATATGCATAGATCAAACATTGAGGAAGCATAAGACATCACTCATTCACACAATCTCACGAAACTAGCTAGTTGCATAAGTATTTCATAAGCTAGGTTCAAGAAGTCATGAATGAAGACAAAGATGAGTTTTGACACTCACTAAGAGCTTACATTAATAAATAATTAAGAAATAAGGACCAAAGGCATGGAATATTATCTTTCACAATGCCATAGTACACATGCTTTACTATGCATAATTCAGAGAGGAGAGATAGGTAAAGTAAATATTTATTACTTCAAGAGGTTTTTCATACAAGTTTTGATAGGGTCTAGCCTTATCAAATGAAATTCTCTACTCTTCAAGACTTGAGAGAGAGTTACAATAAAAAAATGAGAACACCTACTTCTAAAATCTGAGAGAGAGCTACCAAATGGGGAAGAATGGGTTCATATAGAAAAAGGGGAGAGATAGAAGGAAGCATGTGTTAGTCTATGAGTTGTCTAAGATCATTAGTTGAAATTACACCTTTTATAATGAATTACCCACCATAATTTAATCCAATCAAGACTAATCCATCATGGATAAGTTAACTTGAATTAGCTCAAGTGGACCTAATTCTTCTCATTGGTTGTTGGGTCATTTAGTGATCCAAAGGTAATTAATTTAGTTTATTTTTGTTTATCAAGTAGTTTATTTTTGTTTATCAGTTGGTTTTTCAACCAAATCATATTCCTATAAGCCTTTTATAATCTTACTTTGTAAAAAAATAAATATGAGTTTTTTTATTGAATACAATTTTGTTTTAAATTCCTCTCAATCCACAGGCCATCAGTGGTATTAGAGAACAAGTTATCTAAGGAAAAAGATTTTTTTTTTAAATGTTTTGAATAACTAATTTTTAAAATATCAATTTCACTCACAAAGCAATCATATCTCCCTGATATGATTTTCAGACATCCTTGAGATTAAATTGTAGTCCTCTGAGCATAGTTATTGAGACAAAAGAGGAGGAGAATCATGTAATGAAAATCACAAATGGAAAAGCCTAAAGCAAGGAGAGACTGTAGTAATATTCAACCTCCATGAAACATCTACATTTATTTCATTGTAATTTTTTTGAAAGGGCTAGCGTAGAGAAAGATAAAAAACTCATAAGTGCACATCAGAGAGACAAAACATTGACCTATCAATCATTTCCATGTGTCATACAGTGGCATAGGTTTCAGGGATTTAGAGTTATACAGTGAAGTGGAAGTTTTTTGGAATGTTTTTAAAACTCTATATAGTGGGCTCCACAAAATACAATGTAAAGGTAATCTTTTTTTTCATGCAAGTAAATATCTTTAAAAAAATTTACATGCAAAGTTTATTATGTTTGGAAAAATCTAAAAGATACATGTTAAAAGGCTTGTCTTGAAAATCCATTTTCAAATTGATGATAGTTAATTTGGTACACAATATTTTGAAAAGTCACTTGTTACCATGAAGGGATAGGGATCAAACCCCATTTGTATTGGTCAAATTAATTTTTTTGCCATGATTTTTGTATAAAGGGGTTATATGGATAAAACAAAACAATGAAAGGATAAAGTTAATTTTTGGAGATATAAGTGTGTAAAAGGAGTTATAAGGTGTAATTTGTTCATTCACAAGTCCCAATAATCCTTTGTATTTGAAAACTATTTTTGAAAGTAAAGGCAAAACCTTAAAATAGGATTCCCTTGTCTTATTTTGACTTGTTTCTTTAGCACCATGGGAAAAATCATGAGTTTAATTTTTGAAAATAGATGTTTAACTCCTAAAAACTATAAGGAATGGTCAATGAACATGTAAAATATGTTAATTTTCAATGACTTGTGGGACGTAGTTGAAAAACAACCGACATTGTCCACTGAAGCTGTAAAGCTTACTAAATTTTAAAAATGTGATAAGCATGCTCTCGCATTATTGAAATCAACTTGGAATGTACAAGTCATCATTCACATTGAAGCCATCAAATATGAAGCATGGAAAGCATGGAAAACTCTAAGGGACTTGTATGATAAACAACTTGATTACAATAAAATTGATCTCCTTATGCAGTTACTCAATACTAAACTTGTTGATGATGAAGATGTTTCAGAATATGTGTCACACATTAAGAATTTGAAACAAGAATATGGTACTACTAGCAGGAAAATTGATGATGAAATGTTCATTTATATTGTTTTGAATGGTCTTAGCCCACTATAGGAACTTTCTCGAGATGTTACAGCTTAGTGATAAACTTTAAAAATCTACCTTTGATTCAATTTGTGAGTTGTTCACTCAACAAGAGAAATAATTTTCAAAGAAGAAAGAAAAATCTACTAAGGAAGCAAACTATTCCAAAATAGGAAATCCATTATATGAGCCCAACAAAAGACACAAAGAGAAATATAGATATTTTCATAAGCATAATTTTAGGCATAACCATCATTATGGTTCTTCATGACATCAGCATCATTCTATACATAGATATCACTCAGGCTCTCTAAAGTATAGACATCATTCTGGTTCTCTAAAGCATGAGCATCACCACAAACACTTCACATGGACACAAACACAAGCACATGCATTCTTCTTCATGTGGTTATTCTTCCTCTAGTTCTAATGGATGTGAGAGAATATTCTATAATTGTGGTGGCATAGGACATCTTTATATAGAAAGCCCCTCCAAAAGGAGGTCCTCTTGACATCGACAGAAGGTATAAGTAAACATTTTTTATCACTCTAGTCACTCTAGTCACTCTTCTAGATATTCTTCTACATCTTATTTTGATGGATGGGATGACTATGAAGTTTTATGCTTCATAGTTGATGACTATATCTTTTGAGATAGTGGCACACCCATCTTGTGTGAGTTGATAGGCTCAAGATTGGGATTTGATGTAGTAGTATTTTTTGGATTGTGTACTTTGCTTTCATATATGTAGTGATGATATGATCTTTAATGTGGAGCATTTTAGTGACTTGTACTTGGTTTATTTGTTGTATGGCTTCTCATCTCTCACCTGATAGGGGGAGAAGATATTACATATTAGTTTTTCGATCAATCATCAGTGATGTATGGTATGAGTTAGCATTGTGTGATAGAATTGTTAGTGCTAAGCAAAGGCATGTGGGAGATGTTGGTTATTATTGGGCATGAGTTTGAGATGTGCCATACACATTACAAAGGGAAGGCACTTGTTGGATGGATTCTAAGTGAGGGTCAATGTAGTTGGACAGTGTGTGATCATGTTCTACTATAGTTCAGAGATGATCAGGGGTGGATCAGTTTAGGATACATAGTGTACTAGTTGTAGTTGTGGTAGAGTCTACATAGATGACTCATAGTTAATTGCTCTAATTTTTATATACCTCTTTGGATCAAGGGGAGTTGTTGGGTCATTTAGTGATCCAAAGGTAATTAATTTAGTTTTTTTTGTTTATCAGGTAGTTTTACCCATCAGTTAGTTTTTCAACCAACTCATATTCCCATAAGCCTTTTATAAGCTTACCTTGTAAAAAAATAAATATGAGTTTGTTTATTGAATACAATTTTGTTTTAAATTCCTCCCAATACATGGGCCATCATTAGCATGTGAAATGCACTAGAAGATGACAGTTTGTTTTTTTATGATGATGAGCCATGACTTATGTTGATGAAGTGAACACTTCAAAGGTTTGAAAATATAAATGAATTCTCCAACTACTTTGATCCCATCTATATTCTACATCATCTTCCACTTGATCTCATTATGAGGATAAAATCCTTAGATCTTGAAACTGCTAGAGCCATGTCATGTATTTTTTAAAGGTAGTCTTGGAATGGTTTTCTTCCCTTACCAATACTTGATTGTATCTTGAATACCCATACAAAATGGTAAATCATTATAAACTTGTAACTACCTAAAAAATTTATTCCATGGATGGTAGAGGGTAGTGGTCTTTCAAAGAGACCCTGTTTAGATCCCTAAAGTCAACACACAGCCTTATCTCCCCACTTTTTTTCCTTTTAGGCACCAAATTGTCTACCCATGAGGAGTGCTTAATGGTAAATATGATCTTGGATTCAATCAATTTATTCATCTCTTTCCTCATAAGCTCCTTTATTTTAGGGTTAATGGGCCTTTGTTTTTTCCTCACATGCTTGGCATTAGCCTCTAGTTCTATAGTATGTTGGGATAACTTCAGATCAAAACCTCTCAGGTCACTATACTCCCAAACAAATATGTCTACATACTCTTTGCAAATATCTATGAAATCATCCTTCTCAACCTTATTACTTACCTTCCCAAGCTTAATAAGTATATCCTTGAAGATGAGAACACTTTCATAGTTCTCCTCACTAGTTGACATTACTACTTTATCTTTTCTCATATGGTCCCCTTCATGAAAGAGACCTTCAAGGGTAACCAACCCTTTGGGATTTTTTTTGGATCTCAACTGAATAATTTACTTTGCGTATTGATGTTGAAACTTTTCTTGGTTAATGGAGTAGAACTTTGCTTCTTATTTTAGGAAACATGTAACTTGTTTGTCATTTTCAAAGACTTTACAGTGAGCTTCATTATCTAGCATTGATGATCTTACCACCACTTTGATATGTGGTTGCATCTTGGTTTTTTTAGTTCATTGGGGATATTAAACTAGGCTCCCATAGCTACCAACCTATCAGCACGTTGATTTTGGTTCCTTGGCATTGCTTGAATATTGAAGGCCTCAAAATATTTAATTAGGTCCCATACTCTATGTTTGTAGGAATTCATCAAAGGATTCTTTGTGATGTTCTAGCCCCTAACCTGATTCACTATGAAATCACTATCCCCATAAATTTTCAATTGTTTGATTCATCTCTTATTGGCCCATTGGAGGCCATGAATTAGACCCTCATATTCTATTGCATTATAGGAACAACTGAATTGAAACCTATACGAAGAGAAATACTTACTACTTAATGGGGAAACTAGCATTGCACATGCACCCACTCCATATTTTCTCTTTGAACCATCAAAGAATAACTTCCATATGTCATTAAGATCTTATTGAGGCCCATTGAGGGGTGGTATGGATTGATCCTCTTCATGTAATAGATAGACACCCATGTCCCTTTCTTTAACACCTTCTAAAGGGTTGAGTAACTAATTGTCTCCCCACAACTCATCCAAGAACATATCTGGTATTTCTTTTGGATGATTTTTTAGCTCTTTCCCGACTATAAATTCATCTTCATCAATAATGGTGCAATTAATGTTGACATTATCCAGTTCACATGGTTCTATGTGGAATTACACAATTTATTCAGCCTTAATTTATACTTTGGTCCCATATCTAGTCTTGAATGCCATGTATGACCAATTTAATTCAATATATCCCCCAATATTCACTATGAACTCTTAGGATAAACATAGTGCAAAATTAGGAGGCACATCCAATATCAACACATCTTGAACCACTGAGACACTAGAACAAGCATGCCGGGTCAAGTTGAGATCTCTGACTATACCAAATAGCTTGGTGGAAGAACCATCAAGTTGAAACACTCTTTTAGATAGGGGCTCATATTTTAGTCTAAGATGATCAATCATAGACTTTGGCATTACTGAGGTACTAGCCCCACTATCCACTAAGCAATTATGCACTAGAGAATTGCCAATGATAATTGAAATATATAAGAGAGAAGGTTTGACTACTTTACTTGATTTCCTTTCATTTTGTCATTGGGCTACCTTGGTGAGAACTTCATTCACCTTTCTTGATTTCTTATCTACAATTATTGTAATGTTAATTTTAGACAAACCTTCTTGAATAATGTCCACTTGACTAGGAATGGAGAGCATATCCCACATTGGCACACTCACATTAGATTCATTCATCTGTTCAATAATGTTGATTGGTGAACCACCAACCTTTTCTTGTGCTTTGGGATCCACCACTATTGTTTATAGAACTTATGAACTTTGAGGGACTAATAGATTCTTCTAATTCTAACTCCTTAGAACTATTGGTGCCTTTAGAATAGGAATAAATTCAACTGGATTAGATATTGAAGGAGTAATGTTAGGAGGTTCCTTGTTTGGTTTCTAGTTATCATCTATGTTCCTTCTTTTGAATCTTGTGTTTGCAACCACTGAAATATAATCATGGTTGAAACTAGCCTATTGGTTAAGTGTATAACACTCTTCTTGATAATAGTTTACCATTGTGACACCTAATCAGCCTGGTACTTGATCAAGGTTTTGGCCCTATTGAGGCTCTTTTGTCTTTGACATCATAGGAACCTAATGTTTTGAGCCATTAAGGCTTGATTGTACCCATAATTAATATCTTACTTCCACTGATCATTGAAATCCTGGTTAAAGTCAGTATTTGGGACAATGGATTGCCCAAAATATTAATTTCAAGGCATGTTCCCCTCAGCTTCTTGAGCCATATTATTTTTCACAGGGAACAAGGTGTTGGAAGTACTCACAACATTTGGATTATAGTTGTTATGTTTGTTGTAGCTAGGTTTCCCTTGTCCTTGACTTTGGAAATTTCCATTGTAGGATGGCCTATTTCCTTGATAATGTTGATGTTGAGGCTAATATAGAGATTGGTAAGGCTTGTTGTATTGGGCCTACATTTTAACATTCACTACATCATTTCCCAAAGATTGGGGTGTGATTTTAAGCTCTAAATAGTTCTTTTACTCTTGGGAATCACTAGATCCACTAGTGTAAGCCTTTTTTACTTAGGTGAGGGTATAGCAGTAATTGTTGGTGTATGAAGAATGACATCAAATGGAGGAATAACAATAGGAGGTGGTTTGATCTTAGTAAATAGAGGCATTAGGGACCTAAGAGTAAGCGTGTCATCTCGAAATATATATTTTTTTGCTTTAATATCTACCTCATAAGCACCTGGTAATACATTTCCTCCCATAGATTAGAACATTATTGCTATGTCGCTATTTAAAGCCTTCAAATAGTAAAGGAAGGCACAGTGAGGGATTGGTCTGATGAAAACTAGAATTCTATCCCAAAGTCTTTTGAAACCTTATATTGAAGTCTTGCATGACTTCATGTGGGGATCTTTGGATTGTAATCAACTACTCTATAAGTGATGAATGGTCACTCTTATCCTCAAATATTTTACACAATGCATATCCCAACTGATTCTATGATTAGATAGAATTAGGAGCAAAGCCTCTATACCAATCTAAAGCTTTCCCCTTAAAATATATAGCTAATAATCTAATAGATATATTTTCAATAGTGATATTATGGATATTGTATAAGTTTTTTATGTCTGTGAGGTTCTCAGAAGTCATTTTGGCTTGGTCTCTTATGAAGTAGGGGACACTTTTGAGAGCTACTACTGGCATAGGATCATATTATGATAGGTTTAAATGAGTTTGAACATTAAAGGCCATAAATGGAAAAGATATTTAGGGAATAATGTAGTAAAAAGGGGTAATAAAGTTCTGTTTACAAAGGTAGGCCTTGAAATTGGTCTAGGAAAAGGGTTTTCCACGTATGGGAGAGTATTAGCAAACCTTAACCTCTTAGCTAATTTAAAGGTAGTTCAACAAATTCAAAGGGAAGACCTCTTGAAAATGACCTTGTTTTCACCTTTTAAATGAGATGAAGTTACTATTTTTCTACCAAAATGTTGAATCTTTCTTTTAGAGTCACCATATGTTATTGTTTGGGAGCTTAACTACTACAAATTTTATCAACCCAACATCAACTTTGATCAATTTTTATTGATATTTTATCCCACCAAGCATTCCAAAATTGTTATGGCCAAAATTTGTACCTTTTAAAGAGGGTTCTTCATTCCCATTTCTAACTTGAGTCAAACTATGGGAACAACCCTAGGCTATGGGTATCCTATGGCAGAGTTGAACCTCTAGAGAAAGCTAGCTTCCTCTTTAATGCTCACCTAGGCTAATTCTTGCACATGTAAAAGGATTAGAAAGATATTAAGGGATCTTAATAAAGTTAATAAATTGATGCACCGAATTTAAATGATGTTCTTATATGCATGGATCAAACACTGAGGAATCATAAGACAGCACTAGTTCACACAATCTCACGAAACTAGCTAGTTGTATAAGTATTTCATAAGCTAGGTTCAGGAAGTCATGAATGAAGACAAAGAGGAGTTCTAAGACTCATTAAGAGCTTACATTAATGGTAGAAATAAAACTAAATTATACCTAAAATTATATTTAAAGCACTTATAAATAAGCAAGAAAGAAGGACCAAAGGCATGGAAGATTGTCCTTCACAATGCCATAGTGCACATGCTTTACTATGCATAATTCAAAGAGGAGAGATAGGTAAAGGTAATATTTATTGCTTCAATAGGTTATTCATACAAATTTTGATAGGGTATAGCTTTATCAAATTATATTCTCTGATCTTTAAGACTTGAGAGAGAGTCACAATCAAAAAATGAGAGAGTCTACTTCTAAAATCTGAGAGAGAGCTACTAAATGGGGAATAATGGGTTCATATAGAAAAAAAAGAGAGAGAGAGAGAGAGAGAGAGAGAGAGAGAGAGAGAGAGAGAGAGAGAGAGAGAGAGATAAGGAAGCATGTGTTATTATATTATTTTTACAAGGTCATTATCTTAACTTCCACCTTTTATAATGAATGCCCCACCATAAGTTAATCTAATCAAGACTAATCCATCATGGATAAGTTAACTTGCATTATCTCTAGTGTCCTGAATCTTCTCATTGGCATGCAAAATACACTAGAAGGTGAGAGGTTTTTTATGATGATGATCCATGACTTAAATTTATGAATGTAACACTCCAAAGGTTTGAAAACATAAATGAATGCTCTAACTACTTTGATCTCATCCATCTTCCACATCATCTTCCACTTGATCTCATTATGAGGATAAAATCCTCAAATCTTGAAACTACCAGAACCATACCATTTTTGTTTTGAGTGGTGGTTTGTCGATGGAATAGCTTGAGACATTCCTTCATTAATTACATATCTACTCTTTATTTAAAACCTAGACCTAGTTTTGCTATAGGTTAAAACAAATCCAAATTATTGATTTTCCTATATTTTATTTAATACCAATGGCATCTACTAGGTACTTGGTCCTATTTAGACAACAATTTATCATCCTTTGGTCTAAATTATATCCAAGGACCTATTCTATCTCTATAGAGCTTGTTTGGTCCTAATGAATTCATCCTGACTCAACCTAGATCAGGGTCAAGCTCTATTTCCTTTGTGTTAACTTGCCCAAGTCAAAAATTTGTCCCTTTGGCCTTTGTCAAAATCTCCCTGGGCTTATTTTTACTTTATTAGCCATAAAAAGACTAACTCATCTCTTTGACTCATTGACCCATCTCACTTAATTGGATCTAACCCTTGAGATATCACCATTTGTTACCTTTGCACTTATTCATGGGGGCCTTACTGACTTGTTAACCCATCTTGCCCATGTATCATTAATTTGAGTTCATGATTGAACACATTTAATTGATCTACCTATTTGAAATACAATGGCTAATTCACAAGGCTTCACTTTGACATTTGTATGTCTGTATTTGACATCTTCATAAATGTATTTAACGTTCACACAATTATCATTAGGATATTTGAAATCTAATGATCATTTATTGAGGCTAAAATTTAACATTTGTGCGACCATCACATAATTTCCATGGGAATGTCAATGACATATTCATCATCATTAATGTTTGGACCCAAATGGATGACTACTAAGCTTTAACTTTGATACTTGCATGAATGTCACCGTACTTCTCATGCATTTTCTCGCACAAACAATTCCTTTGAAATTTGTGTTTAGGATAATTTCTTGAGAAATGACCCTTTACAAAAAATATTTTAGGACACTTTGATGAATAAAATATCCTTTTAAAGAGTTATTTGAGCCATTTTCCTGAATAAATATCCTTTAAAAACTCTATCTAAATAATTTCCTAAGAAAAATGATCCTTTCGGAAAATTGTGTAAGACACTTGGTCAAAGAAATGACCCTTTGGTACTTCACGTTTGGACCCTTTTTTCAAGAAAAACCCTTATAAAAAAGTGTTTTGGACACTTTTCTTAAAAAAATATCCTTCAAAATTCCTATATCGAACAAAATGTCTGAGAGAAATCAAGTCTTCAAAACTTTTGTTTCAGACAAAATATCTAAAATAATTTTTGGAACTTAGTAAAAATTAAAAAAAAACAAATCTCCTAAAAGAAATGTTAACAAATGGTAAATTAAAGAATTAAACTTAGCCAAAAATGAAATCCCAAAAGAATTTTTACTTTATCCGAATGAAGGTGAAATACTTAGACTTATTGTCACTTAGCCCAAAACCCGACTAGTACTTAGCTTTTCAAAGCATGCAGGCTCTTTTGGACTTATGTAAGAAACTCTTGCTTGATCCTGAAGGCTAGAATGAACTATGAAAGCCTAAAGCTTGTACAAACATGTTCCATGACCTTGAGTTTCTCTGATCACCATGAGAACCTACTTCTTCAAATTTTGACAAACTACACTTTAAGTAAACTTAAAGTGTTTCAAAGGCTTTACAGGTACTGTGATCATTTTGCTTTAACATTGGGTTCTTGATTCAATAGGAACATTACTCAGCCCCTTCAATATATGCTTGATCTTTCAAGACAAATTTCTATATATAGGCCGAAATTGGTGAACATTAACCAACCATTTATGTGAATGGGGTTACATGCCCATTAAATTAGTGGAGGATAGTCTTTGTTAAAATATCCTACTTGATAAAACCAAAGCACACAATCCTTAAACACTTATCAAGCTTTCTAGACCATTGCCAAATTTACCACCACAACATCTATGCTCAAGGTGAGGACAAGCATTTTAAACTCGTGTTAAATTAACCCACCACCAATTCAAATCAACTATGTTTGCATTAAAAAAGAGATATGCCTTGAACCTACTATTTTGATACATTAAAATTATCAAATCAAATACAATCTATGCATTGATTATGACATGTCCAAGGTGATATATGGAAGTTTTGAAGTATTTCAAAACATTACATCTTAATCAAATCACCCTAAAACATTATAAATTAAACAACATGCCAAGTGATCATGTTAAGAACTTAGCACATTATAAATGATCATGGTATTTAATCATGTCAAAAATATGCATTTATATCAACCTTAACCAATTATAACATTATGCATATTACCTTAGCAATGTGCAAGAGGATTATTTTAATAGGGTGCAAAGAGGTGTTGAAATAATGTTACAAGAAGAGGGTGTTACAATCATACAACTATGCACCATAATTGGAGAGGTGGAATAATATAGACTAACAATTTTATACATGTTCTCAAATTTCCATCATTATCAAACAATTGCCATAAAATTCATACATCAAATATATTATGCAAAATCATATGACCTTGTGACATCTCAAAACATGCTCTAATCATATCAAATCATATCACAAATTATAACACCAATGTTACCAAACAAGATAGAGCATACCAAGATCACAATTGCATATTGATTGAACTATAATAATGAGATGCAAATATATTACATTTATGAATACAGTAGATGTTTATAATCTTAATTAATCAATTTTATGGTATGAAATAACAATATGAACATTTAAATCACTTCAACATGGTATATTTCATAATCAAATATACATAGAGAAATAACTAATTTAACAAATATAAACAAGTTGGCCCCTGCCAATAGATTTAAACATTATGAAAAAAGGTCATCATATGGTAGAACTGATCATGTCAAAATTTTCAAAAAATTAAGGGGTATTTAAATTAGACATAACATTGTACAAACTTGTTTGAACATATCTATAAGATTTTGTTTGTTGTGTGTGACATTTGAACTTGTCCATTACTTTATACCCTTATCCCTTTATTGTGTGTGACATGTGAATGTCTCTTTTTTTTGACATTATCAATGTCCACTGTATGTGTAATTTATACTTTGTGACATTTGAACATGTCCTTTGTGTGAGGCCCTTGTACTTATTATTTGATATTGCTATCGGGTTGATGCACAAATTTAGGGGACAAAAAGTATGACATTCCTCTAACTTTAAAAAAAAATTACAAAAGGTGTACACCCTTTTTTTTTAAATTAGAGGCTTGGTATTGTGCTAAATCCTCAAGGGTGTACACCTTTTTCAAAGGGCATATGTGCCCTTTGTAATTTACGGGCATATACCCTTTAGAAGGAAACGGTCAATGCCCTCTATCATTTTAATTTTATTCTTCTACAAGAAAATTCATGGCCATTTCATTTTGATCTTTCTCTTCTTATTGTTTGATAAATTTAGATTCACATACGTACTTTGGAGTTGTATCCCGCCAATAGGATTCCGTAGTCGGGTTACTATAGGTCAAGTATGTTGATTTTTAGATTTTAAATTTTTTAGTTCTATTTATAAGTATTTATTCAAGTAGGGTTCTGAATTTAATTTTTCATTAGATTCTCTTGTATTACCTAAAAAAATATATTCTATTTAAATTTAGATATACAATTTAGATGGATCCATTGCATGAATAAAATATTAGACAAAACTCTGAATATTTTGATTTTGCACAAAAATAAGTTCAATTGTATAAGCGATACAATTCAAAATGTCAACAATAACAAATAATCATCAATGATTTATGTCACTCTTCAGTTGGTAGTGCACACATTTCACTTGTCAATACACGAAAAAATGTTTTTAATGAAGTGGGAAATGTAGCTTCACAACTTGATGCAATGTTGCATAAAAGAGAGGCCTTGAAATAATTTTATTTTGACAATTTGTCATATGAAGATGTTAAGAAAATAATAATAAAATAAGTTATGTGTGCTTTATTTGTTTAGTTGGAACCAACCAACCTCCACCAATGAATTGCAAACATATTAGTATTGATTGTTGTGTTCATGAGGATATGAAAAATAATTTTTGGGATAGGTGGTGGATGGTGCTTGATGAGCCTCCATACAATAATAATGAGGTTATGTTATATTTTTTAAGAAAATTGTATTGTGAGTTTATGTTGCAATAAATTTTAAACTATTTTGACATGAAAGCTTCCCAAAGTAGGGGAGGTGGGTCTTCATTTGATAGACCTAGTGCTAGCCAAGACCAAAAATAACATAACTAACCTTAGAAAAATATAAGGACAATATCACATGCCTCTATTCTTAAAAGTTTGCATTTTAACGTATAAATGGACACCCTTGAGGTGGTTATGATTCTAACACAAGTTATGATTGAGCATGGTATGCATACATTAAAGACTTCTACTTAGCTTATAGGTGGTGCTAATGGTAGTGGTGGTGTTGGTGATAGTGGTATTGGTGGTAGTGGTAGTGTCAGTAGTGGTTTTGGTGGTGTTGGTATTGGTGCTAGTGTACCTCGTCCTACCCATGTTATAATTTTGTGCATTGTTGCACATCATGTGGAAGTGTATGGGACCTCTTGTTCAAGTACAACATACGTAGAGTACATTTATGGATACTATCATGTTAGAGCATATGCCATCTATAGATACTTCAGTAGTGCATAACACTAACATGCTAGAGCATATGCCACCTGTAGATGCCTAAGCAATGCATTACACTAACATGCCAAACACTATGTGATGTGTACTAGCTTCATTGAATATTATTAAGATATGTCATCCTGTTATGTAGGATTTATCAACTTCACCATATATATTTGATACATAGGTTTAATTTTAATTATAGTTTGTTTGTGTTTGTAAAAAAAAACTTAAATTTATTTTCTGGTATGTATTTACTTAAATGATGAATTTATTTGATTGAACTTGTTATTTTTTGCTTGTATATATGATTGGTGATATTTTAGGTAGCTCTACATGCCTTGACTCTATTTTAAAGGTCATAATTGGCATGGGTGTACCCTATACATAGGTTTGGAAACTTTTAAATAACATATTTATTCATGTACATGTTTATTTTCCTTTGAAAAAACTATGTTTTGAGATATATATTATAGTCATAGATTTTTATCATGTTCATTAGATTCACACATTATTTATTTATTATTTTTATAGATTATGAGGGATGTTATGGGCATCCCTCATTTATGAGAATAATATTTTAATGATGTTGTGACTACATTAGAGAATCCACTATCTCCATAGCACATCATGATTTAGGGATAGAGATCAATGATATTTTATGTTATATTTGCATAATTGTATGCACATATAAATCTAACGATATATATATATATATATATATATATATATATATATATATATATGATTCCCCATCATGGGTGTATATGTGGTATCATAGCCCTAGACAACCATTTAGATAGAATATGATGAATGTATAATCATTTTATAAAATTTTGTTCTTTAAAAATTATCAAATTTTCAATATACAATTTTAATGCATTAATTTTTATATTTCATATGTTGTGTAGACACAATAATTTTCAATGGTTGTCAATCAAAGAATGGATGACTCACATGCTGAGAGGAGATTCTCTTCTCATATTGAGTCATCCAACACCCCTGACTCTACGTCTATGCCAACAAAGTGTAATTTATTTGGAGGCAATGAGGAGTAGGAGAGCTAGTTGTTGTTCTAAGTGGTCTATTTGTAGGCACAATCAATTTTGTATGTTGATATGCCCCACATTATATGCCTATATGGTGCATTTTGTCTATGTACATGTTATGGTTTATTTTTTTTATTGATATATGTTATATTATTTATGCTAAATTATGACATAGAACTTTGAATGTATCACATATATACTATTTGACAGTATGATTTATTTACCTATGCATATTTTCTATTTCGATCATTTAATGGTTACACATATTATTGGTTAATGATTATTATTAATACATATGGGGTTAAGAAATTCACATTATTCTCTAAGTTAAGTGTTTCATCATTATGTATATTTTACGTGTACATGTGATATTTACTATTTACTTATTTCATTTACATTTAATTGCATATTAATTTGTAATTGTGATGTAAGTGGACTTGAGATCAATTTCATGGACATGTAAATATTAAAAATTATACTTTATCATAGTTTTTAGGAGCTATAGTGATGCTCGAGCAATTTATTATTTACTTATTTCATTTACATTTAATTACATATCAATTTGCAAAAATGATGTAAGTAGACTTGTGATCCATTTTAGGGACATAAATATTATAAGTTGTACTTGATCATAGTTCTTATATAAAGTCCTTATTTAAGTGTCTTAGAGGTCCTATAGCGTGAATTTACTCAATAAGAGCCCACTTGGCCTTCAAAGAGTGAAATATATATCCTAGATGGTACTTTAGTGTTTTCCCTCCAAAAGTTCAATTTGAATTTTCAAATATGAATATGTAAGGTTGTGGATAAATTGTAATGCTTTGTAAATTATTAAGAGTCTAATAGGTTTAGAATTGTTTTATACATGTCTAGAAAGGGTTATATCTATATTCAAGATAAAAGTGTTTTTAGGTTAAATGAGAATGAACAATAGCCTTTATGGCTGACTAAGTTCATGAAAACTCTGATATCTCAGTGTTTTTGATAGCAAGAAGGGAATTTTTCCTCAAAATTTTCAAATCTAAGTCTATAAAGATGAAGTAAATTTTGGATCCCCTTTGTTATGCCTATACAAACTTCTTAAGGTAATTCTTTACATTTATAAAGGAGTATTTTATGTTTTGGCCTATTAGTAGCCATTAGGCCTATAAAGTGTAAAGCAGTGTTTCACATATAAAAAGACCTTTACTTTTATCTGTAAATAGTGAAAAACCATCAATTTTGGTATGTATCTTGTATGTTGATTAAGTTAAGTGTTCAAATTTATTTCACATAGTATTTTGACTTATTGAGTGATCTATTAGGCCTCGAATCCTAAACCAAGGTTTTAGAGTTTTGGACCTAATCTCTTTAGAAATCAACAATTAAAATCAGTTTCTTACTCATTTGTAATCAATACTATAATCTTACATACTTACCAACACCATATATATTGATAAGATATTTGAGAATTAAAAAATAATCTAACTAAAACTCATTGAAAATCAGACCCAGTTCAAGAGTGTGTTTAAAGTGAAAAAGTAAGAAGTACCAAAGGTCATCAAGTGATGTAGGAACATCATCCATCAAGGTGTATATAGTTTATTTTTGGTAATAAATATCATATCATGGATTAAATTTGTTTGTACTACCTATACACCTTACCTTTCCTATTTTAGGCAGTTCAAAGCTTTAGACGAGACATTAGATCCTCCTCTAACTTTGGTTATGTGTTGCAGCATAAACATGAGGTCTAGAGATGAGCCATTAGCTCTTACATGAACATGGATGAGTCCTCTAAGAAATATCATGAGGATTTTATCTAAATCAATATGGATGAGATGTGGCAACAAGGTTTATCTCACAGCCAAATCTCTCAGAATAGGCCAAAAGTTAGTTAATGGAGGTGTATATTCTGACTTATCAACCTAATTGATAAAACATTTATGTAAAATCATCTAGATAGGAATTTTAAGGCTATAATTATCATTTTTTGGTCTTGTTTAGGCCCCAGGAGTAAAGGTTACAGTTGGTCAAAGGCATCCCTTAAGAGAATTCACTCATCCCTAAGTATACAAAATGAGAAATTTTTTGTTCCAAATTGCAAGAAAACCATGAGGGATAGAGATGAGTTGTCATATCCTAAACATGCATGGAAAATTTATATAATAAATACTAGGAGTATTTTATCTAACTCAAGATGGATGAGACATGACAATGAGGTTTCCCTCATGGCCAGAGCTCTTGGAACTAGCCAAAAGTTGGTCAACAGGGGTTGTATATTCTAACTCATTAGACCAATCGATGAGTCATCTACACAAACACATATAGATAATAATTTTAAGTGTATAAAATCCATTTTTTGGTCTTGTTTGGGCCCTAACAGTTGGTTAGAATCATCCCTTAATAGAATTCACTTGTCCCTAAATGTGTAAAATGAGCAACCTTTTATCACATATTGTAGCATAACCATGAGGGATAGAGATGAGTATTCAAATCCTACACATGAATATATGAGTTCTATAATAAATCCCAAGAGTATTTTATCCATATCAAGATAGATGAGATGCAGTAATGAGGTTTTTCTTTTAGACAAATCTCTCAGAATAGGCCAAAATTTGGTCCGTAGGGGTCGTATATTCTAACTCATTAGCCCATTTAATGAATCATCTACATAGACACATTTGGATAGTCATTTTAAGGCTATAATATCTATTTTTTATTCTCGTTCAGGCCCTAGGAGTGAAGGTTGTCATTGGTCTAAGGTATCCCTTAAGAAAATTCACTTATTCGTAAGTGTGCAAATTGAGTGAACTTTTATTACGCATTGCAGCATAACCATTAGGGATAGAAATGAGTTGTTATCACTTAAACATGCATGTATGAATCTTTTAAGAAATCTAAAGATAATTTTATCTAACTTGATATGGATAAGACATGATAATGATGTTTCTTTCATGGTTAAATATCTTAGAACATGCCAAAAGTTGGTTAGTGAGGGTCGTATATTCTAACTCATCAACCTAATAGAAAAAATGTTAATGTAAACACATTCAGATAGGAATTTTAAGGTTATAATGGATATTATTTGATCTCAGTTGAGCCCTGGGAATGAAGGTTACAGTTGGTCAGAGGCATCCCTTAAGAGAGTTCACTTGTCCCTAAGTGTGCAAAATGAGCAAACTTCCATCATGCATTGTAGGAGAACCATGAGGGATAAAGATAATCAATCAGATGCTACACGTACATAGATTAATCTTATAATAAATATTAAGAGTATTTTATCTAACTCAATATGGATGAGATGTGGTAATGAGGTTTTTCTCCCAGCTAAATCCCTCAAAATGGGCCAAAAATTAATCAATGATGGTTGTATATTCTGACTCGTCAGCCTAATTGACAAACCATCTACATAGACATGTGTGGATAAGAATTTTAAAGGTATAATGTCTATTTTTTGGTCTTGATTGTCCTTTAAGAGTGAAGGTTGTAGTTGGTCAGAGACATCCCTTAAGAGAAATCACTCGTCCTTGAGTGTGCAAAATGAGTGAACTTCCATCATGCATTACAAGATAACCATGAGGGATATAGACAAACATTAGCTCCTAAACGTATATGGATGAGTCCTATAATAAATACCATGAGTATTTTATCTAACTCAAGACATATGAGACATGATAATGAGGTTTTTATCATAGCTAAATCTCTAAGAATGGGCCAAAAGTTGGTCAATGAGGACCGTATATTCTAACTCATCAGCCCAATTAATGAACCATCTACATGAACACATAGAGATAGGAATTTTAAGGATAGAACATGCATTGTCTAGTCTTGATCAACCCACATAATCAAAGGTTGTTGTTGGTTGGATGCATCCCTTAAGATAATTCACTTGTCCTTGAGTGTGCAAAATGAACAAACTTTCATTTCCCATTGAAGGAGAATTGTGAGGGCTAGAGATGAACCATCAGCTCCTACACATACATAGATGAGTCCTATAAGAAATTATGAGAGTATTTTATCTAATTTTAGATGGATAAGATGTAGTAATGAGGTTTTTATAACAGCCAAATCTCTTAGAATGGGCCAAAGTTAGTCAATGGGGTCGTATATTTTGACTCATTAACCCAATCGATGAATAGTCTATATAAACATGTCTAGATAGGCATTTTAAAGTTATAATGACCATTCTCAAATCTCATTCAAGCATGAGAATGAAGGTTTTTTTTTTCAAAAGCATCCCTTAATGTGAACTTTCATTGTGCATTGAAGCATAATCATGAAAGCTAGAGATGAGCCATCAATTCCTACACATGAATGGATGATTTCTCTATTATATTCCAAAAGGAGTCTCTCTAACTCAATCAGGAGGAGATGCATCAATAAGGTTTTTATCATATCCAAATCTCTTAGAATAGGCAAAAATTTGGGCAGTAGGGGTTGTATATTCTAACTCATTAGCCCAATCAATAAACCATCTATGTAGACTCATTAAGATAGGCATATTAAGGTTATAATGACCATTTTCCAATCTTGATCAACCCTTAGGAGTGAAGGTTGCATTTGATCGGAGGCATCCCTTAAGATAATCCACTAATCCCTGAGTGTGTAAAATGAGTGAACTTTCATTACATGTTGCAGCAAAACCGTGAGGGCTAGATATGAACCATCATTTCTTACACATGTATGCATGCATCCTCTAATATATCCTAGGAGTATTATCTCTAAATCAATCAAGAAGAGATGTGGTAATGAGGTTTATCTTGCAACCAAATCTCTTAGAATAGGGTAAAAGTTGGTCAGTGAGGGCCATATATTTTTTGATTTATTTATCCAATCAATGAATTATCTGCATGGACACATTAGGATAGGAATTTTAAGGCTAGAACGACCATTGTCTAGTCTTGATCAGCCCCCAAAATTAAAGGTTGTAGTTGATTAGAGGCATCCCTTAAGAGAATTCACTCATCCTTGAATGTGCAAAATGAAAAAACTTTTATCATGCATTATAGGAGAACTGTGAGGGTTAGATATGAATCATCATCTCTTACATATACATAGACAAGTCCTCTAAAATATCTTGGGAGCATAATCAAGAGGAAATGCAGTAATGAGACTTCTCTTGTAGCCAAATCTCTTAGAACATGCTAAAAGTTGGTCAATAGGGGTCATAATTCTAACTCATTATCCCAATCAATGAATTGTCTAAGCGAATACATCAAGATAGGCATTTTAAGGCTAGAATGAGCATTTTCTAATCTCAATCAACCCCCAAGAGTGAATTTTGTATTTTTTTAGAGGCATCCCTTACGAGAATCCACTCATCCCTGAGTGTGAAAAATGAGTGAACTTCCATCGCATGTTGTAAGAGAACCATGAGGACTAGAGATGAACCATCAACTCCTAAATATGCATGAATTAGTCCTCTAAGATAAACTAGGAGTATTCTCTCTAACTTGATTAAGAGGAGATGTGAAAATAAGATTTTTCTCACATCTAAATCTCTTACAACATACTAAAACTTGGTCAGTGGGGAATGTATATTCTGACTCATTAGCCCAATCAATGAACCATTTGTATGGACACATTAGGATAGGCATTTTAAGATTTGAATAATAATTGTCCAATCTCAATCAAGTTCTATAAATGAAGGTTATAGTTGATCAGAGGCATCTCTTAAGAGAATCCACTCATCCCTGAGTGTGTAAAATGAGTTAACTTTCATTGTGTGTTACAAGAGAACTGTGAGGGCTAGATATGAACCATCAACTCCTACACATGCATGGATGAGTCCTCTAAGAGAGCATAGATAAGACCATTTTCATTTTTTATTAAAAACATAAATAAAGAGAAGGTGAAAAATGATTTGTTTAAGGTAGATAACATTAATATGAATTATTTTTTGGCTTATTTTTATTTTAAGAAGATAATCTTCTCTACTTATGACACCAACCACATGAAGGTGGAAGCTCATCTGGTGCCACTAACCTATATTAAAATTGTTAGTAAAAATTTTAAATATAAATAAACACATAATGATAAAATATTTGAAAATTAAAATACATTAAATCAAATAACTTTACTATATAAATTTGAAACACTAGATAAACTTACTAATTCATTCTAACATACCTTCAAGATTAACTTTGTTTGTAAGTGTTTTAAGAATCACTTCATGGTCAAATTCATGCACTTTTCAAAAAGTTATATTATGAGGCTTTCCATGATATTTGATTATTTAAATATTTGTAACAATATCTAGGTTTGAATAATGAAGCATCACCATGTGTGTTTCAAATTCCTCAAATAACAATTGTTTTTTTTTTTTTTTTTTTTTTTTTTTTTTTTAATGATAGTACTTATGAAGCCAAATTCCAATGACCAATATAGATCCAGTGGGATAAATAAGATATTTGCCATCCATAACATTTGTGGTTAATTTTTTTTGCCTCTACACAACTACACAAGTAGTAGTTTATTCTCTCATCATTGTCCTTAGGTACAATGACTACGAAAAAATGTCATGCATTTTAAGTATAATCAAATTGTAAGCACATATAAGGAAAAAATATCATTAATATCTAAGGTTATATATGTAATTAAAGAATAAATTATACATAGTTGCATAAGATCTGAGATGTGGTCAAAGTCAATTGATGATGGCACTTCATAATCTGTTAATTGTTAGAGTTAATGACTACTCTCTACATGTGATATGGGTCTACAATACTATCCGTTAACCCATTATTTTGACTCACATTCATTCCAATTAAATTCCATACATGGAAAATAAAAACATGCCATATCCCTAATATAAATAGTCCATGAAATTGAATTCGAGATTTGAATGGAGTGGAAAACACTCAATCTAGGTACTACAATGTAATATTCATACATTGACTTATGTTGTTCCTCTATTAACCAAAAGAATCTCTGTACATGAGAGTTTTTATCCAATACATGAAAAATATTGTTATTGCACCAAGTCACAATATTTGCAACATCGATAAAATTAGCACCATCCTTGTGCTTTTTCTACTCTCTTTAAAGGATTTTTTTTACACATGCACCTACATCATCATGTTCTCATTTTCCATGCCTAGCCTCAAAGAAGCTCCAAAAATTTTGAATGTCATTCTTCTTATGCATTCTACTTAACTAGTAAAACATTCAAGAATTATTAAATTATCCTACACAATTGTTTGACCAAATGTAGTGTGTATCAAACATGATTTTTCTTACAATCATATTTATATAAAAAAAACTCAAAACAACCCTGAACAAACTCTAAAGAATGCAATCTATCATTGCTCATATAAAAGTGGCACTCCCTCAAAATATTTTTGTTATCATTTGTGTTATCAGGTGCATGTCTGAATATAACATAAACGAAAATTTCAACTTAAATTGAATCATAGTATTGGGATTGAACCTCATTATGTGGTTGTAGTGTGTATTTCTCAACAAAGTCTACAATCAAAATAATGGTGCCAACTGGGAAGTTGTGCTTGCATACCTTAAATGGATTATCTAACCATTATAATTTATGTGTGTCTTGCATATTGGTAGATAGTATTATTCTTGAATTCAAACATGAAATCAGATTCAAAAAATTTGATCGTAACCAATTCACATCTTGATAACTCTTTTCCATCTTTTAAAACATACTTTATAGATTTGTATTTCTTATAATCAACTAGTTTTTTTCCAAATTTATGTGAAATATCTTCATGTATACAACTTTTCAAATTTGATAAACCATCACAACTATTACATGTTTCATCTAAACATTATTTGGCAAAAAAATTGTCCCTCAAGTCTTTGACAAAAAATACATTTGATTAATGATCTTGATGTCTTTAGTGGGGAAGACATCATACATTCCTAAAAAATCTTGTTAGTATGTAAAGTACAATGTATATAAAAAAATCATCAAAATGCATAGCAAATTCAACATGTACCTTATAACAACATGTAGTGTATGATTAGATGATTTTAATATAGAAAGACTTGCACATCTCAAATGACCTTTGGTAAATTATCAATTGGCTATTAAATTTTTCAATAAACTTTTTATAAAATTTTGTTTGGATCATGTATAAGAAATGTTTTACATGTGGCTCATAGTTTTTTGAGTATTTTATTATTTTAACAACATATTTCACACTAGATAAGACCCTTGTGTTGTCGTGATAAAAAAATTTAATCAAATGTCTCACCTAATACCTTATCTTTTCATGGGAGTCTACCACTAAATGCCCAACAATCTATGAGTGAAGGGTCATCAAACATTTTTCTTCTTTTTATGAAATTTATTAGAGTTTTTCATTTAAGTTCAAGGATTTACTTATTTCGATAATAATTTGAGATTTAGATGTTGACTTACTGACTATAGATTTCATTATTACTCATCTTGCCACATTATTATTTTTATTCTGACTTTTATTGTCTATTTTATTAAATGGATTAAATAGATTCTTTGCTATAATACTATTTCTTCCCTCTATGTTGAATGTTTATAACCCCAAATTATGCATCACAAGGTGTATTTTTTATAATTTTATTAATTGAATAAATAGTTGGCATCATTTTGTATGGGTTTTATTCTCAAATGCATAGTCCCATATACATTGAGTATGATGTTGAACTGATCTTTTTGACATTTTATCTTCTGTAAGTTCTATTATTTTTTCATTTAATTCAACCAAATACCTTGATTTTCATCTTATTATTATTGGAGGTGTGGGTATAAGAGCTATATTTTGTATTAAATTGGATAGTGTTAACACTTCAACCATAATATGATGGTAGAGAGTTGACTATCTACATTAGACCCTATAGGTGAATTAAATCCCTCTTCATTAGGAGACACATGGTTTGGGGTCATTCCTTGATGTTGATTATCATCATACTCAAAAAAATTATTATGAATGGATGTTTCATTATATTGTGTTTGTCCATATGTTTCATCACTCATTAAAAGTTCATTACTTCATGCTCTAAATTTTGAATTTCATCATGCAATAAAGATTGATTGGAATCTATTATCTCATTTGAATACATATCTAAACTAAATTATATAGAATTGGGCATGTTATTTTTATTTGAAATATATTTGGTGTAGAGGAAGAACCTTCATCTTGCCTAAAAGCCCTTATGGATGATCTCCTATCTGCTTGTCTTTTTCTTTCTTTTTATCTTTTCTCTTCAATTTTATCAATTTTTAGATCTTTAATTAGTCTTTTGCGATGACTTCCCAACTCCATTATTTATCTTTACTAAAATAATACAATTGTAGATTTAAACTTAAAGAATTTGTGGTGACTCAAATAAAATGAATGAAGAATTTACCAAATTTGCATAGTTATAGTAGAAAAAATAATTATAATTTGCAAAGAACAAAACAAATGAGTAATTTTCATGAGAAATATAAGAGAAATTTTTGAATCATAAAGGACGTGTGTGATTTTAAAAGAATGCATGCCATTTGTGATCTACAAAAAATGGGCAAAAATAATTAATGAGGAAAAAATTGGTTTGTAAAGGGCATATGCCCTTTGTAAGTTTATAATGTTTTTTGTTGTTTTCCCTCCAAAATTATCTTAATTTTAGGTTTTGGGGTCCCGAACCTACTCCAAACTCTATCATAAACCATCCAAGGAGATTTTTAAAAAATTTAAGATTTTTTTATCTTTATCGACACATCTGATTAAGCAGCTTTTATTATTTCTTTAAAAAACTTAGAAGACTTTGTAGAGGAAAAATCATAGTTTTATCATATATATATATATATATATATATATAATCACATATACATGTGTGTGTGTGTGTGTGTGTGTGTGAGATATTATCATTCATAATTAATACTCAATTTCTACATAACATGCCTTGTTATGGACTATATACATATTATCACAAATTCTCTTATAACTTTTTAAATATTAAACAAATATTTATAAAACTTATATCTCAACAATCTACACATTGTCAACTATACTTTAAAATAATAAAAAATAATTTTCATGAAGTTAAGGTCAAAAAGTTGTGTTCGTACACTTGCAATTTTAATTTTTTAGTTGTCTTGACTTGTAAAATTATTTTAAAATTATATATAATAAAAAATATTCTCAATAATATTCAATATTTCACTTATTTATATATGAATTTTCATTCAAAAATTCATTTGTTTACTCAAAAAACTATGTTTGTACACATGTAATCTTCTTATCTTTTCACAAAAATGACCAACCTATTATCATAAATGCATCTATTTTGCACATTTTTATATCTAGGTATTGAAAAAAATATATATTTAGAAATTAAATTCAAAATTACATAATGTATGTTTTTATATTATTTTCAAATTCCTTTTTGAAGTGTCTCTAACATTCTCTCCAAGTTCAACTATTATTATTTTTAGAAAAAAAAAAAGTGTCACTTTATACCCCCACTTTATCCTCCATTATCTTGTATCTACCCTATCATTGTGCATGTGTGTTTATTAAGCTTGTTAACTTTAATGAGTGCCATGATCTATATCATTCATAACTAACATAATTTACTAATTCTAAAATATAACTCTATGAGCTTCATTGATACATTTCTATAGGCTTTGCCTCATTTTTTACATACAAAATTTAAATGATGCAAACATTACTATGATAATTTACTTTTCACATATGCTACATTGTTCAATGATTACATCTTGTTATGTACGTTGTAGTTAAAATTTATTTTGAGATGATTGGTTTTTAATATCAATTTCTCTCACCCTAAAAGCGTGGCATTTAAATGGGCTTCTCATACATGACATAAGCATTTTCAAAATAAAAAAATAAATGTGACACAATACAGTTTCAAAAGTTACAAATTGTTTCATAATTTAATTATTGACACATATTGTGGGGGCATATTCCATGTGTTTTAACTTTTTAAGGTTTTACTAGTGTAAATCTTATGTTAGATTAAAGGGTTGAGTTGTCTAAATCAGTGAAATAATATGTAATAAATAACCATTAATTTTTTATAGAATTTAACTTTAAATTTTTAAAAATAGTAATAAATATGTATAAATAGATACTTATCTAAAAAACAACTATCACATAAGATTTAGGTGTTAAAAATTGAGTTACAGACAGATTTGAGTGTCATCAATAGGGTCCCTAAGTCAGATTCTTTCCTAGATAGTATCGCGCCACCTATATAATAGTTTCATGTGGCTCTAATATCTTGAAAATATCACTAGTATCCTCTTTACAGGACTATTCCTAATTTCTAGGAGCACCTGAACATGTGTTTCTAAGTTATGTTATTACACACATGAAATCTAGAATTATGTATTGTGCTTAGAATAACTAATTTAATATACAAACCCTAATCCTCACTGCAAATATGGTGTAAGTTAAAAATATGTGTTCATTAATAAGATAGGATGGATATCCTCAACACCCCATTGTGAAGAGAGTTGCATACATACCAATAATATGAAGAGGGATCAATCCTGATGTAGTTCTCCCACATAGTGCTTGGTGCAAGTGCAAGAGAATGCTAGAATGATAGTAGTCTTGAATGCATTGAGTGTGATTGAGATTAAAAATCTTTGAAAGCTAGGCTTAGGAAGTTGTAGATGGTAGTATGCATAAGTAGGGAAAAATAAGGATTAATAACCTTGATTTTATTCAACTCATTTCTTATTTGAATAGGTTTTTTGCATCTATTTTCAATCTCCTAGATAAAGGTCTAATAGTCTTGTATTTATGGTGTTTTATAGCTTGTGAAGATAACAAAATGTGCTTAGGATGACCTTAATAAGGGTACATATTTGAAAATATATATGTTTAAAATATTTAGGGCAAGGGACACTAGCACCATGTTAGGGACTCTAGCACGATGTGGCTCTAGTGTCCTTAATGTGGTGCTAGTGTCCAGTTGGCAAGTTATTGGGCATGAAGGGTTAGGATCTTGGAATGTAGTTCTAGGACTATGTTTAATATGATTGGAGATGTATGTGATAAAGACTCTAGGATAGATCTAAGGATAATCTAAGAATATGTTATCTCAAGTAACACTCTTAGTATCCAAATATCACTTTTAGGTGATTACTTTTGCCCCCACCCTTTATGCTAGAAATGTAGTAAAGTAAAATAGCTAGTATAAAGAAAAAAGAAGTATACCTGGACTTATATAGAAAGTGAAGCCTATGTAGCTGAGTTTGATTATGCAAAGTTGGGTTTACATATATGAAGCATGATCTAAAACAATGACTTGAAATAAAACATGTATAAATCAGTACTTACTTAAGAGATGTCAAAATCAAAACATTAGGTTGAATAAATTAATTGAGTAAAGTTGAGTAAAGAGATGGGAAAGAGGAAAGGAACAAATACATCTCATTAGATACATGAACCTAGTGACAACCTATATGTGTGTATGTCCATAGTGATTAAATTATTTAATAGCTTGGATTGAGTTGATAACTTGCTCAATCCTTATATATGGGTGACTCAAGAACTCAATCTAGTTCTGACTCCATCATTTTCCACCCCTAATTGGTGTATCATGACATGTGAATATCATGGATAAGACTATAAGTGTGTCTACCCCTCTCATGTGGCTAGCTCAAAAACTTAAGTAGGCTATGACTCCATCATTACCCACCCATGTGTAGTATATTAATCTTAAATTGAACTATTAAAAGTGTTGAATGTATCTAACTAGGTATGTTTAAATATGTGTGTTAGCTCTATGGCCACTTGGGTACATTAAGTGGTTTTAAGCCACTCAAAAATGCCAACCACTATAGATGGAATAAGGCATGAAATTGGTGACAACTTGAAATATGATAGCAAGTGTATACAGTGTAGACAATGACATAGAGTTTATCATTCCATTTGATCAATTTGTGTATAATTGAGCATATGTAAACTATGTGTTGTACATATGCCCCTAATATGATATCTGAGTATGCTAATTTTATATTAATTTGTAATAACTATATTTGTGTATCTAAACTAAAAGTAGGGATGATCATGCCATGCATGATGCCCTCAATCTGAGCAAATAGTATGAATCTGAACTGAAATGAGTGTATCTAAGTAAAATGTAAAAATAAATGTCAACCTTATAATTGTATCTATGCAAATATGTACTAGATCTGGTATACTATTCTAGATAATCTAGACCACCCTAAAACTGGGGTTACTAGATAGATTTTCTTTGTAGTGGACAGTAGATCCATGTGGTTCTAGTGTCCCAATCTGAGTGCTAATGTCTATGTGTTCTAAATTTTGTGTGACTAAACTAATTTTTGAGTCACTATTTTTTTATGTTTAATTTATTGAAACTAAGACTGTGTGATGAAAATGATATGTGAATAATAACGTAAGAGCCTGATCTCTATGATAAACCCTTATAAATGCCCCCTCTTTTGAGGGGAGTTGTTAACTTGTGCAATAACTATCCTTAAATGAAATAGATCTGTAAAATGTGTTAGTCATATCATATATGATAACTATGTGATAATTCAATACAATGTGCAAATATAACATCAGAATGTAAACGAATATGAGCATAAATATGTAGTGTAAGATATATGTTATATCTAACATTACACAAGGATGTCAAAATAGATGTACTCAATGTGTATAATAGAAAATCTGAGTAGTTACCTAGGGATATGAGGCATGGTGTTCATTATAGCACCCAAGTAGGAAAGGTAGATGCATGAGGTCCCTCTTGGCATTGAGAACTGGTGTGTGTAATAAGAAAAGACAAGTGACATGGTGAATATGCATATAAGAAAGCATACATACAAAACACATGAGGTATGCCAAAATAGGTCAAGGAGCCATAATACAAGGGACATGGGCACATTTTACTACATCTAAGAAAAAAGACATCCAAAGATATGTTCAAATGTCCACATATGCAAGTAAAAAGTAATTCGACTTAGAGTCACATAGAAGGACATGTTTAAATGTCCGCATATACAATCAAAAGAGCACACACAAGGGACATAGGCACATGTTCAAGTCATACATGAATATAAGTGTTGTAGAGCCAAAGAACAATGACATATTCTAATCCCCTAGAATAGAAGAAGCATAGGAAACACAATCAAGTCTAAAATAAGAAAGCTATAAATGAAAGTATGTATGAATGTAGTACAAATCTATGTAAATACTAGAATATACATATGTTGAGTCTAATTAGTGATAGTTGACAAAAAATCTAAACATGATTACCAATGATCAATACTAAGATATGTCAATGCATAAATTAGAATGTATAAAATGTAAGGGTAGAACCTGGTAGTAGAAATTATGTATGAGATGCCTCTGAGTGGGTGGATGTATCAAATAAATACCTAGATTGGTGTATATTTCCCTACTGGTTAGATGATAGCAAGTTTGGATTAGTGTGGTGGATTGGAGTCATGTATGTAATTTGTAAGCACTTGACAAGAACAAGTGAAGTATATGTGTATGATAAAATTGACTATACTAAGATAGTAACATATGTATTATCTAGAAAGTATAAGAAATATAAATATAACAATCCATAAAATCTATAAATTTTGTGTTTTCTAAGTAATATTTGAATTTTTTTATGTTTTGACATGTTATATTGTTTTTATATTTTCTAGATATAAGTTATGTATAAGCAGATGAAAATAAATTATGTACAAGGAGCAAAAGAGAAGGAAAGTATGTACAAGAGGGTAGGAACCATACTAACCAATGAGTCTCATGGGAGACTTACTATCATTGTATCATGTGTCAAAAATAAAAATGGTAATCTCTCTTGAAGTGTCAATGTTATATTGTAGTTGAATGTTTTTGCAGTAAGAATCTAATTATTACTCATCATTAGAATCATAATAACCTAGAATGCTAGAGGGAAGTGCCTCATACTATGGAGTTGACCTTTTTGAATTATGCTTTGGTATATTGATTGTGATTTTTCCCTTTGAAACTATTTTTATTATAGGCATAGGGTGTTGTGGAGGTTCTTTTGCTAGAAATCCTATTTTTAGAATGTTTGTTTGTGTAGCATGATTTTGATTTTATAACTTAAGGTCTTGCTTTTTCTATAACATTTTTTATGTATTTGGATGTTTTTCCTTGATAAAATGTATTTGTGACTGATGTACCTTAGGATGTTAAATAAATTCCAAACCCTGTTGACCAATATTATCAATTGCTCGAATAAAAGAAGTGATGTCTTGGGCCTGCTTACCCAAACCTTGACCATGATAATCAAACTGTTGTAGATATTTGTGACCAAACGCATATTGTTGTGAAGGTTGATCCTTATTTTGAAGAGGTAGGCTTGATTTTTTTACTTATGCTTGTTTTACATGTGTTTGTTTTACTATTTCTTAATCTGATTATGCTTTGTGAAAATTTTATTATTCTGAATTATACTTTGGTAACTATTTTTTTATAGTTTATAAATTTGACCTTTTTTGAATTGGTAGATGTGCTATTGTATGTTGTTTATATGAAGTGTCACTATATGATTCATTTGAATCCATTATCTATTATATTTTCCTTTTCAATGTTAAACATGAAATGGTTTGGTGCCCATGTATTCTATGATATGCACAATAATATATAGATCTCCTTACTGGGTGTAGAGGGGGTAGATTAATCAACTTAGTTTTAATCATTTTCATTAGTATCTCACTTTAACTCTTATTTAACCTTTGAATGCTTTTTGAATCACTAATTATAGATGTACTTTATTATGATTTATGATTTAGATATGTAACATTGTTTGTCACAAATTGACTAGGTGAAGATGCATATACATGATTTACACTATTGTGCCCTAGAGGCCTTTGTCTTATAAATTAATTTTTTAATGTTTTAATCTTTTCATGTAATAGTTTATTCTGATTTTGTAATCCTACAATTATCGTACTCATATTGATAATTTGATCATAGATTCTCATAAGTGCAAACCCTAGTTGCTTCTAATTGAACATGTAGGCACACACCTTGTAGGGAAGAGGTGTGAATACGCTGAATATGGGGATTAGTCACATTGGTATAGTTTACTTCATCTCATGGAAAAATTATAGATGGACCTGATTAGATGGAAAGTAATTCTCACCCTCATGGAGATGAGGAGGAGAAGGAGATTCTTTCATATGCATAAGATATGACATGGAAACTTGAAACATAATTTTTAGCTTATGTGTTAAATCCTTTATGTATGCATGGGTTTGTATGATGAAATTTCACATAGGAGAAAGATAACATGCTATGAGATATGACATATATTACAATTGATATAAATCATCATATGTGTGTGTGTGTGTGTGTGTGTGTGTGTGTGTGTCTATATCTTTTTTGAGTTCATTTTGAGTTAAAGAAAACAAGCATGAAAATGAAAGTATTAAACTTTGCAACAAAAAGTGATTAATTTATTCTATCATTATTATTATTATTATATGAAATACAATTTAAAAGATATATGGATATGAGATCTGAGTTATGAAAATGTAAACTCTAGGGTTAGGGTTTTGAATTAGGGTTGCTTTGTAAAAATTTTAATTATATTTAAATAAATGAAAATTTAATGTGAGATTGATTTAATGACTTAAGTTATGCCAAAAAATAGAAAAACAAAAGTTTGTAACCTTAATTTAGTGCACAAAAAATTGGAGATTGTTAGAATAATTAATTAATCCTAGCTTTTTAATAATTATCTAAAAGTAATTTACACCTTTGATTGACATAAGTTAGTTAGGCGGGGTATTTTCTAGGTTAGTTGTAATCTCCTACAGATTAGGAGATCTAATCTCATTTAGTATTGTATAAATAAGCACCTCTTGTAGCATTTTTCTTAATTCAATTAATGTAATTTATCTATATTTTATTTGGTATCAGAGCAGAAATTTCCTAAGGAGTCTTTTCAAAACATTGGAGATTCGGTAGAGATCAAGATCAATATTGGTGCAGTCCTTGGATGCATCACACTGCTCCAATTTCAGCCCTCCCAAGCTGAAATGCTGTCATAATTCTTACCAATGTTATGGAAGGAGAAAAGTTATCAAAATAGGCAAAAAAAATTTATTTTGATAAATTTTAGCATATTTATATTAAATTTTGGGATACATTTCAAATATGAGATCATATTTGAGAGCTTTCAATTTTATTTTATTATTTTTGGTTAAGACCCAATTCTAAATTGGTGGAGAAATAGATCTGGAGGAGTATATCTATGTTTTTCAAATGATTATATATGTCATTGTGATGAAAATTTGTATTATTTATCAAATCTAGAAAAATATAGAATATTTAGAACATATCTTGCATTTTTTTTAATTCTAATCAGAAAAATACTAATTTAAAAAAAAATAAAAAAAAATTGGAGTTTCTGGTATTTTTTATGATTTTTTTCAAGTTTCTATTTTGTAGAACAAATGAGGAACAACAAAAAAAATGGTAGTTTTTTTATAGAATTGTGGATCAAATATTATATCACTAGATTTTTATTGTTGAGAGATTTCTAAAAAGTATTCATTTTTTGAAAATGGGCCATTGAGGCACCTGCGGTGAAAGTTTGAAGGTAGAGTGCAATTTCGAAGTTTTCATTTAGTGCAAGGTCAAATTTTTGGATGGAGCACCACCTAGATACACCACTTCCAGCATAAGCACCACCATCATGCCACCAACATATTTCAACCTCTGCTCACACCATATGACCACCCGTTGGGTGTTTTTTTAGCCCCTGAGGGCTTGTCCTTCACCGCTATGAGCCATATTTGAAGATCTTTTCTTTCAAGGTTCATAACTTTTGATTCGTGAAGTCTGGGAAGGTGATTTTTTTTCACATTAGATATTTTTTGATATATATGTATTGTTAAGGCTATTTTTAATATTTTGATCACTCATATTTTCATAATTTGTAGTTTCTTATCACTTTAGCTGACTATTTCATGCATTTTAGACCTTTAAGAGGCCATAACTTTTGACTGGTAAGTTTGATTTGCATGTTGTCTTTTTTAAAAAGTGCATATTTTTATATTATATATCTATTGGATTCATTTAAATTATAAATTTTTGAAAATAAAATTTATAGCCTCATTTACTCATTGGATGGATTTTTTATTGAAACTGAAGTCCAGTTTTCCATTGCATTTTTAGATGCATTTTCAACAGAGTCTGACATCTATTATGTGATTGTGCACAATTTGTCATGTTTTTGTATGTGTTTTTGCATATTTTTTATATTTTGTAAATGCACATTTCATTTATGCACTTAAACACACTTGTATTTCATTATCATTTACAACTTGTAAAATGTCTATTTTAAGACCATGTTTTGTGTTCCCTGACACACAATTGCTTCATGATGATAATTATGGAGCATGAAAAATAAAAGTATGAATACATCTAGAGTTTAAAGATATTTGGTCAGTAGTTGAAGGCACGTGGGTCAGACATGGAACAGATGTTGATCAGTAACAGAAATATGACAAGGCTAATAAAAAGGTCAAGTTGATAATCATGTTTGGTGTTTTGAATGAGGTACAACCTTATATCCATAGTGATACAACTAAAAAATATGCATGGGTTAAGCTTAAACCTATATATGAAGCTAAGAATCAAAATCATATCTTGCATCTTCAGAGCCAATTGCACACTCTTAAGCTCAAATTAGATGAAAAAGTAGAAGCATTCATTAAAAGAGTTACAACTTTGTGAGTTTTGTTTCAATCTTTGGGTAAACCTGTAACAAATGACTCTTTGTTCCCTATTGTCCTTAGATCATTGTCCCTCATATATAAGATCTTTGTGACAACATTGAATGTCATAAGACAAAAACCAACCTTTGAGGCATTGATCAATGTGTTGCAATAAGAGGAAGTTATTCATAATTCAAAGGAAGCAGACGATGAGCATGCACTCACATCAAAATAGAAAGGGAAGAAACCCATGAAGGCTCAAAATCAATCTCCAAAGTAGAATAAACAACAAACCCAACAAGGAAATAATTCATATTTTCTTAAAACATATCAAATTTATGAAAAATAAGGACATGACTTGAAACATTATTGGTAT
Organism: Torreya grandis; assembly: GCA_037957365.1. Lineage (NCBI taxonomy): Eukaryota > Viridiplantae > Streptophyta > Pinopsida > Cupressales > Taxaceae > Torreya > Torreya grandis. The sequence goes on from JARHVA010002861.1 coordinate 1,405,437, forward strand.
AATACATTTCAATAGGGTTCATCAAGAAAGAAGCCCTCTTTCAACAAGTCACCACAAATTGAAAAGAAGCAACCACAATAAGAAAATAGAAGGAAATAAAAAAATTCCAAGCTTAAACAATATGGCAATGTTGCTGAAGATAATGATTCTTCAAATGAGGAATATGATTTAACTACTCAAACACATGAGTCTAACAATCATCCAAGTGCAGTTTGGTATGTTGATTCAAGAGCAACCAAACACATGATAGGTAGAAAATATTGTTTTTCTACTTTGACAAAAACAAATTCAAAGGGAAATGTATCACTTGGAGATGATACCTCATATATAGTACAGGGTAGTGGTGACATAAAACTTTAACTTAAAAACATAATTGTAACATTTTAAATGTTATATATGTTTTAAGGCTTAAAAAAAATTTGTTATCTATTAATCAATTACTTGACCACAACCTCATGGTTGAATTTGATCACCAAAATGGTCAAAATGTTTGCCACATCAAAGACAAGTCTAGGCATTTTAAAGTTATTGACAAAGCTTCCAACATTGGCAAAATGTTTCATCTTGATTTTATTCAAAATGATCATCAAGCACTTGTGGTCAAAGATACAAAACTAGAAAATTTATGGCATTGAATATATGGTCACTTGCGTTATGGATATTTGGCTCAATTGATCAAACAAGATATAGTTTGTGGTCTTCCCAAACTCAAGCAATATTATGATATATGTACAAGTTGCTTAGCAAGAAAACAATGAAGAGATCCCTTTGCAATTGAGTATCGATCACTTATTAAGTTAGACTTGGTCCACACCAATCTTTGTGAACATTTTACTCCCAGTCTTAAGAGGGTACAAATAATTTTATCTTTTTGTTGATGATTACTCATGAAAAATATGGGTATATTTATTGAAGGCTAAGGATCAAGCTTTTCAAATCTTCAAAGAATTCAAGGCCATAGTTGAAAATGAAACTAGTAGAAAAATCAAGACCCTTCACTCAGATCATAGGGGGGAATACACTAGTAAATAATTCTTAGTGTATCTCAATATGAATGGAATCAATCATCAATTGATAGCTCCATATTCACCTCACTAGAATGGAGTTGCAGAAAGGTGTAATAGAGTCATTTGTATGTGATAAGTTTGAGGCATTTAGAGGTTCTCTCTCTTCTTCTCTTCAGACTATGATCAATTAAGGGGGGATTGTAAGAATAATTAATTAATCTTAGCTTTTTAATAATTTTCTAAAGCTGATTTACACCTTTAATTGACATAAGTTAGGTGGAGTATTTCTTAAGTGTGATTAGTTGTAATCTCCTCCAGATTAAGAGATCTAATCTCATTTAATATTATATAAATAAACACCTCTTGTAGTGCTTTTCTTAATTCAATCAATACAATTTATATGGATCTAAAATCTAAGTTTTGGAAATGTAAACCCTAGGGTTATCTAGGGTTAGGGTTTTGAATTAAGGTTGCTTTGTAAAAATTAAAATTATATTTAAATAAATGAAACTTTAATGTGAGATTGATTTAATGAGTTAGGCTATGCCAAAAACTTAGAAAAACAAAAATTTGCAACCTTAATTTAGTGCACAAAAAATTACAAAATGCAAACTATGGTTTTGAGCAATATTCAAAGTAAGTCGGGTTCACCAAATGTTTTAACTTTTTAGAGTTTTACTAGTGTAAATCCTATGTTAGATTAAAGGGTTGAGTTGTCTAAATCAGTGAAATAATATGAAATAAATAACTAGTGATTTGTTATAGAATTTAACTTGCTTTAACTTTCTAAAAATAGTAATAAGTATGTGCAAATCAAAACTTATTTGAAAAATAACTGTCATGGAAGATATGGATGCTAAAAACTGAGTTACATATAGGTTTGAGTGTTATCAACAAGATCCCTGAGTCAAATTCTTCCCTAGATAGTAGCGCCCCACCTAGACATTAGTGCCATATGGCTCTAGTGTCTTGAAAATGATATTATTATCCTCTTTGTAGGACTATTCTTAATCTATGGGAGTACCTATACCTATGTTTCTAGATTTTGTTCCTGCACACACAAAATCTAGAACTTTGTATTGTGCCTAGAATAGTTGATTTAATATGCAAACCCTAATCCTCCTTGAAAATATGGCAAGAGTTGAAAATGTGCATTCACTAGTAGGATAGGCTAAACATCTTCAACACCTCACTGTGAAGAGAGTTATATACATATTAATACTTTGAGAAGGGATTAAGCCCAATGTAATTCTCCCACCTAGTGCTTGGTGCAAGTGTAAATAAATGCTAGAATGATAATGGTCTTGAATTATTTGAGTGTGCTTAAAATTAAAAATCTTTAAAATCTAAGTGTAGGACAACTATATATGATAGTATGCAGAAGTAGGGCAGGAATATGGATTAATAACTTTGATTTTATTTAATTTGTTTCTTATTTAAATAAGTTTTTTGCATCTATTTTTCATATCTTGGATAGAGGTCTAATAGTCTTGTATTTATAGAGTTTTATAGTTTGTGTAGATAATAAAATATGCTTAGGCTGACATTAAGAAGGGTACATATTTTAATATATTCATTTGAAAGAGTTAGGATAATGGACACTAGCACCATGTTGGGGGAACTAGCGTCATGTGGCTCTAGTGTCTTTAATGAGGTGTTAGTGTCTAGCTGGCAGGCTGCTAGACACAAAGGGCTACTATCTGGGAATGCAATTTTGAGACTGTGTTTGAGTTGATTGGAGATGTATGTAGTTCGTATAATAGTTTGAAAAGTGTGATAAAATATCTAAGATGGGTCTAGGGATAAACTAGGAATAGGTTGTCTCAAACAACACTCTTAACATTAAAATGCCACTTTTATGTGATTACACCATGCATATGCACTCTTATTTCATGATCAAAGTACAAATTTACATAGTTTTGAGTGCATGATACAGATTCATGCACATTATGTTATTTTTTAAAATTTAAAATTTGTATTTTTTAAGATGCAGACATGGTAGAAGTATGGATGTACTCCATTATCTTTTGATCATGCATTTCAAGAACAAATTTATGATTGAATATACAAACCATGTATAGTGGTTGATTCAATTTATGTGTATAAACCAAAATTTAGAGGTTCAATTCCTTTTAGAATTGTCTATGAATTCATTTTGAATTTCAACTTGTTTCACATTTTGGGGTTACAAAGACCAACAAAGATAAATTGAGGTTTTGGTGTCCCTCAATGGGTGTTATTTCTATTCTACAAGTGAAAAAATAATTTTGGGAATTGATCACCTTCAAAATAGGATCCAATCTTCTCTAAGTGATTCATGGGAAACACCAATTCTCCAATGCTTCAAGGGAATATCTCCAAGGAAAAGTCATAAAAGAAAATTTGGTTTCACATATACAAGGTGCATTCTTCCCTTGGTCTCATTTAAAATTCAAGCATTGTCAAATCTCAAGTTCAAGAAATTTTTCAAATTCAAACTTTTTTCATTTTCATTTTTCAAAAGAACAATGTAACTATTCATGTGTTTTTCAAGGTTTGCCAAAGAATTAGGTGCCATTCACGATAGGAGTACTAGCTCAAATATAAAGTGTGTTTTATACGCTAAGGTATATCTTTCTTTTAATCTAAAATTTTCATTTTTAAACTAAAGGGAGGTAAAATGTAGTAACCTAAATCTAGTCATGAACACTTGATCATTTTAGTTTTAGCCCTTTTAATCTTTAATTAATTTTTGTGCTTAATTAATACCTGTTCTACCACTTCACCCTATTCTGAGCACATGAGAAGACCTATCTCTATTTAAAATTGTCATTTATCATATTCAAAAATGTTCTAATTTATAAAAATGCCCTTAAGCATTTGTATGGACAAACCCAAATCTAAATATAAGCACTTATCCCTAGGTAACAAAAAGTACGTCGTCCAATAGGGACAATAGTGGGAGGTGTTCTTATCTCTATGAGACATCACTACCTTTTTCTTGTCAACAGTCAATTTTTAAAATCAACCCCTCCCATAGCTTTTGTCTTCCATGTTTTAGGTTTTTTAGTTTGTAACTACCCATTTTGAATTGATATGAAGGCACACTCAAGTCATTAATTATTCCACTTGGATATTTCAATATAGAGGCACATTTACACTATTGTACATTGAGCAAAAGTTCCCTATTCTTCCCAACTCAAATTCTAAGCATCTCAAATAGTCTTCAACCAAATCACAAGCCTATTTTATTTAGTCATAAGAAAATTAATGTTTCCAAAATTGGTTTAGCCCATTTTTGAAAACAACCCCCTGTGAAACTTGTCTTTTTCGTCTTTTGTCTCTCTAAGTTTGTTTTCGAGACAGATTTTGAATTCATTCTCGGCTTGGCCTAAGAACGTGAGAATGACCACGATCTCATTGTGACCAAGAAACCCCTCTCCCAGACTGCCTCTTCTAGAGTTGGTCTTTTCTTCTTTTATGCACAGGTGGCAAATTTTGCCACCAGTGCATTTTGACCCTTAAAAAGCAAGGGTGGCAATTTCTGCCACCCCTGCATTTTACTTGCAAAAGCAGAAAATTTTGCCGCCCTTGCATCTTGACCTGCAAGGGCAGCAAAATTTGCTACCCCTGCATTTGGACCCCATTAAGACATGCAAGGGCGTCAAATTTTGCCGCTCGAGCATGCCTCAGTTTCCATGCACGGCATTTATTGCCACATGCGATGGGTTGTTGGGGTCGATTTTCACCCCATATAAACCAATTTGAACCTCATTTCTTCTCATTGCCTCCTCCTCTCCTCTTGCCTTCTGCATCTGGGCCATTTGACGAGTGATTCGAGCATGTTTTTATAAATTTGAGCTTGTGGAACGCACGGCTTCCCAGGTAGGTCTTGATTTTTTACTTTTACTTTTCTTGTTCTTCCTTTGTTTCTTTATCTTTGTTTTAGTTAATTGTGGAAGCTTTATCCCTATAGGGATGGCTAAAAATGCCATCCCTCTTCCTTCTCTGTGGTTTTGTTCCAACCCACACGGACGGCAAATCTTATCGCCCGTACCCCCACGGGTTTCATCCTAAAAACTGCAAGGGTGGCATTTTCTGCCACCCCTGTGCCTTGGCTTCTCTGCACTCCCGTCCTTCACCTTCGCGGGTGGTGAATTTTGCCACCCGCACTCACTCTTTAATGCAGGGGCGGTGATTTTTGCCACCCCTACTTTCTGCCTTTTTGTCTCGCAAGGGCGGTGAAATTCACCGCCCGTGCAGGCCTTCCCTACAGGGGCGGCGAATTTTGCCACCGCTACCTCTTTCTCCCTTAACTTGTAAGGGCAACAAAATTCACCACCCATGTAGGTCATCCCTACAGGGGCAGAAAATTTCACTGCCCTTGCATCTCTTTTAGTCCAACATGCAGGGGTGGCAAATTTTGCCACCCGTGCATCCCTCCTCTGAATTTTCACAACTCCAAAAGATTTTTTGCATTGACTTTTTCTTTCCCTTTCTTCCTCATTTTTTAGTTCTTTTTCCAACCTGACCTTTTTAAGTGACCTCCATTAACCATGATCACTTAAATTACATTTTTCCTATTCATCTACTTTCCCCTAAATCTCGTAATCATCTCTGTAGCACCTTCAGAGAACTCTTGCTCATCAACACCTGTCCAACCAAAACTAGTTTTCATGACTGAAGCGTCTCTGAAAAATGTAAAGACCATGAAGTAAAAATATCAGGTCATCTTCCCACTCACGTCGGTCTCCTCAAATGTCAACGACATCTGGGACACTGAGATTGGCCATGTGGACATGACCGAATTCATAGCCCGAACGAAGGCGACAAATCCAAGCACCGAGATGAATAGGATCATCGAAAGTAACATCCACCTGGTGGCCACTTTTTTGGTGGCAGCACATCATACTGAGTTTATTCTCCAATGTGCTCGCTTCTACAACAAAGAGACCACGTCGGTCTCAGATGCCAGTGGCAACATGGTGATTCGGCTGGATCCTAAAATCATCGATAAAGTTTTCATGTGCTCTCCAGCCACTGAAGTAACCAAGATTGACTTCGTGGACGCTCAGAAGGAATACGACAAAGACCCTGAGAGGGCAAACAAAGTCATGAATTACAAATGGTTGAAGACCCCCAGGACTAGCTTATCAAGATGGCCGTGAAATTTTTTGAGAAGTGACTTCATTGAGGAGGTTGGTGACTTGATCACCCTTCTCAGTAGAGTACGAGGCCTCCCGTCTTCTTCACTGTTCTATGAATGGATGTACCCATTCATTAAAATTCCTCCAAGGCAAATAGGTCATTTTTTAGAGAGAGTAGATCAACAATGCCCTACATGAATAGCTAACTAAAGTACAGACTTCTTACAAGTTCTATATGACTTCATACCTTATGTACATAGCTGTCATAATGCAAACTTTTCAAGGCTTAACCATAAAAGAGGATAAAAAGACAACCCCAGTGTACTCATATTACCCTTAACTGACTTTGTAAGGATTGACCTGCTACTTCAAAAGGGTAAATGATGCCTTTTTTACCATATTTCTATGCCTCTTCGACCCTCAGCTTGAGCAAAAGAGAGTATCAGACGAGGCTTGGACAGTGGTCAACGATTACGGCTGCATGTTCCTTCAATTTTATGCTTTCTACTATCTTCAAGTTGGTTTTTTCTAAGGCTACCTCTATATGCTCCCCAAGTTCCCTTTAGATAAGTTGGTACTAATGGAACTTTGTCGACAACTGATTGTCGTGCATACCAGACAAATGGAGCTGAAGAAACTAGGTTTCAAGTTTCCAATCAAGATTGGCAGGTATTCCATTGCAACAGTAGCCAAAGCCAAGGTCATGAAAATTGAAATACAGATGGTCACTCTAAGACCATTCAAGAGAAGAAAAAAATTTGACTACAAGGGCATCAAGGACAAAATCAGAAAGAAAACCCAGTTCTATGAGCCCATGATTGAAGATATCTAGATCGACCTAAGGATGGCTAAAGAAATCAAAAAAATAGACTATTGCAAGTTGACCTTAGAGTAGATCGAATATCTAAGGCTTGCAGAGATCCCCTCTAGTCTGATCGATGATAGAAATATTATCAATAGCAAATACTTGGCAGAAAAGGTTGCTGATTCCCCTTTTCTTCCAACACAGTGGTCTCAGAAAGAGCTGACTTCTCTGAGAAAAAGATTCAAACCAATATTGTCTAACACCAATGATTGGTTAGCAGCCAAAGGGATCATCCTAAAAGAGTTTGTCATAGAATCAGAGGCTGAATATCAAGCAGAGATGAAGAAGAAGGTGAAAAATAGAACCAAGAACAAAGGTGATGTACCTTCCTTTTCTAGGCCTCACAAGCCTAGAATCATCTTTGTATCTAAAAAATCTAAGACTACTGAAGAGCCTGAAGCGACAGCAAAAGGAACTGAGGAACAAAGCCCTCAAATACAGGCAACCCAGCCAATTGAGACAGATGATCAACTGTCAAGGCAACTAAGCACTGGACCTCCACTCTCACAAGAAGAAGCGCAGCTGCTCAGGAGCGTCTCTCTTTCTCCTCCTCAGTCTCCCATGGTACCCTCTTCTCTTATCTCTCCGATCAGTGTTGCCTCTTTTAGAGCCGCCCCTCCTTTCAGAGTCATATTCAGCGATCCTCAAGGTGATTCTAGAGGTTTTCTTCACTCTTTTGGGTCCATTCCAAGTTTATCATCTCTTTTCAACTTGGTAGCAAGCCCTACACAAGAGACAGAATCAGTAGTTGGTACAGTTTCACCGATTACTCCAACTATGACTACTGTCACCACCAGAAGTGTAAAAGCTGCCATAGTAACACTAGTTGAGGGAACCATTACCATAGCAAGTACTTCTCTCCCACTTTGGATGTCAACTTTCACCCCCAAAAGAAAGAAGTTGGCCATCTCTCTAGATGACTTTGACTTTGGCAAAATAGTGCCAGTGAAAGCTAAAGCTCCTAAGAGGCCAAGGATCCTCTCGAAGTTGGTCAAGGAAAAAGGGCAAAAATTTCTAGAAATTGCCAAGCCTCCACAGGATGCAACCCTTGAGGGTTTCAAAATGAGTAGCTATTTCATCTCTCGTGTTGAACTTTGCAAGGTTACTCATGAAGGTACAAAAAGTGATCTTCAGTTTGCTATAGACATCATGGTCTAGAAATTTGACCGAGAGAAAGAGATGAAAGATTATTACAAGGCCAAGATAGAGCAGCTAACGGCAGTAATAAGAAGGTTCACTCTTCCTCCTAAAGCAGCAACTCCAGAGGCCTTCTCCATTGATGACCGGTCATTCAAAAAGTAGAGAAGACTTACTTGAAGAGAAAAGTCTTAGAGGACTACATTGAAAGAATGCATACTCAAGGAGTTTCTTTGCTTTCAAAAGTTACAGAGAAGACGGGTAAGATGAGAAAAGTAAAAGCAGAGTTAGATGACTTTGTCTCCCTTATCTCTCAAGAGATTGATATTTTAGAAAAGGATCTTAGCAAATGGAAGGAGATGAAGGATCTAAAAAAAAGCACCTTGATATCTATCGGTGCCATCTCCAGTAATGACTCTTATGTTGAAATCAAAGAGTCACTGATCTTCAGGATCCAAGTACTCAAAAATCTAATTGATGATCTCAAAGCTTTCAAGGAGGCTAGTGAGAAAAGTGACCTAAGCCTGCTAAATAAACTAGAAGAGCTGCCATGCAACCTAACCTCTAAGGACAATCAGTTTCTTTCGATAGAAAAAATGATTTAGAATTTCAAAGAGATGATTCGCAGAGATTTTGAAGAAAAATCCTTCTCAATGTCTTCTGTGGACAATATTCTAGACGCTCAGTTAACTTTGGAAAATCTAAAATCCAGGTTAACTGGTCACTCTAAGGCCATCACAATATTGAAAGATGAATTGATCAGAGCCAAAATCATCTCCAAGAACACGATTGTGCTAGACAGCATAAGAATTCAGGCATCCATCACTATGTATGATGCTCATATGAATAAATCTGGCAGCAAGAACTGAATTTTTTTCCTTCTTTCTTCTTCTTTCCTTATGTACTTCTGTTTTGTGAAAAGTGCATGCAATTTTGTAAGATGTAATTACATGTAAATATTTCAAAAAAATATCTCAAAGTCAAAGATGAGTCCATCTTTGACTTTGAGATATTTTTTTGAAATATTTACATGTAATTACATCTTACAAAATTGCATGCACTTTTCACAAAACAGAAGTGCATAAGAAAAGAAGAAGAAAGAAGGGAAATTGACTGAGATATTTTTGTATTTTATTATTTTCTAGTTTTTGAGGATTTTCTCCTTATATATAGTGGAGACCTCATTTGTAAATAATCTTGAAAAAATTGAGAGCAAACACTCTACCGAAATTGAAGCAATTTTTGAGACTTTGTGCTCAAACTTGTAAATCATATTTTGTTGAATGAATGAGAAGCAAGTTTATTTCAGACTTTGTGTTGAAGTTATATGTGTTGTCTAAGAAATAGTTTCTTATGTTTTCTTTCCTGATAATCTCTTGTTTATCTGATTTAATAAGCAAAGTGGATGTGTTAATATTATCTTAGGGCATTTCTAAAAGGTAGAGGATAGACTTTGAACTACTTTTATCTTTGAGATTCAGTTATCTTTTGTAGTTTCAGGTGAAGACTTTGTGCTTTGTTTCACTCTACGGTTACGCTTGTTCTAGGTCGGTGAAGTAAGCTACGGAAGACTTTGTGCTTGCGTAAGTGTTTTTGTGGATTTTTTTACTTCAGGGGATCTTCTGCTTTCCTTTTAATACCATTCCTGAAAGAAGATGAGTGTTGTTAGCTAAAGATCAGGGTATTATTCCTTTGTTCTTTGTATATTACCTCTAAAAAAAGAGAGGTAGATGTTGTTATACCACCCCATGTGTTATTTTCTGCTTAATTATATACATACATATAGCGCATAAATATTTATAGGGAACCTCCCCTTGATGAGAGAAGAGATTTATTTCATCCAGATCTGATAAACTCATACTTTTCGTGGTGTAAATCTCCCCATGTTGTGGTTGATATACCCATTTTGTCATCAGTTAGTTGACGACAAAATATTCACTCAACAGTTTTTTGGCGACTCCACTGGAGACCTCGAATGTGCAGTCTGAAACCTCAAGTTTTAAATTCAAGCAATCCCTACTCTTATCCACTACATAGTTTGGCAAATCCGTTACATTATCTGGTCTACAAAATCAGAGCCACTGGGGACTACGATTGTGCATTTTGAAGCCTCGAGCTCCAACTTGAAGCAGTTTTAGTCCCTTTTTCTATTTAAAAATTTGGCAACTCCACGCTACACAAGAAGCCAGAGATCTAAAGGTGTTTTTGACCCTGTGTTTGAGTTGGTGCAACAAAACAATTTTGATCTGTTTCTTCTACTGCCTTTCCTCCAACAATCTAGGAGTCTTCCACCTGATCTTATCGGGTCACCAATGCAAGGTAGAGCTTCTTTTTCTGCTGTCAATCGCACCCTACCTATAAATACCCCACCAAGGTTTGTTATCCCACCATTTAATCATCCTAACATAATGGCTCAAGGCTGTGAGGTAATTTCTTTGGTCTTCTCAATTTGACTGCACCTCTACATGAACTACCTTGTAGTTCTAGAAAAAAAAAATTAAGTTTTTTAGTGATGGAAAGGTTCATCCCGACGAGCATATTGCTGCCTTCTCCATAGCATGTGGCATGATCGGTGTAGAATTCAAAGAGGTAGCAGTTAGGCTTTTTGTAAAAACTTTGCAAGGAACTACCATAGATTGGTTTTATCACCTACAGGCTGGGTCAGTAACAGACTGGAATACGCTCAAGTCCAAATTCAAAACTAGATTTAAACCTGCTGAAGATGCACACATTTTGTTGGCTCAGCTAACACAGTTGAAAAAAAAATCTTAGAAACCCATGAGAGATTTCATAGCTAAATTTAACAAGTTGAGAAACTGGATTCCAACTGTGGCTCAGCCCACGCCGAAAAACCTCAAGTATTTTTTTATTAATTCGCAGCTTCCCGAGGTAAGTTTCTTGTTGAGGTGAGCTGGCCCTATGGATCTAGCCTTGGATCAAAGTCTGGTTACTGATATTGAGGATGATCTTATTCTGGCAGGTAAGATCAGAAAAGACCCTAGTAAAAATAAATTCTCTTCATCTGTTGAAAGTTCTTCAAGTACTATAGATCTTATGGTGCAAAAATTGATGAATGAACTGATAGCTTTGAAGAGGCAAATAGCCCAAGGTACGTCTGCTCCTACCTATCGAGATATGCCCAAGAGACCATTCCAAAATTAGTAATATCAGGGTAATGCTACCCGAAACCAAGGGCAATCCAATCGTCTACCTCCCCCCAGGGAGATTGGCCATTGAAGTAGCACCTACCAATTCAGTGATTGGTTCCCTGGAGGCTGAGCATGACAATTCATTCCAACCTTAGTTAGACCAACAAGAAAATGCTAATCTCTTCGATGAACAAGATGACGAATTAGCTGGCGACTCCAATATCAATTTTCTAGATTACCAAGATGAAGTTGGAAGTAACGGGGAGGGTTTGGATGGATCTTACGCTGTTTTTACCAAATCTCAAAATCAATCGGCTTCACAGACTGACAAAGGAAGGGAAGAGATGGAACCCTGACAATCAATTTCTATTGTCAAACGAGGGACTCCATTGCCTCCGCAATCAAAAGATTTGGTAACCCATAAAAAAGTAAGTACCTCCAACCACTCCATACCTTCCACTTTCGTTGCTCAGACCAGTGCCATATCTACTAAAGTCTCTGATGATGGACTCTCTTCCTCTGTTGCAAGTTCTTTTCAATTATTTGATATAATTGATCATGTTAGAAAGACTAAAATTCAAATGATAGAGGTTGAATATTTGAGGGCTAACCTAGAACAGTTTGATAGGTTAGCAGAATATGTGAAAAACAACGTCGTCTCTGTAGGACAAAATTTTTTGAAGATCGTTCATGATCCCCCTAAAGATAAACCGACCCAAAACAATCTTGTTTTGACTCCTCCTGTCGCTCTCAAAAAAATAGAACCTTTATATGTTTCTTTACTTATAAATGGTTATAAATTAAGTAATTATATTATAGACTCTGGAGCTTCAGATAATGTCATGCCCACGAAAGTGACAGATTCTCTTGACCTGACTTTGACCAAAACTTTTGGGAGGTGTTTTTTCATGGAAAATAAGCAAGTTCCTCTCCTTGGTAAAATAAAAGACGCTCAATATGTCTTCGCAGATTTTCTAGAAAAGTGGATAAAAATGACGATTTTAGTGACCGATGTTCCAGCATCTTACGACATCCTACTTGGGAAAATTTTTTGCAAAGATGTTGGAGGTGAGCTAAATATGGATTTGTCGGAAGCAAGGATCCCAGTTCAAGGTGTCATGAAGAAGTTGCTTCTTGAAAAAAAAAGCCAGGTATGTAGTTACCCGATTGTCAACACCAGAAGCTCAAATTTTATTTGAGTCCTCAGGGATGGACAATTACTTCCTATCTACGGACAGAACTCATGAGGCATCTAATGAAACTCTTTCGGGTGATAACTTGAGATTGTGTTCAGCTGGCGCAGCAAAAAAATCGACAAATCAAGATGAACACATGGAAGAGCCTCTTCTTCCAAACAAAAGAGTTTTCAAAGAAAAAGCAGCATCTAACAAGGTATGGACCTTAGAATTTGATAGTAGCTGCTCCTCTACTGGATCGAGCGCTGAGGTTGTGTTGGTATCTCCTCAGGAAGATATTATTTCTTTATCTTATAATTGCAGTTTAATAATACCAACAACACGTCTAAATATAAATCTCTATTGCTCGGACTATAGGCTGTCAGAGAAAGGGGCATTAGGCTACTCCATGCTAAAGGGGATGCTGAGTTGATAGTCTACCAGGTGAAGAACCTCTATCAGATAAAAAATGAAAGGTTGTGCCACTATCACAACCTGGTCTGGGATTAGATTGAAAATTTTGACGCTTTCAACATCTCTGTCGTTTCAAGAGAATTTAATAATCGGGCAGATGCATTGGTTGTCTCTGCCACCCTTCTAGTCCCTCACCCAGACTTTAAGGGAGATAGGTACACTATTGAACTGGTCTTTTGGCCAAGTGTACCAAACAATGTCAGCCACTGGCAAGTATTTAATAATGACGATCAAATCATCACCTTTTTGGAGCAAAATGACAGTTTTAAACAACTACGTTTTGAAGGTAATGAACTCTGAGAATGTGAAGCAACTCCTGAGACTAATGAAAACACAGGGGAGGCTTTCTTACAGCTCAGGGGGAATAAGATTCCCAAAATTCTGATTTCCCTAGAGAAATTGTTTGATAACCATGACAGGTTTATTAAACAACAACGAACAGATTCAAATTCTTTCCAAGATTTTGATCAGGTCAACTTGAGAACCAAGCGTGATCCTAAGATGGTAAACATTGGAAAATGATGCACTCCCAAGAAAAAATTTGAGCTTGCTAGTCTACTCCGCCAATATATGGATGTATTGACCTATTCTTATGATGACCTGAAATCACTCAGGCCAAATGACATCCGTCACGACATTTCCCTGAAAACTAATTCTGTACCTTACAAACAAAAATTCAGGCAATATAATCCAAAAATCTCAGGTACTATTTTAGTTGAGATACAAAAGATGCTTGATACTCAGATAATTTTTTTAATCCATCACTCAACATGGATTGCCAACATAGTACCTGTCAAGAAAAAGAATGACAAAATTTGAATCTGTGTGGATTTCAGAAACTTAAATTAGTTGTCTTTAAAAGATAACTACCCTCTTTCCATCATGGATCAAGTTCTGCAGATGGTAACAGGTTTAGAAATGTTATCAATATTAGACGACTTTTCAGGGTACAATCAGGTCAAAGTCAAAAAAGTAGATCAGCACAAGACAACGTTCACCACACCTTGGGGCACATTCGTTTATCGAAGAATGCCTTTTGGTCTGATAAATGTGGGCACCACATTTCAAAGGGCAATGGATCTTGCTTTCAAAGATGAGATGAGAAAATTCATTGTAGTATACTTAGATGATCTGACAGTGTTTTCAAAACATCGTTCTGAGCATGTTCACCATTTACAAAAGGTACTGGAACGCTGTCGTCAAAATGATATTTTTTTAAACTCAAAGAAATCTGTCTTCGGAGTAATTGAAGGGAAAATTCTCAGACACATTGTGTCTCGTGAAGGTATTAAAATTGATTCGGAGAGAGTCAAGTCCATCTAGGAACTTACTCTGCCTACCAGCAAGACCGCAATTCACTCTTTCTTTGGAAGGTGAATTTTCTTTGAAAGTTTATTCCTAAGTTTGCTGAGAAAATCTGTCATATTGTCAACATGATGAAGGGCAATGCTATATTTAGGTGGACTGCTGAAGGTAAATCAGCGTTCAAAGATATTAAGGAAGTAATCACCCGTGCACCAGTCTTGGTCTGCCTAGATTACACTAAAAGTTTCACAATATATAGTTATGCCTCCGAACATACACTATCAGCTATTTTGGTCTAGCAAAATTTAGAAAGTGCAGAATCTCTTATTTCATTCATGAGTTGTCCACTCAAGGATCATGAGTTAAAATATTCTCTTATGGAGAAGCATGCATATGCTGTGGTCAAAGCAGTCAAGCATTTTAGGTTTTATATCTTGAACTCTCACACCGAAGTTCTCGTACCAAACACAATAGTAAAATCTATTTTGACTCAGCAAGAGTTCAGTACGAAGAGAGATCACTGGATTGCCAAAACTCAAGAGTTTGATTTAGACATCAAATTGACCAAACTCGTACGGGAAAAGGGTCTTTGCCAGTTGATTGCCAACAATATTTCAAGTGAAGTAGTAAATGAACAAGTAGAGATCGAAGGCATACCTACGGTCCTCTTTGTTGCCACTACTGATGAGTGGTATTCTGACATTGCTCATTTTCTAGCATATGGTGAGTGTCTTGCTCATCTTTCTTTTAAAGAGAAACGGAATGTTAAATTGAAATCAGTTGGTTATGTTCTGTGGGATAATAGTTTTTACAAGAGAAACTTGGATAGGGCATTTCTTCATTGTGTTGATAAGGTGCAACAAGAAAGACTCTTAGAATCTTTCCACAATCTAGCCTATGGGGGACATTTTTCTGCACCGGTGACAGTTCACAAAATTCTACGAGCAAGGTATTATTGGTCCATGCTTTTTCAGGATGCCTACAAATGGGTGCTAGGTGTGAATTGTGCCAACAATTTATTGAGAAGCCTAAGCTTCCTACATTACCTCTCAAGCCGGTAGTGATCGAAGAACCATTTCAGCAGTGGGGTATTGACTTCATTGGGGTGGTCAACCCATCTTTAAGTGCCAGACATGATTATGTCTTCACGGTGACAGATTATTTTACTAAGTGGGTGGAGGCCATCCCAACCAAGCATGCTACGTCTGAAGTGGTATGCAGCTTTCTCAAAAAAAATATCATCTCCAGATTTGGGGTCCCATTAAAGATCGTAACAGATAATACATCTTGTTTTTCATCACATAAAATTAATCAATTCTTTTTTTATTATGGGATTACCTTATCCCATACTTCAGATTATTTCTCTCAAAAAAATGGCTAAGCAGAATCGAGTAACAAAAACCTGGTCACTATTATCAAAAAGTTGGTAGACGACAATCAGAGAACATGGCACAAAGCATTGTATGATGCTTTATGAGTGGATAGAATAACACCCAAAAGGGCTATAGATATGCCCCCTTTACAGCTTTTTTATTTTTTAAATGCAGAAATCCCCATTACCCTTGAACTGCCAGCACTCAAGTTAACTAAAGCAATCGAAGACTCAACCTTCAAAAGCTCAGTCGACAAAAAAATCATGTGTCTAAACGAGCTGAATGAGCATCGATCTATGGTATTGAATCGAATTAAGGAACATTAGAACCGGGTGAAGGCACTCTTTGATAAGAAAGCTAAAGTTCACAAATTTCAAGTCGGAGATCAAGTCTTGTTGTGGGACAAGAGGCGAGAACCAAAAGGGATGCATGGCAAATTTGACTCCCTGTGGAGAGGCCCGTTCACCATTCGACAACTCTATGGTGAGGCTAGCTTCTTGCTAGAGTACCAAGATAGAACACCATTTACACTATCTCACAACAGACAGCATCTGAAGTTGTTCAATCTTTGAGACTTGGAGAAGTCCATTTATATATATGTGCAGTTTTTATGTTTTGTCTATTTTTTTTCGCTTTTAGCCTGACTCCGTAGCCCAATAGCTTGGATGAAGGCACTTAGAGATTGGTTTCTACTCCCGCTAATCAATTTGATTAACGAAATTTCCCCAGTAGAAGCCAACTGTTGTTTCCAAAATCAAATTATCCCGTTTTTAAAACAACCCCCTGCGAAACTTGTCATTTTCATCTTTTGTCTCTCTAAGTTTATTTTCAAAATGGATTTTGAATTTATTCTCAGCTTGGCCTAAGAACGTGAGAGTGACCACGATCTCGTTGTGACCAAGGAACCCCTCTCCCAGACTGCCTCTTCTAGAGTTGGTCTTTTTTTCATTTATGCACGGGCAGCAAATTTTGTCACCAGTACATTTTGACCCTTAAAAAGCAAGGGTGGCAATTTTTGTTGCCCCTGCATTTTAATTTTAAGAGCAGCAAACTTTGCCGCCCTTTCATCTTGACCTGCAAGGGTGGCAAAATTTGCTGCCCCTGTATTCAGACCCCACCAAGACATGCAAGGGCGACAAATTTTGCCGCCTTAACAAGCCTCAGTTTTCATGTGCAACATTTATTGCCACGCACGACGGGTTGTTGGGGTCGATTTTCACCCCATATAAACCAATTTGAACCTCATTTATTCTCATTGTCTCCTCCTCTCCTCTTGCCTTCTGTGTTTGGGCCATCTGACGAGCGATTCGAGCACATTTTTGCGAATTTGAGCTTGTGGCACGTGCGACTTCGCAGATAGGTCTTGCTTTTTACTTTTGCTTTTCTTGTTCTTTCTTTGTTTTTCATCTTTATTTTAGTTAATTGTGTAAGCTTTATCCCTATAGGGACGGCTAAAAATGCCATCCCTCTCCCTTTCCCATGGTTTTGTTCCAACCTGCATGGATGACAAATCTTGCCACCCGTACCCCCGTGGGTTTTGTCTCAAAAACTGCAAGGGCAAAATTTTCCACCGCCCCTGTGCCTCGGCTTCCCCCCACCCCTGTTCTTCACCTTCGTAGGTAGTGAATTTCGTCACCCGCACTCACTCTTTAATGTAAGGGCAATGATTTTTGCCGCCCCTATTTTCTGTCTTTTTGTCTCGCAAGGGCGGTGAAACTTGCCGCTCATGCAGGCTTTCCCTATAGGGGCGACAAATTTTTCTGCCCCTACCTCTTTCTCCCTTAACTTGTAAGGGTGGAAAAATTCATCGCTTGTGCAGGTCATCCCTGCAGGGGCGACGAATTTCACCGCCCTTGCATCTCTTTTATTCTAGCATGCAGGGGTGGCAAATTTTGTCGCCCGTGCATCCCTCCTCTAGATTTTCACAACTCTGGAGGATTTTCTGCGTTGACTTTTTCTTTCTCTTTCTTCCTTGTTTTCTGGTCTTTTTTCTAACCTGGCCTTTTTAAGTGACCTCCATTAACCATGATCACTTAAATTGCATTTTCTCCATTCGTCTACTTCCCCCTAAATCTCATAATCATGTATGCAGCACCTTCAGAGAACTCTTGCTCATCAACACCTATATGACCAAAATCAGTTCCCATGACTGAAGCGTCTCTAAAAAATGCAAAGACCATGAAGTACAAATATCAGGGCATCTTCCCACTCACGTCGATCTCCTCAAATGTCGACGACATCTGACACACCGAGATTGGCCACGTGGACATGGCTGAATTCATAGCCCGAACGAAGGCGGCAAATTCAAGCACCGAGATGAATAGGATCATCGAAAGTAACATCCACCTGGTGGCCACTTTTTTGGTGGCAGCACATCATACTGAGTTTATTCTCCAATGTGCTCGCTTCTACAATAAAGAGACCACGTTGGTCTTAGATGCTAGTGGCAACATGGTGATTTGACTGGATCCTGAAATCATCGATAAAGTTTTCATGTGCCCTCCAGCCACTGAAGTAACCAAGATTGACTTTGTGGATGCTCAGAAGGAATACGACAAAGACCCTGAGAAGGCAAACAAAGTCATGAATTACAAATAGTTGAAGACCCCCAGGACTAGCTTATCAAGATGGTCGTGAAACTTTCTAAGAAGTGACTTCATTGAGGAGGTTGGTGACTTGATCACCCTTCTCAGTAGAGTACGAGGCCTCCCGTCTTTTTCACTATTCCATGAATGGATGTACCCATTCATTAAAATCATCATCCAAGGCAAATAGGTCATCTTTTGGGGAGAGTAGATTAGCAATGCCCTACATGAATAGCTAACTAAGGTACAGACTTCTTACAAGTTCTATATGACTTCGTACCTTATGTACATAGCTGCCACAATGCAAACTTTTTCGAGCTTAACCACAGAAAGGAATAGAAAAATAACCTCAGTGTACTCATATTACCCTCAGCTGACTCTGCAAGGATCGACATGCCACTTTAAAAAGGTAAATGATGCCTTTTTCACCATATTTTTATGCCTCTTCGACCCTCAACTTGAGCAGAAGAGAGTATCAGACGAGGCCTAGACAGTGGTCAACGATTACAACTGCATGTTCCTTCAATTTTTTACCTTCTGCTATCTTTGGATTGGCTTTTTTCAAGGCTACCCCTATATACTCCCCAGGTTCCCTTCAGATAAGTTGGTACTAATGGAACTTTGCTGACAACTGATTATCATGCATACCAAACAAATGGAGCTAAAAAAACCAGGTTTCAGATTTCTAATCGAGATTGGTAGGTATTCCATTGCAACAACAGCGAAAGCCAAAGTCATGGAAATTGAAATACAGATGGTCACTCTAAGACCATTTAAAAGAAAAGAAATTGACTACAGGGGTGTCAAAGACAAAATCAGAAGAAAAACCCAGTTTCATGAGCCCATGATTGAAGATATCTGCATCGACCTAAAGATGGCCGAAGAAATCAGAAAAATAGACTATTACAGGCTGACCTTAGAGCAGAGCGAATATCTGGGGCTTGCAGAGATCCCCCACGGTCTGATCGATGATAGAAATATTATCAATAGCAAATACCTGGTAGAAAAGGTGTCTGGTTCTCCTTTTCCTCCAGCACAGTAGTCTTAAAAAGAGCTGACTTCTCTGAGGAAAAGATTCGAACTAATATTGGCTAACACCAATGATTGATTAGCAGCTAAAGGGATCATCTTGAAAGAGTTTGTCACAAGATCAGAGGCTGAATATCAAGCAGAGATGAAGAAGGCAAAAAATAGAACGAAGAACAAAGGTGATGTACCTTTCCCTTCTAAGCCTCACAAGCTTAGACTCATCTTTGTATCTAAGAAACC
The DNA here is from genome assembly GCA_037957365.1 of Torreya grandis. Lineage (NCBI taxonomy): Eukaryota > Viridiplantae > Streptophyta > Pinopsida > Cupressales > Taxaceae > Torreya > Torreya grandis. The sequence goes on from JARHVA010002861.1 coordinate 1,424,902, forward strand.
TTAAAGAGCCTAAAGCGGCAGCAAAAGGAACTGAGGAACAAAGCCCTTAGACACAGGCAGCCCAGCTAATTGAGACAGATGATCAACCGTCAGGGCAACCACACACTAGACCTCCACTCTCACAAGAAGAAGCACAGCTGCTCAGGAGCGTCTCTCCTTCTCCCCCTTAGTCTCCCGTGGTACCCTCTTCTCCTATCTCTATGATCAGTGTTACCTCTTTTGGAGCCGCCTCTCCTTCCAGAGTCATATTTAGTGATCTTCAGGGTGCTTCTGGAGGTTCTCCTCGCTCTTCTGGGTCTATTCCAAGTTTATCATCTCCTTCTTTCAACTTGGCAGCAAGCCCTACACAAGAGCCAGAATTAGTAGTTGGTACAGTTTCACTGGTTACTCCAACTATGACTACTGTCACCACCAGTAGTGTAGAAGCTATCACAGTAACATCAGTTGAGGAAACCATTATCACAGCAGGTACTTCTTTCTCGCCTTGGATGTCAGCTTTCACCCCCAAAAGAAAGAAGTTGGCCATCTCTCTAGATAACTTCGACTTTGGCAAAATAGTGCCAGTGAAAGCTAAAGCTCCAAAGAGTCCAAAGATCCTCTCGAAGTTGGTCGAGGAAAAAGGGTAAAAATTTCTAAAAATTGCCAAGCCTCCACAAGACGCAAACCTTGAGGGTTTGAAATGAGTAGCTATTCCATCTCTCATGTTGAACTTGGCAAGGTTGCTCACGAAGGTGCGAAAAGTGACTTTTAGTCTGCTATGGACATCATGGTCCAAAAATTCAACTGAGAGAAAGAGATAAAAAATTATTACAAGGCCAAGACAAAGCAGCTAACGACAGTAATAATAAGGTTCACTCTTCCTCCTGAAGCAGCAACTCCAGAGGCCTTCTCCGTTGATGACCCGATCATTCAAAAAGTAGAGAAGACTTACTTGAAGGGAAAAGTCTTAGAAGACTACATTGAAAGAATGCATACTCAAGGAGTTTCTTTGCTTTCAAAAGTTGCAGAGAAGACGAGTAAGATGAGGAAGGTAAAAACAGAGTTAGATGACTTTATCTCCCTTATCTCTCAAGAGATTGATATTTCAAAAAAAGATTTTAGCAAATGGAAGGAGATGAAGGATCTGAAGAAAAGCACCTTGATATCTATCGGTGCCATCTCCAGTAAGGACTCCTATGTTGAAATCAAGGAGTCATTGATCTTTAGGATCCAGGTACTCAAAGATCTAATTGATGAACTCAAAGCTTTCAATGAGGCTAGTGAGAAAAGTGACCTAAGCCTGCTAAATAAACTAGAAGAGCTGCCATGCAACCTAACCTCTAAAGACAATCAGTTCCTTTCGGCAGAAAAAATGATTCAAAATTTCAAAGAGATGATTCGGAGAGATTTTGAAGAAAAATCTTTCTCAATGTCTTCTGTGGACAATATTCTAGATGCTCAGTTAACTTTAGAAAATCTAAAATCTAGATTAACTGGTCACGCTAAGGCCATCACAGCATTGAATGACGCATTGATCAGAGCCAGAATCACCTCCAAGAACACGGTTGTGCCAGACAGCATAAGAATTCAGGTATCCATCACTATGTACGATGCCCATATGAAAAAATTTGGCAGCAAGAACTGAATTTTTTCCCTTCTTTCTTCTTCTTTCCTTATGCACTTCTGTTTTGTGAAAAGTGCATGCAATTTTGTAAGATGTAATTACATGTAAATATTTTTTTAAAATATCTCAAAGTCAAAGATGAATCATCTTTGACTGAGATATTTTTGTATTTTATTATTTTTTGATTTTTGAGGATTTTCTCCCTATATATAGTGGAGACCTCATTTTTAAATGATCTTGAAAAAATTAAGAGCAAACACTACCGAAATTGAAGTAATTTTTGAGACTTTGTGCTCAAACTCGTAAATCATATTTTGTTGAATGAATGAGAAGCAGGTTTATTTTAGACTTTGTGTTGAAGTTATCTGTGTTGTCTAGGAAACAGTTTCTTATGTTCTCTTTTCTAATAATCTTTTGTTTATCTGATTTAATAAGCAAAGTGGATGTGTTAATATTATCTGAGGGCGTTTCTAAAAGGTAGAGGATAGACTTTGAGCTACTTTTATCTTTGAGATTCAGCTATCTTTTATAGTTTCAGGCGAAGACTTTGTGCTTCGTTTCACTCTACGGTTATGCTTGTTCTAGGTCAGTGAAGGAAGCCACAGAAGACTTTGTGCTTGCGTAAGTGTTTTTGTGGATTTTGTTACTTCATGTGATCTTCTGCTTTCCTTTTAATACCATTCCTGAAAGAAGAGGAGTGTTGTTAGCTAAGGATCAAGATATTATTCCTTTGTTCTTTATACATTATCTCTGAAAAAAGAGAGGTAGATGTTGTTATACCACTCCATGTGTTATTTTCTACTTAATTATATACATACATATAGCGCATAAATATTTATAGGGAACCTCCCCTTGATGAGAGGAGAGATTTACTTCATCCAGATCTGGTAAACCCATATTTTTTGTGGTGTAAATCTCCCTATGTTGTGGTTGATATACCCGTTTTGTCATCAATTAGTTGACGACAAAATATTCACCCAACAAAAATCATGATCAATTATTTAATATTATTATAGATACATTTATATAGTCAAAGAAGCACAATTTCACAAAGCACTCTAGGTGGGAGAACTACATGGGCTTGATTTCCCTCTTTGGAGTATTAGATAGGTAGATAGCATTCAATCATTTTTGGGCTGATTAGGGTTAGTTCTTCTCATTTACACTTCACATTTTTCCATTTTCGGGTCTTTCAATCATTACAAGCCCAATTAGGGTTTCGATAGGCTTCAAATTTTATTTGCAAGTATTTTACACACTTCCAAAGGTAAAATTAATGCATACAAACCTAAATCCAACTATTAGAAGTGATTGTGCCCTAAATTTATAGTTTTTTGCAAAATGACAAAATCACCCAATAGGGATAGTAGTGGAAGGAAATCCTATCCATAGATGTCATTCCCATCCTCGCATAGTATCAAATATAGCTTCAAAGAATTTGTAGATATAGTCATTATTTTCCTATTTTTGATCTTTGTTTGTCAACACAATCCACCATTTGACAACAACTAAGTTTGTTATTTATTTTCATGGTTATTCTTCTTTAAATCATTCGTACTTTTTCAAATTCAATCAGTTACTTTCATTTTACTTGTCAAAATACGATTTAAAACATTTGTTATTTTCCATTCAATTTTTCTTGATAAGGGTGGATTAACTTATTAATCCAAATCTAGATAAACAAATGGAAAAATTGTTTGAATTATAACAAAGTTGTATTTTGTTTTTCCAGAGTATAGTCTCCTTTTCCATTGTCAAAATGTATGATATAAATTTTAGCTTTTACATATCCCCTGTATGTTATCATTAGAAAAATTATAAGATTTAGATATGCTATCATTGTGTATTTATCAAGAACTATCTTCCAAAATCTACATACTCTCTTATTTCCTTATTGATTGTGGCAGCCTTCAACACAGTGTGAAGTAAGCTTGGATATCCAAATAAGTCACACTCAAATGACCCCCAAAATTGTTGCACAAATACCTCGACTCCTATAAAATGGAACTATAAGCTAGTTGAGAGGAATTTAAACCTATGTCATGCTCTTACAAGTGCCCCAACCCATTAGACCAAATTTCCTTGAATATGGTATAAGATTTAATACCCATACTATTGATGATCTAAGGGCCTAAAATTAATGGACATATTTACATTTTTTGGCCATAAAATACAATCAATTTTCATCTACAATAAAATTTCATTCACTTTTCATAGTAAAAAATTAAAAATTTGGGCCCCACATCCTCAAATACCCCTCATGTATTGGATCTTTCTCAACTTATAGTGCCTCTCCCTCACTTGAAAACATTCATTTTGTGTTTGAAAATGACATAGTAGCAATGATGTTATTTTAATGGAAAAATACAAATTAAATAACAAAGATAGACTAAGATAGTACTCAATACTCACCATGAGATATCCCCACTCTTAGCAGTAGGGGTGGATTATTTCATCTTTAATTTTAATAAACGTGTGTTAGGAATGAAGAGCAGTATAAATTTGATCTACATACAACATGATATTCTATACCATGTTTTGTAATACTAACAAGATACATTTTGTCAAGTCTTGTATGCAATAATACTTATAAGAATCTAGGGATATATTTTTGGGCATATAGATATTCGACTTCTTGTCCAAGCATTACATTTATTTTATTTAATCCAAAATACATCAATATTTCCTCATTAAATATGCCCATACATGAATACAAAATATTCCAATTCAATTGTGATTATAGTTTCTCAAGAATTCAAAAACAATAAATTTATGGCCTTCAATACAAGCTTATTTCGAATGAAATAAAACTTACGCCCTACCAAATGATGACTTCACAAAAACACCTACGGTCACTACCATAAGGCTTTCAATATCAAACCAAGGAAAAGGTAGTAATCCAAAGAAATTGAAACAATTCAAATGTAGTAAGCACTATACAACATATCCAAATAGAAAAGGATATTATATCTTTTGACATTGGCACTTTGAAAAATGTTCACAACCTTTTTTATTTTTATGGTGCAAAAAATGAATAAGGAAAATACAATACAACTCAGTATTCATTCCATATTTTCCTTTCTCCTTTCTTTTCATATTTCAAATTATTGAGAACATAAAAAACACAATAATATTTTCATTATCATTCGCATAGAACCCTTTATTTGTGTCTTCCATATTAGGGTTCATGATGAAATGAAATACGACTAGGTCCACACATCACACCATATACTTCTAAGAACATGTTTGTATGAGATCCAACCATAAAGGTGGAACTATATATATAAACACTATTTAAGCACAATGACATATGTATATCATTTATTTTACTTTTAATAAAAGCTAGGATATATAAAAAAAAAGAGGTAACCATGCCTATTTCAAACATAGGCAAGCTAAATATGCTTTATGTTTATTTCTCTTCCTTTTTATCATATTATTCACATCTACCTATACTCTCTTATTTACTTAGCCCACCTCTTTTTTATAGTATTTTGAGCCCACAATGACGTTCATGGAATTGTTGGTCATCTATCACAATTAGTAAGAACTTAAGTTTCAAAATCACATAAAAACTCACCCAAATAATCCTCCATGGATACATCCATTTCCATGTAAGGGCGATGATAACTAAGAAAATCAAATGAGATTAGTGAAAATATTTGAATATGTTTAATGAATTTTATTAGCCATTGTAATGCCAAAGTTCATAATTTTTAAAATGAAATATAAAATAGAATTGTTTTGTAAAACTATATGAAACACAAGATGTAATTATAAAAAGGGAGAGGCACAAGAAGTGGTGCAACTTAACTTGGCACCCAGGTGGCACTTAAATGGTGGCAAGTGAACACTTAAAATTTACACCCACAGTTAGCTCAAAGTGTCTATTATTTAATTCTAAATTTTTCAGGGTGTGACATCTTAGTATGGTGTTAACGTAACAATTACCGCGCAAGGTGTCATCATAGTGTTAAATTACAATTCAGACTGATAGGTGATAAGTAAAATCCAAAATAAAGTATTAGTAGGAGCCAAATGTGAGACATTTAAACCACAATTAATAATGTTGTTTCCATGTTATGCATGCATCATGTTTGAGGTGATACAACAATAACATCTCTTTGACTACCATTTAACAAACTATTTTTGGCATGGAACGAGCCCATATCTATGCTCTATTACACCCAACCAGTTTGTGCTTGTGTATGTGTTGAAGGAAGAGTAGATGTAGTGCATTAGAGGAAACATTTTTAGTGCAGGGATGTGTTTGTGTGGTAGAGCTAGGCTAGACAATGTAGTGATATTTACACCACCATGGTGAACAAATATTAAATTATGGTAGATCCCTATGGATTTCTCCCCTATGGACTCTTTAATCTTGTTCGAGGTGCTCCAGCCATAGTACCTCACCCACTACCATTTAACAAGATATTTTTGGCATTGAAGGATCTTATACCTTCACTCTATCATGCGCATACAAGAGTGGTAGCCATGAATTCTCCAATATGTCAAGCCACCCTTAGTTCCCAAAGCTATCCCTCCAAGTACAAAATATGAATTAAAACTTTGTTCCTATGTAATTATTATTAATAGTATGTATCCTATCATTTTAAAATCACATTTGATTGTAAATCCTTTTAAATGGAGTTCCAAATTCGTAGCAAATGATGCATGCTATTAACTTTTCTATATTTTATGATATAAATAAGAATGATAAATTCAAAGAGAAAGCAAACAATATGACAAAATCAAAGAGAAAGTGAATAGTTCATATGACAAGACCCAATACAAAAAAGAAACAAGACTATATTACAATTCAAAATCCTACCCTGACTTCATTGCCCACACCATGTGCAGGTGGTACACCTGCCATGTGTGCCCTAACTAAATAATGAAACATTTATGTACTTTGACTAAATTATTGTCAATTATGTGGTTATCTATTCAACTTGTTTATGGCCAATATGACGGTTGGTAATCAACTCATGTTACTTTATATGGTGGCAAACTAGGACTATGGGTATGTTTTACTATATACACCAACTCTCACACATTAATTTCACTCTATCTAATGAATTTACTATGATGCAATTGCATGCTAAATTTTGTTATGGAAAATTTATGTAGGGGGAGCATGTGGGTATGGCAATCTAAAATGCCAAGGGTATGGGACCAACATTGCTTCCCTCAGCATTGCACTTCATAACAATAGGTTTGCCTGCAGGGTTTGTTATGAAATGAAATGCAATAACCACCCTTAATGGTATCTGCTAGGGACAGTGACAATGAAGGACACTAAATTCTGCCCGCAAAACAATGCACTGCCCAGTGACAATGGAGGATGGTGTAACCCTCTTCTGTAGCACTTTGACATAGTCGAGCCTACATATGTGCAAATTACCAAATTTAGAAGTGACATTGTCCCAATTCTATTTAAAAGGGTGCCTCGAACTTTGACACCCTCTCCCCTCTAATCTCTCACATTATTATTTATATTTCTTGTAGATTGTTTTGGAATTTCAGCAGAGATCTTTTATACATTACACTCTTAATATTTTATTTATAATATTGTGTTGGCATAGTGATTGATTAGACCATGCCTAGTCCGACCGGTTAAATTTTTTTTATTGTAAAATTATTGTACCATGTATTTTGATTTTTATTTAATAATAACTTTTTAATAAGATTGCATATTTATATTGTTATTTCTCTATAGTATATAGTTATTTTGTTGTTTTCTATTATAATAAATAAAAAATAAGACCAATTGATATGTAGAACATTCAAAGTTTCTCATCAAAAATCCTTACTTTAATGCATTCACACAAAAGTAGTGATACCTCACCTTTAATAAGAAAAATAAGGGCCGTGTTGCGACATGAGTCGTTGTCATTATTAGTTGATATACAAAATATTTAAAAATATGTGACTATTTTATTGATAGAGGTGTCGTTGACTTCAAAGGAATAAAATTTCACTCTGTGATCATAGTGGTTGTCCTTGTGTAGTCCATGACTTTGTTCACCTTGAAATTACGCTTGATTGCTTCATGTGCACTTTTAAATAAGTTGTTTTTGCTTTTATCTTTGAATGTAATGTCAACATAAACTACTAATGCTATAAACATTAAATGTGATTGTATATTTCATCGTGTCTGCCTTGGGATTGCGTTTGAATGACTTGATTTATTTATGTGTAAATGGACGATGCAAATAAATAAAAAGAAAATAATCAAAGCATAATTACACGCTCGAAATATAACATCTCATATATATATATATATATATATATATATATATATATATATATATATATATATATATAAACAATATTTGCATTATATAATAACAGTTGATATTAAATATAATATTATAATATATAATTTTAAACACTACCTAAGATTTAGAAAATATTCTTGTCTTATTCTATAGAATTTTGAGGATTATACATATTCCCAATGGTTTAAAGAGGTGTCACACACCTTGCTCTTGTTCCATACAGACTTCAAGGTCACTTTTATGGTGTTTAGTTTTTAATATAAAGTTTTTTCTAATTGTTTGCTTGTATCAATTTCTGTTGTTGTTGTTCTGAGACATATAACAAGTGTTACATACAATATCAACGAATGTTGTTGATGTGTTTGATACTTAGTTTCCGTTTTGTTAATTAATTTGGTGTCACATTATTGCACTAATGGTTTCCATAGCTATTAAAAGAACAAATTGTGCATTGTTATTTTCATTCATTCAATTTTCCTTTGAATCGGCTTACTCATCATCAACAACCATTTTCATTAAATTTCGCAACCCAAGGATTCCATCTTATGACCTCTCGATATCTATAAGTAAAATTCATAAGCTTATTGATGTTTTCTAATAATTTAGCTACAATAAATGTGAGTATTTATTCAACCAATGTTGAAATCTCAATAAATTATTCCATTTTTATTCTCGTATCCTAATTATTTATTGAATTTTAAAACAAACACAAACAATAAATTTAGAAAACATACATAAATGGAAATGTCACTGTTTCAATTACATTCTTTGATTTTTGTCATCATCCCACATCTATTAGCGTTTGAGAAAATAGGCATGTGTTTATCTAATTGAAACGAAGATTTATGGAAAAAAATGTCCATTCCTTGTTTTTGAAGTTTCATGATTTTTGCTTTTACCTTGGTCAAATTTAGTTTTGAAGTGTTTCTTGATATTTGATAAATAAATTACATTAATGATTAAATTTTCCTAAAACTCATGGTGTAAAGTATATTTTATCATTCATATCATTCTCCAAAATCTTCTTCTATTTGCATTGCACAGTGTGTTGGAATTTTCAACATATATGTCGACACACAATCTAAATTCAAATAAATATTATTGCACTTCACTTTGACGAGTTTCATGCAACCCTACTTTAGAGTAACTTCTCTTATGTGACTTTACCTCTTCTTCATGTTTTCGTTCATTTTTTCATACTTGGGGTGCTTAGTATTTACCTTTGTAGTGAGTGGCAAAGGGGATGGCCACATGGTTGCAAGGACCGGATATCCTAAGTACATGTTTGTGGATTCATTACGGATTTTTCATAATAAATGCAAAACCATGTGAGGAATGAGAACAGATGGCAAGGCACAAACAAATATTTTTTTCTGTCCATGTTGTTATTGGGACAAAATTATCGTAATTATATATATATATATATATTTGTTCTCAAAGTTTCATGATGTTATGGACAAAATTATCGTAATTATATATATATATATATATATATGCGTGTGTGTGTTTGTCCTCAAAGTTTCATGATGTTATTGGGACAAAATTATCGTAATTGTATGTATATATATATATCTTTCTTTTTAAAGACTCTCATAAAGTTTTACTCAAATCTACTCTACACAAGTGCACCAAAAGACTATGCCCATCATATAGCCTTCACCATTGCTTATAGCTTGTAGGTTAAGTACCAAGAAAATTTTGCTACATGTGCATCACAATTGACATCCATTTTTTCATATACGTAAATTTTCATTTATCTAATAAATGCCAATTTGTTGAACAAATTTTGAGGGTTGGAATTTTTTTTCATGACTTAATTATTGCTTATATCAATTTTCCTTTTATGATTTTTTTTCCTTTGGTAAAAATGTAAACTTTATTATAAGTTTATTCTAACTATATACAAATATATATCCCTAAAATATTTTACACAATGAACAAGATAACAGTTCTTTATTTTGTAATTATACAAAATAAAATAAATACTTGTTAATGATGATGTTGGTGGTGATATTGGTATAAGCAATGGTGGTAATAACGGTGCAGGTGATAGCAATGTACGTAATTGAAAATTAGAGGTTGTTCAAAAAAGGAACACATTGTATGAATATTCAAATTTGTATCCTTTGTCAATGGTTGGATAAGTGTAGAAACTAGTGATAGCCCAATGACGACTTATATACGCATACCAAAACCAAAAAGTTCGTAAATTTTATTTTGAGTACAATATTTTATAAATCTTAAAATTAAGATTTACAACCAAAAAAAAAAAGCTATAAATTGACTGGTTACTTTTTTCAATTAAAAATAATTATTCACTTATAAAATTTTGTTTAAAACATTTATAAAGTATGAAGTTCAATATAAATCATTTGATTTCAACAAAAATAATAGTACTAATGCTAGTCAATAGGTACTAATAAAAACCCCACTTTGCATATAAATTAGGCTTTAAAAAATTGTCCTACAAATATGCATGGTTGAAACTTGAGGTTACAAAAATGTAAACAGAAAATCATTTAAATTTTTTATGTTTTGAACTATCAAAATCATAAGATGTTAAAAGATCCATGAATACTATTAATGATCAAGATAACCATCAATAAAAATAGAGTTTGAATTCTCGAAAACATCCAAAATAATACAACTAATTATTACATTAAAACGTGCAATAAAAGTGTTGATTAAAATAAGAACATAAAGGAGGGGAAAAAGGATGTGAAAGAAAAAAGAATAGAGAAACTAGTGATATGCAACAAAAGAGTGACTGTGTTTCTCTAAAATGAGAACCAATAGTTTTTGCATGAATATCCTCTACAAACATGAAAAGATATAATCAAATATAAAAGTAGTTAATCAAAAAAATTATAATATACAAAACAAAAAAAATTAAAAACCTGAAAAAATAAATTAATAAAAAAAAAAAAAAAAAACAAATAAATTTTAGTACCATACCTTAATTCTATTGATCTATAATACCAAAAAAGAATAAGGAAAATTCATAGAAATATAACTCAACTCTAAAATTAATAATCTACACATAAAAAATAGACCCTGTCATACCATGTTACTAAACTTTTTATTTCATGCTTGTTTTATTACACCTTTTTTTTATTTATGTTTTCTATCAATTTGCTTTAAAAAAAACCGAAAACCACATAATTTTCCAAGGTTTTTTATACTTTTCTAATAAAAATTATTTAAAACTAATTAAAAATATATATTATATGATGAAAACAACGAGAGAAACATGGTAATAGATTTGTATTGTTAAAAAAATCATGAAAAACAAATTTACCAATGGAGAAATCTAAATTTATGATCATAAAATTTCATATTTATCAATATATTATTGACAATTTTTTTAATCGACTCAACTACTCACTCCCTTCAAACAATTATTGTTTAAAATTTATGATCATAGAATTTCATAAAAATCAACGTCATTGACAAAAAATTTAATCGACTCGTGCAATCCTACTGTTGTAGGATATTATTAACAAAAACAAACATAAATTGTTGATGCATAAAAACATAAAAAGTCTGCCATATCCAAATGACTATTCAGTGTCAGAGGTGTTGGAATTGTCCAAATAAGCTCATCAACATGTTCAAACTCATGAAATATAATAATTACACTATAAAATCAAATACACCTACAAATGTCCTAGAAAAACACATAAATCGAAAGTAATCAAATGCAATATTAAATTTTCTCATAAATTGATATCTCAATCTCAATCTCTAAGAATATGTAGTTTTTATTTTAGTTTAAATATATAATAAACATTTTATTGTTTAATTTTCTATTTTAATTTCTTGCATGAAGCTCAATATTTGTTTCATACTTTTGTTAGTAGAAAATTATGACTCAGGGGACTAGATTTAATTGGTTAACATGTATGAAAAGTACCTTGCGCCAATTATTTAATTTTCCTTTTTTATTTTTATTTTTTTCTCCTCTTCTATTACGATATAGATCTATGCAAGGTCTTATTTTTAATTGGTTTTTCACCAACAAATACATCCAAACAAATATTAAACTTAAAAATTAAAATAAGAGAAAAATATAAAAAATGATTTTTCTGTACAAGGAAAAATATAAAACTAAAAAACATAACCCATACCCAAAAAAACATAATATAAAATAAAAACTGGCTTAAAAAACCCACATCTCTATATAAGCCTACTAACACAACACGGTGGTTTTTATAGTTGCAAACCAAAATAAAAATCTACATATTTGCATCCACGAACATGTTTCAATTTTCTCTCCTAGAGTTGCAGTCTTTTGCCGATAGAGGTTGTCAATACAGTATTAAAAAAATTCTTCTAAATTAGTATCTTATTTATAAACTCCGATTATTGATACCACTATCTATCCATGTTAAAAAACATCACATTGAGATCTACATTGAATAAATTACAAGTTCTCATGGAACACAATAATTATAGTACACGCATAGAACAGTATTCTTGATTTATGTTATATGATGTGTAATTATAAGTGTCCTGATACATAAGAAAAAGAGCCTCAAAGAGACGTATTCATGTAATGCAATAATTTCAAGCCAGGTAGAAAAAAGTGTTTTGAATTCACGCTCTCAAAAACTTTGGACCTATCAAAGCACTCTTTCACATACACTCACCATGACAAAATGTGGTTCAAAAATGCCAAAAAAGACGAATGCTTTCATCGAATGCATTGATTTCAGGGCATGCCAAAAGGGGGTTCGAAAGAGGATTCTCAAAATATTTGCCCTGATAAAGCATTCTCGAACAAACCTTGACCATGGATCTTTGGTTGAGTTTAAGCTTTATCAAATAAGAAATTAAACAATGTCGGGTATTCATAGTAACTCATCTTTTTGGGCTAAACCTCAAACATGTTACGCACCTTTTTCAATAGAAACAGAGCATAAAAACTATAAATAAATACCAAGTGCACCTCGTAGAAGGGCCAAACTTTGATGCAAGGATGTACAACATAAAATAAAATAAATGATGCCTTTCATACGTACAAATTAAAATAAGAGCTATGCAGTCATAAAAACAAATAACTTCACCAACTTATGAAAACATGGGTTCAGCTCAATCTTCTCTCCTTGACATCAAGATTTTGTTGACAAAAGTATTTGATGTGATATTAAACTTCTCGTAAATTTATATTCCATATATAAAATTTCTACTATTCCTGCCATCATCCATTGGTATTGATAAAACATCACATCAAGCTGTGTTCTTACACAAATTAATATCAGACACATGCTAGTAGATGAAGACTGTCATTCATAAAATATATTATTAATGACATTAAACATTTAGTGTTCCATATCCACCACTTCGTCACAGATGATCATTTGCAAAACTAAAACATCCCTGAAACATATTCATCAAAGTAAACCTTCCCTTCCACATGTCAACATCAATGACAAGCACATGCCAGAAGTAGGAAGACCCAATCGACTAACCATTTCCAACAACAAAAGATGACCAAAGATGGGGTACAAGTAGTAAAGGCCAATCTAAGACGGCTGAGCTTAACCAGCACTCACAAACTAAAACAATTGATTCTTTCTAAATGTAAAAAAGAATAACAAATGCGAAAATGTTTGAAAAGAAAAAATAAAATGCAATAACATAGCCATTGGACTACCATACATATGTCAGTGAAATATGGGCATTAATGGCATCGACTTAGGCGTTGCAGTCGTTAGAACTGGTGCATCTATCACACAATATTACCTTAAAAAACAGTTTTCATCGCCAAGCAGTCAAGTAGCAATTATCCCACAACCATAAATATCAAGCATATGCAATCAATCATAAAAATGTGGCTCCATTGAGTCTCAGTTGTCAAATTACAATAACAATATGCAAGAACCTTACTTAAATTATACCATGCCACACTAGACAACTCACTTTGGACTCATCCCAGTTCAGGTTGAGCGGATCAGCTACTTCCTATCACGACTCTTGCTTGACTCGTAGGTCCCTTGCCCTGCCTTTCTTGCAATTTTTTCTTGAAGAGCCTTTGCATCTCTGAAACAAGAGAGAACACAAAACAATTCATTAAACATAAAAACAAAGGAAAGTTCAAGGGAACCAGCCTTAAATATTTATTTTGAATAACTCAACTAAAAAATATAAAACAAATCATTAAACATAAAAACAAAGGAAAGAAGTTTAAGGGAACCAATCTTAAATAGTTATTTTGAATAAATCAACTAATATATTTTAGAAGATGTAAGGTTTAAGATTACAGGAGAAAATCGTAAGAATATAAACCATTAGACCATAGAATTCATTTAATGAAATTTGGCCGTGGGTGAATAATAATAGACAATGCCAACAAACAACAAAATCCAAACATGATTTGTCAATAACTTCATCCAAGATTTACATATAATAAAACCATACCCATCAAAGATATTAACCAGCTTTAACCATGTTATTAAAGTGGATCTTTCAATAACCTCACCCAATATTCACAAATAATAAAGCCATACCCATCAAAAATATCAATCAGCTTTAAATATGCTCATTACTGGCACGTGCTTTCATAAGTCTTACAAAGACTCTTTCAATCACATCTGGAGAAGACATAAAGCTACAAATAACACAGCCCAATAACCTATTCCAAAACCAATACTCACGAATAAAAACCTACAAATTCATTTTAAAAGTAAAAAAAAACCAATAGTAAATTGTCTTCTATAAATAGATCCTAAAATTTCTCTGCAGCACCTGTAAACTTTAAACCCCTAACCTTTAGAAGCAATTGAAATTCTACAATATGGCTGCTGCTATATTTTAAATGTAAAAATAAACCAATAGCAAATTGTCTTCTATAAATAGATCCTAAAATTTCTCTGCAGCACCTGTAAACTTTAAACCCCTAACCTTTAGAAGCAACAGAAATTCTACAATATAGCTGCTGCTATATTTTAAATGTAGAAACTCTTATTTCTACATTCCTAATTTTTGAGTTTAACTGCTCCTATTTTTCAAATGTAGGAGCTCCTACTTATCATATTCCAAATTTTAGAGTTCAACAATATTATGTAACTTTTTAAATTGCCTGCTCCATCAAAATAGTAGCAGTCTAGTGGGATATGCCCTTTAGTTGTAAATTATGTCATCTAATAAAAAAAAGATAGAGCTTCATGCTTGCAAAGCATAGTTACCAAATCCAACAATCGGAGTTGGACTGAATTTGGTAAGATCCAAATTTTTTGGCCAGCCTGGTTAAGTTCGTCCGGTTTGGCCCTGTTTTTTTTCTTTTTTTCTTTTTTTCACTTTTTAAGATTTTTTGGGAAAAAAAAGGCCCAGAAACCATAAACATGATATAATATTAGCATTTATATCATTTTATTAATATTTTTCA
The DNA here is from genome assembly GCA_037957365.1 of Torreya grandis. NCBI lineage: Eukaryota > Viridiplantae > Streptophyta > Pinopsida > Cupressales > Taxaceae > Torreya > Torreya grandis. The sequence continues at coordinate 1,440,173 of JARHVA010002861.1, forward strand.
TTGTTTTTGTTAGTTCTGCATATTTTAAAACTATGCTCACATATATATCTGTATATATTCCAAATCGAATAACTCCCAAACTAACGGTGATCATGCCCAAACCAAGGGTAAAATGTCAATACCAAAAACAAAGATGCTAAACACATTAAGGAGGGAAGGAACATTCTTGTAGATTATATAATAAGAGCCACAAATTAAGGGTGATTATGCCCAAGCAAAGGGTGATGTCAATACCAAAAATGAAGATAATAAACACATTAAGGAGAGAGGGAACATTATTGTAGATTATATATGATAAGAACCACAAGTTAAGGAAGGTTTGCAACATAACTATAAAACAATGATCTATTAAAAACATCAACTAAGTCGTACAAAAACATCAACTACATCGTAGAAACCACCTTTGTCTTCACAAATGGATCATTAAGACACAAACTAACTCTTTTTAACAATTGTCATACGGATGAATCATTAATACTCACCCTCACAAACCATCTCTTTTCACAACTATGATTGATCATTAATACCCACCCTCGCCTAAGCCAAATTCATAATCTTACCTGTCTCACAAGTGGGTAAAGACAAGTTGGGGAGACTTACTCCCCAATGTTAAAGTCATGCTTCACAAATTTTTAAATGTAGAAATACCTTATAAAGAAACTCACAAACCAGTACTTTAACAATAATCGTACATGCAGATTCCACCCTCACCCACCTAAGCCAGACCCATAATCTTAACTGTGTTTCACAAGTGGGTAAACCCAATGTTAAAGTCGTGCTTCACAAAACTTTAGATGTAGGAATACCTTATAAAGCAACTCACAAACCAGTACTTTAACAATAATCATACATACAGATTATTAAAACATGTATCGAACACAAGTTTTGATACACATTTTTCATACACACTATTAAAACCCAATACCGGTCACAAATTTTTGATACCAAGCAATGCCTAACTAAGAGGCAAACCAACTCTTTAGATTATAATTACTGGATATGAATTATCATAAAACACACCCAGCACACAATTCCCCAGACATGTCCTTGCAAATAAGGAACTTAAAACTTAAAGAAGTTTGCACCCAATGTATGGATTATCATAAAACATAGCCCACACATGATTAACCAGGCATAAATACCTTGTAAATCAATTCACAAACCAATACTTAATGGATTATTTATTATTAAAACATGTCAAAAACAACTTGTTACAAAAAAAAATACTTTATAAACCAACTCACACATCACCCTTTTCATTCACGTAAATTATTAAATCCCAACAAAAATTACAACTTTTAGATACAAATAATGCCTTACTAAGAATGCAATTCACCGGACATGTCCTTACAAATGACAGACCTTGAGGAAGTCAGCACCCAACATTAGGATTATCATAAAACATACCCGACACACGATTAACCTAATATGTCCGCACAAATGACAGACATTAAAGACTCTGGAAGTCCGCACGCATCACATAACATTTTGTATAAAATGAGCATTAAGTTTTACAAACCCATTATCACACCCGAGCCTTACGTATGTTACATATGTCCCCTCTAAAAGTGTTCCTACCACCAAGGCAGCCAATAACTTCACCTGGCTCTTACCCATAAGAACAGCTTCACCGAACTCTTACAATTGTCAAGTCCATTACCTCACCTATTGCTAGAAATGTATGTTGCAGCCACTGCCTTCCCCAAACCTTACAAATGTTAAGCCAACTGACTCACCAAACACCGAAACCCTATTGCCACACTCTTACAGATGTTAAGAGCTAAGTGCATCAAACGTTTCTCGATGCCCAAGTGCAGGAAACATTTGTGTTGAACTTATATGTTGTGAAATTCTGCACCAGGGTTTTGTTTTTGTTTTTTTTAGCTTTATTTTTATAGATTAAATATTTCTCTAGAATGCTAAATTTAATTTAAAATGAGATAAAATATTTTATTTTATTAGAGGGCTCTCCTTACTAATTTAAATTAAAAATTGTGTTAAAAGATCCTATGTGTTAAAAAGGGAAGGGCTACAAAAATATTTTAAATTTTGAAAGTCAAAGCTCACCCAAGAAGCGTGTAAGGAAGCATGGGCATCATTAGCAAATTTAGGAAGATTTATTGAGCCACTAAATTATTGAAAACTGCAGACTTTCAATGAATTCTCTTCAAATTATAAGCAAGTTTAGGAAGATTTATTGAGCCACTAAAAAATTAGTGAAAGCTGCAGACTTTCAATAAATTATCTTCTAATTTGAAGATGGATGGACACTTGAATTTTGAATAATCTCCCCTCGGATTCCAAAATTCAGATTTGAGCATCTAATATTTTGCTATGTAAAAAAATCCTGAACTCTCTTTTGAAGTATAGTGCATGTTTTCCACAAGCAATATAAACTATTGTGACTCTTTAAGATTTTATGCTTTCCATAGTCCATAAAACAATAAATAATATCTTCCGGCAAAAACTGTTTGATTTTCAAGATCAACGCGTTTCAGATCCACTACTGTGATCCTTCATCAAGAATAATCTTTAATCAGGAACATTTTTTCTTGATGAAGGATCACAGTAGTAGACCCTAAACGTGTCAATCTTGAAAATCAGACAGTTTTGCCAGAAGATATTACTTATTATTGTGACTCTTATTTGTCCGGACCTTAATAGATTCGTGCTAAAATGTTCATGCTCTCCATACCAAGATATGAAAGACTGCACGTCTAGTTCGATACCTCACCAGCCTGATAAGCACCTAACTAAGAGAGGGGAGCGTTTCTGAAGAAACTACATGCACACACTTTTTTTATTGACATTTCAAATAACCCTCCATGATCTATCATCATGAAAACTCTAATAGATGATTCAATCAAATTTCAAATATGCCAATGGTAGCAACCTCTTGGTTGAAAATTGAATTAATGCATTGGTCATTTATTAATTATCTGTTACCACTTAATTACATATACCACTTAACTATCGTAAGGTAAGAATCTTCCCCACCACATAAACAGGATTACAAAAATAAAAAACAAAAAATTCACTCTTACCAAAAAAGTTGAAAGCTATATCTCACCTTTCCCTCCTTTGCTCAGGTGTGAGATTATCGTTATGACCAGACTTGGGGCCCTTCTTTGAATTTCGGGCCTGAGCACGCTCACGATCTTTATCCCTCTGGTTTCCGCGTGACCTGCCGTTAAGGATTTGAAACCCTTATCCCAAGCAAAACAGAAAAAACTTAACCAAAACCCCCCAAAACATAATTTTTAACACACATTCCTCATTTCACAGAGCCATGAGAGGGAAAACAAAAAAAAAAACATAACGAAAGGATATGAGACATTCTCCACCCGGCCGTCTACAACGACTCTCAAAATCCTCACAAATATTTACTTTTTATATGTTTTCAAACTGCATCCACCGAAAAACCACCAGATATTTCCAAGATCCGTGTGATGTTAGAACCCCAAAAGACGCTTCTTAACGCATGAACAGTACTAAACTCTCAATTAAAAAATTCACAACAGCATTGTTCTCAATTCAATCGTGAAAAAATACCTGACAATTGTGCGAAGCACAATTCAGTGCCGAGACTCGCTCTTTCAGGGTTTCCGCTACTTGAAACGTACACCCTTTGGGAAAGAATTTTATCGCTGATGATGGAAAGTAGAGCTTCCAGAACCGACGATTTGTTGATTTATTAAATTGTTTGGATAGCCCTTTCGGGTCCGATGAACTCTCTAGAACAAGGATTTTCAAATATTGGTTTCTTTTTCAAATATTGGTTTCTTTTTAAAATTGATATTTTGGATAATTTTGATGGTATGTATAGGGAAATCACTTTGATAAGAGAGATTATTTTAATAATTATAAAATTTAGTATTTATAAATTGAAAAATATTTTTTTATTATTAAAAAATATTTTTTTATTATTAAAAAATATTTTATATAATTATGTTTGTTTGAATATAATAATTATATATAATTAATTTTTTATTAAATAAATAACTGTTTATTATTAAATATATAATATTATTAATTCTTTTAATCTTTATCTTTAAATAGTTATAAGGATTATGAATAGTTAATTCTATGTTTAGAATTGAATGTTGATTGGAGGCTCTTTCAATTTAGGTAGCATAACATTTTTGGACTTGCTCAAATGGAGGTGTTCCTATGAATTATTCTAAATAAATAATGTTAGATCACACAATGTTAACATATGTTTTAGCAATACAAATCAAATTTCATGTATATTAATTTATTTATTTTTAGATATTTTTAAGCTTATAAAAAGATATACCAAATCTTTGTGGAATAATTTGATATAAGCACAATTGAATTGGATTATATTTGATTTCAATTGGTTTTTAAAAATCTTCATCAAGTTTGTGAAAAACTATTATACATTTTTTTAATGTTTAGGTGTTGCATTGTCAAGAAAATCTCTACTCTTATTGCTCATATTAATATTATCATGTAAATATTTTATTATTATATTAGTTGAGGGAAAGCTTTCTCATTTAACTTTTTTGAATTTAATTATATTTTTTATATATTAAACTTTGTATTTTTTGTGTTTATTTTAAATTTGCATTTTACTTAATGAAACTTTTAAATTTAAGAATCGATTTTATCAAATTTGCATATTCTTATAAAAAATATTGTATTTTATTTATTAATCAAAATTTCAAACAAGAGCGCTTATATAATCAAAGTAATATTATTTAAAACTACCAAAATTTTTATAAAAAAATACATATCTATAACTTTACAACTTTATATATTATTTTATAGCTTTACAACTTTATTAAATGAGATGTCAATCTGATTATGAGACTATGAGATTATTTTATATGTAAACAATTCAAAAAAAAAAATGCTTTTTAATATATCTTATGTATCATTTTATAGCTTTACAATGTTAACCCTTATTAGTTTTAAAGGGATAAATAAAGGAATCATTTTCCTTTAACCTCTAATTAAACTATCCCTTTTTTACCAATCAAAACTTATTATTTTATGTGAATTGAAAAATTTTAAGCTTTAAAATAGTTAATCTGTGTATTTGTTAACAAAAAATATGGAAAAATCTATTTAACTAAATTTTGATTGGTCAAGACTATCGACATGTTATTATAGAGCAAGGTGTTGACATCATCAACAATAACAATAGTAATTATTAGATTTGTTGACGGATTACTTAAATATCAATAGAAAAATAGTTGGAAACAAAAACATTGCTAACTTCAGTTATTCCTAAATAGTTAATAAAATCCTCCACAAGTCACTAAGCCTCTATAGTGGATAAATGATGAAATATTTGGCAGGCTCATTCAACATCACCTACTCGAAAAAAGCCCCCTCTTCGGCTCGTTTCCCTTCTCCTCTGCCCTGCAATTCTTCAATCCTTCTTAACTGTAAGCTTTACCTTTAACCTTTCATTATTGGGCGCGACTAGTTTATCATTCATTTTTTCTTATTATTTTGCAACCTGTACATTTTTCTTGTGCAGAGAGGGCTCATGCGAGAGAAAGTCAAATTACAAATACATATGTAAGTGTGAGCAAGGATATGAAAACCCTATAAATATGATGGGAGGTCCATGCATTAGGAAATCTAAGCTCTCATGCCTTAGTTTCCTTGGTTTGAATCCCATGCCATGAGTCTCAATGTCATTATTTTTAATTTTTTGGGGTTTTACAGGTTCTATAGGTGTTGACTGTTCGGCCCTAGGGATAAGCACGGGTGGGAGTCACACCACAACTCCCTCTCCTATGCAAGATATCTCTAGAAATCATAATAATAAAAGTAGTTCAACTTCAACCCCATCTCAGGCACTTAGTTTTGAAAATAAAATTCCTTCAGCCCACTATTACCATTAGTATTTATTTATATATTTGCTTATTTTGTAGGAGCTAGGAAGGATATCAGAACATGCCTCTATACTTTCCTCTTCTCCAAACCCTAAATGTGTTGCCACTACCGCTTCCTGGGAATGGAACCCCCAATTCCACACACCTCGACCAATCCCTAATCTTCACTGGTATATCTTCTATTGTAACTGCATATAGGGTTATTATGTTGATCTATTATTGTTTCAGTCTACTGGAATGGTTTCTTTGAAGGTTTCAAAATATTTTTTTTATATGTTGTGTTATTTTGCATGGGTGATAATGGCCTCTATATATCTCTGAATTGACTCTATTCTATTGCCTTTAATATATTTTATGGTTCTCTCAGTTCTTACATGACACACATATTTCAAACTTTCTTATATATGAATTTGTGTTTATTGGTTTGTCATGGAGCATGAAATTTTTGATGACTCAAATTGCCTATTCTATTCAAATAAGTTATTGTTGACAGCTGACCAAAAAAAGAGTAAAACTGGTAGATTTTGGACTGGCAAGGGAAGAGACATTAATAGAAATGATAACCGCAAAGACTGGCACTTATCGATGGATGATCCTGAGGTCCAAATTTCTTGCTCTTATTTATTTATGGACTTTTTATTGGTTGATATAATAACCCAAAAGTAGGAATTATTTAGTTTATTTAAATTGAGAAATTCTACATTACTATAACATTAAGACACTACAACCATAATATGTTTAGATAAGTTGTTAATTTGCCTTTCCATAAGAAAAAGGGATTTAATGTATTTATAGTAGTTGTTGTGTGCAACCCTGGTGCAATCAGCAACATGACCACCAATATAAATCAAATATGTTCTCCATTAGACAAATGGCCAACAACTATAAATACAACACTTTTGTGTTCTTAAAAATACCAATGGCCAAAGGAGCTTCTAGCAGCTTTCAACAGTGTTTCCAGCCACACTGGTGGCTGACTCAATCATTAACACAGCTCATTTATGTTTTAAATTTTGAATAACAATTGGAGCCAAACAATCCTACCAATATAATTCACCTTTGCTCCTAGAAACACCAATAGCCAAAGCAACTCGTGTGTGCCCACACCATCATCACAATTATGGGAATCTACCAACCCAAAACTCCCTACTCAATAAAGGTACCTCTTAGCAATATTTCTTAAGATAACCACATAAAAAGGCATTGCATATGCCATCTAGGCTCCTGAAAATTCTATGTGCAAGTAGGGAGGATACCCCATATGAACATAGGGCAACATAAGTAGTTTAGAAATCATTATGACTGAAGGATTAGAGGATGTCAATTGATTACATTTGATATGATATAACATAAGCAATTATCAATGTTTATATGTAAATAGAGGCCACATGGAATTCTCATGCAAAGATACTCATTCAATTTAAGGGGAGATAGGAGATTTTCATGTATAATCAGCCAGAGTTGAGAATAGAATTCTTTGAGCAAGCTTTAGGTATTTTTTCATCACCAAACTTCTATTCTAAGCCTCCTTTCCTTACACCATATGTGGGAATATTTCACCTACAACACTTCTTTATTTCAAATCACAACTTGCCTTCCAAGAGAAGTCAAAGTGCACTGAATCTACATGGAATGGACATGTTTTACTAAAGACACATATATATTTTGACTTCTGGTAGTAGGTATAGATAGGTTTTCCAGGAACGGACACTAGAGTTATCTTATATAAAACATTCAAATTTTATATTGCTTTTGCATCCCAACATAATTTGTACAAACATTAAACAAATAGCATTCCTTACTCTATGATGATTATTTTTTAACCAACCTGCATGCATGTGGTTGTATGGTATTGGTAGATATGTAGAACACCAATGTATAGATGCAATAACATGTTTTGATTTATTATAAAGGGAAAAGGAGATATATATTGCACGTATACTGGGCATTCAAAAAGGTGTCAAAATGGTTTTAAGATTAATATTTTATGGCAATAAAATTGTGTCTTGAATGCTTCATACACATGGTATTGATTTCAAGTTTGTTACAAATTTGATTTTGCATTGTCACAGATTACCTTTTATGTTAGGAATGTTCCAAAAACATTAATAATTGAATGTTACCTTCTTATTTGAGATTAAATTTATTAGTTTATCTACAGAATTTTATCTATTTCAACGCCAAGGAGGCTCTATTATATGTAATTAGTGTATTGTTGTCTTATGTTAGCCTTCAATTTCAATGCCTTTAGATGAATGCCTCAAAATGTTGGACAAATATACATAATTCTTAATCTAGGTTTGAATGAAATCAGATCTGAATGAGAACTTTAGTGAAGCAATGATAATATTCATTTAGACATTTACTATTTTCCGATCTTCCATTATTTAGAGCCAATGCCTACTTATAAAGTTATGTGTAGACTTGACACCTTCTAAAATTTATCAAGGCTTTGAATTTCAAATGATTTAGCATCATTTCTTAAAAGGATTGGATTGTCAAATGAAGATAATATATTTGATGTTAATTTGGTAGTCCTAGCCATTCTTACAAATTTCTATCTAATTCTTTCAACTTTCTTCAATTCTCTACTTCTTAGGCAAGTAAGCATTAAAATTAATCTTTTAATTCATTCTCGATGACCATGATTCATAATTTTTTTTCCTACTTCCTTGATGTTGCAGGTTCAATTATCTTGAGTACTGAAAAATTCCAACCATATATTGGCAAAACTCCACTAGCATTATTGTCAATCAGTTTTAATTATATTATGAACGCTGCAGGGACTTGGTGCATGGTGCCCTTGTTTATTAATATCCTTAATTTTATTTTTCAATATATACAATGTTTCTCTATTAAATTGAATTTCTTAATATTTTTTTCCAAAATTTATGGCATTAAAATTAATTTAACATATGTGTCTACAATGATAACACATTCAATGTGCAGGGATCCAATACATTCAATGTGCACATCCTACAATCATTGCACTCCATAAAACTATTGAAGTTTATTGTTGAATAATTTTTATAATTTTTTCCTCCCATGTTTTTCATATATGTTTATTAATGCAATGTCGGAGATTATGACCATATGAGAGTAGTGTCATTACATGCAATTTAATCATAAATATTTTTTTAATAAAAAGGTAGGTACTAGTTGCTATGTAACTTTTGATTTACATGTAATGAAATGTTTTCCTCTCTTTCAAAAGGATGGTGAATTTATTGGATGACAAACAAGAAAATATAAACCTCACATATAAGTCTATAGGTTAAGTAGATATAAGACAATGATCTATTTAAAATTAATTGTATTTGAATATAATTTTATGGATTAGGGATAAATATTTTTAATTGAAAGTATGAACTGGCATAATGTTTTTCACTAAGACTATGAACTAGTCTAGGACACAAACAGGGGCCCAAATCTCCGAGTGATTATACAACCAATAAGTAATTATTACACCATACATGGTCATAACCAATGTCAAGTGCCTAGTGTGATTTGAAATTTGGTGGGGATGAACACAACCAAACCACTTTACCAACTCACCTACATCTCATCGTCAATATTTGAATGAATTTTTAGTTTTTGACCTTTTTATCTTTTTTTCATTGACTCAAAATCTATCTATAAAATATGACAGATTTGGATTTAATTATCATTTCAGAAGTTGAAATCACGTTAGGCTTTTGTGATAGAAATGACTTAATTTATTAAATATGGGAGATAATCAACGTAGACAAAGGTTCAACTGTTAAGGCACAAGCTTCAAAGGAAAATGTAAAGGAAAAACAACATGAAAATAATAAGGGATTAGCAAATTTTCATCAACAATAATCCAAATAAGCAAGATTATATAAAATATATATTTCAAATGAACTTTTGTCAAATTCAAGTATCTACATTCCCCCGCCCCCCCCCCACCTTTATTTGAGTGATGTAATGAATTGAAATTACTAGAGTAAAAGGAAATGTGAACCTGAGTGTGTACATGCACTTTATCTTTTGATGTGATGTTTGATCATGCAAGATGCCTTAATGCAAAGCCTACAACATTGCCACTGAAAGTAGTTATTGTCCATATTTGAAAAATTGAAAATTATAAACTTGAATTTTAAAATTTTAAAAAGTGATCAAAGAAAGTATACACTTGAAAGAATACACAATCCAATTTCTTTATCACCTACAGGTGGTAATATGGTGCTTTCAATCTTTTTTTATTCTGATCCAGGGAGAGCAAATAATTTTGAAAGTGGTCAAAGGATGAGTGGTAGGTTATTGGGTGTCTTGAAACCATAATCATACCAATGTGTCGAACTAGAACTTGTGGCAAGTTTTAGAGTGATCATGTCTCAATGAGTGAAGCTTTTGAGGTAGATAAGGGTATGATTTCATGTGTGAACAGTGCTCTGATGGTGGAAAAAGTTCCTAACTATTGAGTGTCATTAGTGTTACATCCTGATTCCTTGCTAATCTAACTATTTAATTATCCATGGATATTTATAGTTAATAAATTTGAATTTGGGTATTTTTAACTAAGTTGTGAGATATATCTTGTTATTGGACAGTCAAATATCATATTGTTATGGTCTAACTACTTGCTTATTGTGAGGTTGGCGTAGGAGAACTCATCCCTTAGAGTGTGATGGAGGTAGAGCATCATCAAAGAAGGTGATGTAGATGGAGATGTTGGAGGATGATAGAGAAATAAGCTAGAACCCTGCACATACCACAATAGCTAGCACATGTTAGAAATACACAATGAAATGGGTAAAATAGTGTGTTTATTTATGCTTGCATTAAATAACTAAATTTCATAATTTACTAGTATAGTTTAAATAGATTAAAGGAGCTCATTTGACATGATTTGTGTGTGTGACCTTTAAATACTTTTAGAAATCTGAATTACGTAATTGTTGATGCAGTGGATTGCACCCGTGGGCAGGAGGCCGAGCTCCTACCTTCCACACACAACAATGGAAACTCCCCTCTCGCCTGTGGGACCGGTGAAGCTGAAGGGGAAAGTCTCTAGATAAAGGATAGCTCCCTTTGATGCATCATGTTCATTCCAGTAAGTGCTAATACACACACACACACACACACACACACACACACACACACACATATATATATATATATATATATATATATATAATGGGGGGGATGAAAAGGGAGAAAGATTACAGGAAAACAAACTACTCTAAAGAGGTGATGCACCAAAATAAAGTCAACCTTCTCACATCCACACTTAAATCAAACAAACACATACATACACTTCAGACTTGGCAGAAGGACCAGGCTGCAAGAAACATGGCAGGGAGGCTTTAATGGAAAATACAAAAAATAGAGATCACCAAAGGTGCTGTGAAACACATACTTATGTTGTAATTTTTTCTATTTTTGCACTTCCAAATATAGCTCTCCTTGTCAGCTACAAAAATGGCACCTTGTAGACAACATGTATGTTGGTGTCAAACCTGTGAAAGCATCAAGAAACAATGACTAAACACAAACTAACACTTGAGACATACTTAGAAATATCTATCCAAGATAGAGGTAAAAAATGTATTTATTGATTCAGGTGAAATTTTGCCAGGGCTACGCCTTACAAATGTGGAAGATGCTTTCTCAAATGACAAGTCCTCAATATATAGAAGAAGAAAGGAGGTCTTTTGGTGCCCTTTTTACAAGTGACCCATGTGCCTTGTGAGCACTAGGAAGAGCAGGTCACTCAAAACATCAATGAGCATGCACCTTTTATCTGCTTGTAAGGCCGCTTCTTGAAGGTGATTACATGGTTTGTCTACTCATAAATGTGAAATAAAGAAAAAGGGGTTGCACTGCTAGCTATTTGCACCTCCCAATGGTCAATTCGCAAGCATTGTGTCATTTGCTAGAGTAATTTCTTGAATCGACGCCTCCCTTCGCCACTTGGACTATCTACCTGCTCTTACACTTGGCACTTTTGTCTTTTCTACGTTTGTCTTCTTCCTGCTCTTTTCAGCCCTCGAGGGCGATCTTTTGGCAGGTCACTGCATTCTTTGAGATTTTTCCATGCTTGACGCTCAAACAGTTCAAAAACAAATGGATATTTCATTTGCTTAAATTTGACAGCTTTCAGGACATCATCGTCCTTGGCAATTTTCTTCAAGCTTTTCCTGCAGCCTTTTTTGAGCTTTGGGCTTTTCCTTTTCTATTTTGTCTTTTCTATCAAGCTCTTTACTTTGAATTGGTGGCCTCCTTGAACCAAGCCATTAAACTGAAAATGGTTCAAAGGTTCAACATTGCGCGCTGAGTTGATTGAACCGAACATTGAACCACTCGCTTTGAACCAAGCTCATTGAACCAAGCCATTGAACTGAAATTAGTTCAATGGTTCAATGGTTTGACGTTGTGGAATCGATGCATTTGAACTGAGCTATGAACTCTTTATTGAACTAAAGGCCGTTGAACTATTTGAACTTTATCGATTGAAATCTGCATTGAACTTAGCTGATTGAACCAAAGCCAAAGAACTTGAAGCTCGAACCAAGCACCTGTAGAGTCCATAGAAACTCCTGGACTTGTGCAAAATCAAAAAATGAATTGGCCTTAAATAGCAGGAGAAGAAGTGGACCAATTTTTTGCCCTGTTGGGAAAAAATGGTCAACAGATGGCACCTCCTAGGGGAAGCATGCTTATCATGCTTAGAAGCCAGTTGCCTTAAAAATCCATTGGGCACGGAGTCAGATGGTAACTTAAGAACAACAAAAGCCTTGATAACTTTTAAAATCAATCACGAAGATTTACCTCCAAGGAAATGAAAACACATAAGGCTAAAAACACTACCTGTGCAAACTACACTTAGGGAAAGCAGGAAAGAAACTAAAAGCAAACTACTATATAAAGCTAACCAGGAATATTTGTTTCCCCCCTGGATCAAAGGGAAAATTTCTTAAGTCCCCTTCATGGAAAGAAGACTTATGGTAGTAGGCAAGTATCTGAATGAAAAAGAGAGTTGGTGACCTGCTCTTCTTGCATGTCACCTACATTGGCCGGTATCCGAGTGAAACAAATTCGAACATGCTCACAACATATGTGTACTATGTTTGTTCTTGGAAGCTTGTTGCATGCTGGTTCATCATATTGGTGCTCTTCACCAAGAAATCAGTGGCTGTTGGCTTATCACCGTTAGCCCTTTGACATGTATAACTCCCTTGTAGTGTGTCATGGTTCGACCCGTTTCCTTCTGCTTCATTGTAGGCTCTGTCAGACTCATCCTCTGCTTCCTTTTGGCCTTCTTGTTGGGGAAATATGACCAACCCAACTCTGGAAGCACACAATTGATTACCAACTTCAAGCAACTTAATATGCGGAAATAACCAGAATCAACAAGTAACTAGAATTCAGAATATGAGAGACAATACACAACTTGTATTAATAACTCTTACAGAAAAGAATACAATAAAGAAGATGCCACTTCTTCTCCACCACCTCTTTAGAGGTTTCCCACACCTCAAGTGAACAGTAATTCTTTCCTCAAAGCTCTCTCTACTAGGTCCCAACACCCAACTCAAACACAGAGTTGGTGTTCACCTTACACCTGTGCTCCACGCACTCCACAAGTGCTCCACGCACTCCACAAGTACTCAAAGTACTTCAAGTAGATCTCCCATGAACCTGCAACAACCTGCAATTCAACAGACCATACTTATGGAAGGAACTGCCTTGCCTTCCTCTTAGCTCTCCATGTACTCCACGTACATACTAATGAGTACACACCGTACTCCAAGTAGATCCTGCCTGATCCTGCTCCCTGTTGTGTTGCTGTCCTATCTGATCTCCAACCTACAGATCAATAAGTGGTTCTGCACACCTGTGAACCTCGACCTTGCGCACACACACACCTGCAGATCAACGATCTTACTTACCATGTAGATCTCCTATAAGCCATGCTCACCTGATGACCAAGATCATACATACATGAAGAATCCAGCTGACTCTCCAATCCAGCACCAACACACCTAGTACTACTGTGGAACTAGGAGGAACACCCTTGCTCACCTCACACACAGAAGGAGCAAACTTTGCTCAACTCAACTAGAACTGATTTACAATACAACCATGAGTCTATTATATAGATCTCATCCAAACAATAATTAGACATCTAATTACAATAATTAGATCCACAGCTCTCAGTCTAAAAATAGATCTAAACATGCAAACACTTGGTTCGTTAGCTAACAGCCCGTAATAAGCTCGCAGTCGAACCACACAGGCGACCGACGTCGGTCCCTGTCTGCCTGGGGGTCGCTGACGCCGGTCGATATCTGACCGACGTCGGTTGCTTCCTGTCTCCTACCTGCCGACGTCGGTTGGCCAGACCAACGCCAAAGACTTCTGACACTCAGCAACTCATCCTGCAACCTCCTCCATGTCTGCATCAGTGAAGCTTTTAGCTCCACAACCTAACACTTCTTGAAGAAGGGTGACTGTGGTGATGTCTAAAATGGACTCACAAAATGATTGTTCATCCCACAGAACATCACCTCTCTATTTAAAAATTTCTTCTTCAAGGCCTTCCTCCAAGAAGGCAGACCTCTCCTTTTCCTCCTCAAAAATTAGGACCTCTAGATGTTCCAAGGTATTTTCCTGATCCTTCTCCAACTCGGGCTCCTCAGCATAGTCATCGTCATCATCAAAATAGTAAGGAAGTTCATCGATCAAGGGGAAAGAGAGATCACCATGCTTTTGTTCCTCATATTGCTGGAACATCTGCATATATGCAAGACCTGCATCTTCTCCATTGCTGATGATGTCTTCACAAGAAGCATCAATGATGATTTCTTCTTTATTGTCACTCATGACAGCCTCCTGGGAAACTATAGATTGGATCTTCTGCTCCCCACCTGCCTCTTGCAAAATAGGTGCCTCCTTGAGAAGGGGTGAAGTGGGAAAAATATGTGGAAGAGGAGGCAGTCCTTAAGCTAGAATCGAACGATTCTCCTCCTTCCACTTGTTTAACACTTCATCAATATCAGGTGTGGCCTGATATTTCTCTTGGAAGTGTGTAGATGGGGTGTGTTCAGACATGAAATGTGAGGTTTGGTCTAAACGGTCCATCACACATTGGCTGAGGACTCTCACTTTGGATTCCAACTCTGCAATTCTCCTAGCTAGATCCTCTTGGAAAAGCCTTTCTATAGGAATCATGGGTAAGAGTAGCTTTATCTTTTTTTATGGTTTTGAGCAAAACATTTCTTCTCCTCCTTCTTGCTCCATGATTCCACTATTTCCCCCCAGGTTAGGAGGTTGCCATCAGGGTGAAAGATCTGAGGGAGTTGAGGAAGATTAGGAGGGCTCTCCTGATGCATAGGAAAAGTTGTTTCAAATGAAAGTGCATTTTGGTGTGTATAATCCATTGCTTAGAACCATGTACCTCGTATTTCTTCATATGTTTTGATCAAGCTCAGAATATTTATGCAATCACCTCAAACTCTTCTCCTGGTTACCCTTCAACAATGAAGGAAGTAACGTTGGAGTTTGAGGTAGTTCCATAATACCCTGAGCTCCACCAAAGTTATACAAAAAACAATGTGATTCCTCGATGGCACCAGGACTGCTTAACCAACAGATTTAACTCGGAGTTGCCATTGGTGTTGATGCAAAAGCCTCAAAGGCTAGTCGATTGAAGAACACACCAAAAATTCTTTAACTCTTTGGACAAAACTTGTCCTAGTTGGTCCCACCAGGTGTGCCAGAAATTGTTGACGCAGTGGATTGCACCCGTGGGCAGGAAAGAGTAAGAAGAAGACAAACTCAAAAAAGACAAAAGTGCCAAGTGTAAGAGCAGGCAGATAGTCCAAGTGGCAAAGGGAGGCGTCAATTCAAGAAATTACTCTAGCAGATGACACAGTGCCTGCAAATTGACCATTGGGAGGTGCAAATAGCTAGCAGTGCAACCGGTTTTCTTCATTTCACATTTATGACTAGACAAACTGTGTAATCACCTTCAAGAAGCGGCCTTACAAGTAGACAAAGGGTGCATGGTCATTGATGTTTTAAGTGACCTGCTCTTCCCAATGCTCGCAAGGCACATGGGTCACTTGTAAAAAGGGCACCAAAAGGCCTCCTTTCTTCTTCTATATATTGAGGACTTATCATTTGAGAAAGCATCTTCCACATTTGTAAGGCGTAGCCTTGGCAAAATTTCACCTGAATCAATAAACACATTTTTTACCTCTATCTTGGATAGATATTTCTGAGTATGTCTTGAGTGTTAGTTTGTGTTTAGTCATTGTTTCTTGATGCTTTCACAGGTTCGACACCAACATACCTATTGTCTACAAGGTGCCATTTTTGCAGCTGACAAGGAGAGTTGTATTTGGAAGTGTAAAAATAGAAGAAATTACTACATAAGTGTGCATTTCACAGCACCTTTGGTGATCTCTATTTTATGTATTTTCCATTAAAGCCTCCCTGCCATGTTTCTTGTTGCCTAGTCCTTTTGCCAAGTCTGAAGTGTATGTATGTGTTTGTCTGATTTAAGTGTGGATGTGAGAAGGTTGACTTTATTTTGGTGCATCACCTCTTTAGAGTAGTTTTTTTTCTTGTAATCTTTCTCCCCTTTCAACCCCCCATTATATATATATATATATATATATATATATATATATATATATATGTATGTATGTATGTATGTATGTATGTATATATATGTATGTATGTATGTATTAGCACTTACTGGAACGAACATGATGCGTCGAAAGGAGCTAGCCCTTATCTAGAGACTCTCCCCTCTAGCTTCACCGGTCCCACAGGTGAGAAGGGAGTTTCCATTGTTGCGTGTGGAAGGCAGGAGCTCGGCCTCCTGCCCACGGGTGCAATCCACTGCGTCAACAGTAATTAGTGCAAATTCGAGGTTAATGATTAACGAATTTATCATTAAATCATTTTGATAACTAAGATGCTAATTTAATTAGCAAATAAATATTAATTATTGTATTTATAAGTAAATTACTAAAACATGATAATTTATGTTTTAGAAATAGAAAAAGGGAATAAAACATGTAAATGATTGGATTGATTTTATAATTAAGAAATAAGGCAAAAATTAGAAAAAACACATTTTTTATTTTTTTAAAGAGAAGAGAATAAATCAAAAGAAATATGTTAAAAAAAGTAAAAACTAAAAAGAAAAGTTATGCTTTTCTTAGAGAAAAAGGAAGATAAAGAAATAGAAGGGGCGTAGCACAAAAAAAAGAAAAAAAATGAGGAGTTATTCATGCAAAAAGAAAGAAGTGGGAGGCAAAACACACCCTATTGGGTTTTTATTCTTTAATAATGTTTTAGGCACTGAAGTGTAGACCCAATGAGGTAGTGTGTTGGCCCTTCACGTAAGATTGTGGTCTTGTGCGGTCACCCAAAACATGCAGTAAGAGATCGGTTTTCACGAGTTATGTTGTGCAATAACATATTAGTCATATTATTTGAGTTCATACTTATATTTAATTAGAAGTTACATAAAAAAAGAGATACACTACTTTGGCTCATATACCATTAAACCCAACAACTATAACTACGTAGATAAATGCGTTGGAGATCAAAGATTGTTACATAAAAAAATAAAAGTTTTCATAGATCTTATATTAAATCATAACTACAAGTACTTAATGCAAACCTACCACATATGCATAACTATCAAGTAATTGGAACACGAACATCAAAATTGATTATAATATATGTGGCTCTATATCATGTTTCATCAAGATATTATAAAAAATGTGTCACCTTACAATGCTTTCATATAGGGGTATTTATACTTATTTTTGCTTGACCAAGTAGTTACATCATTGATGACATGAGTAATCAACCAATGAACACTCCATCAACTAAGAGGTGTGGTAGTCTATTAACTAGTTTCTCCTAAGGACCCCAGCTTTTGTGCCCCCTATATACTTATTCTATGCTATATCCTTGCTGCCATGTGTCTATCCCTTTGTGGGCTAGTGCAAAACTCTCGATGGATAAGGTCTGGGTGACCCTTGAGAATTGATCCTTAACCATCTCCCACATTCCATGTGCTCCCCAAGTATTTTGCTATTATTCTAAGTCATATGCTCTTGGGTCCCTCATAGTTATATCCTATCTTTAACTGGGTCTTTTTGCACTGGTGCTTCTATGCCCTTATCTTTCTATACCTCACTAATTCCATGCCAAAATACCAAAATACTTAGCCAAAATTTTGGGTCCAACACACTTGAATAGGATGTAATAGATAGAAAGAAAAGCAATCCAACATAAGAATAGAAGGAAACTCTAGGTAGGCAAAGCCTTAAATTTTGTGTTATTATCAAATATAGATTTATAGTAATCTATACGTTCATATAAATTAATTACAATGGGTTATATATTTTATTTGTTAAATCAACTATATTAGAGTGATCTTCAAATTTAAGGAGGGATTATAAACCACCAATAGCCTGCATATAAAAATTTAGATCATTTTATCAATAGTGATTTACTCATTAACCATTCATTCATATATACCAAATTATATTTATATACATACCATCTTTCTTATGCAACAAACTATGGTATACAGGATGATTTGACTAGTTAAACATAGAAATTTAGTTTCTAACAAACTTGGTCATTAACTTTGCTAAGAAACTTAGGTGATCTAGGCGTATTTGTGCTTTAAATATATATAATCACTTAGTAACTTTTTGACGTAGTGGATT
Organism: Torreya grandis; assembly: GCA_037957365.1. Classification (NCBI taxonomy): domain Eukaryota; kingdom Viridiplantae; phylum Streptophyta; class Pinopsida; order Cupressales; family Taxaceae; genus Torreya; species Torreya grandis. The sequence goes on from JARHVA010002861.1 coordinate 1,458,771, forward strand.
GCACCTGTGGGCAAGAGGCCGAGCTCTTGCCTTCCACACGCAACAATGGAAACTCCCCTCTCGCCTGTGGGACTAGCGAAGCTGGAGGGGAGAGTCTCTAGATAAGGGCTAGCTCCCTTTGATGCATCATGTTTGTTCCAGTAAGTGCTAATACACACACACATATATATAGATATATAATGGGGGGGATGAAAAGGAAGAAAGATTACAGGAAAACAAACTACTCGAAAGAGGTGATGCACCAAAATAAAGTCGACCTTCTCACATCCACACTTAAATCAGATAAACACATACATACACTTCAGACTTGGCAGAAGGACTAGGCTGCAAGAAACATGGCAGGGAGGCTTTAATGGAAAATACAAAAAATAGAGATCACCAAAGGTGCTGTGAAACACACACTTATGTAGTAATTTCTTCTATTTCTGCACTTCCAAATACAACTCTCCTTGTCAGCTATAAAAATGACACCTTGTAGACAACAGGTATGTTGGTGTCAAACTTGTGAAAGCATCAAGAAATAATGACTAAACACAAACTAACACTCAAGACATACTCATAAATATCTATCCAAGATAGAGGTAAAAAATGCGTTTATTGATTCAGGTGAAATTTTGCCAGGGCTACGCCTTACAAATGTGGAAGATGCTTTCTCAAATGACAAGTCCTCAATATATAGAATAAGAAAGGAGGCCTTTTGGCACCCTTTTTACAAGTGACCCATGTGCCTTGCGAGCATTGGGAAGAGCAGGCTGCTCAAAACATCAATGAGCATGCACCTTATGTTTGCTTGTAAGGCCGCTTCTTGAAGGTGATTACACGGTTTGTCTACTCATAAATGTGAAATGAAGAAAACCAACTGCACTGCTAGATGTTTACGCCTCCCAATGGTCAATTTGTAGGCACTGTGTCATTTGATGGAGTAATTTCTTGAATCAACACCTCCCTTTGCCACTTGGACTATCTGCCTGCTCTTACACTTGGCACTTTTGTCTTTTCTGTGTTTGTCTTCTTCCTACTCTTTTTAGCCCTCAAGGGCGATCTTCTGATGGGTCATTGCATTCTTTGGGATTTTCTATGCTTGACGCTCAAATAGTTCAAAAATAAATGGATATTTCATTTGCTTAAATTTGACAGCTTTTGGGACATCACCGTCCTTGGCAATTTCCTTCAGGCTTTTCCTGTGGCCTTTTCTACTTTGTCTTTTTTGTCAGGCTCTTTGCTTTGAACTGGTGGCCTCTTTGAACCAAGCCGTTGAACCAAAATTGGTTCAATGGTTCAACGCTGTGCATCGAGCTAATTGAACTGAACATTGAACCACTCGCTTTGAGCCAAGCTCATTGAACCAAGCCATTGAACTGAAATTGGTTCAATGGTTCAATGGTTTGATGCTGTGGAATCGAGGTGTTTGAATTGAGCTATGAACTCTTTATTGAACTAAAGGCCGTTGAACCGTTTGAACTTTGCTGATTGAAATTTGCATTGAACTTAGCTGATTAAACCAAAGCCGAAGAACTTGAAGCTCGAACCAAGCACCTGTAGAGTTCGTAGAAACTCCTAGACTTGTGCAAAATCAAAAAATGAATTGGCCTTAAATAGTAGGGGAAAAAGGGGACCGATTTTTTACCCTGTTGGGAAAAAATGGTCAACAGATTGGCGCCTCCCAGGGGAAGCATGCTTGCCATGCTTATAAGCCAGTTGCCTTAAAAATCCATTGGGCACAGAGTCAGATGGTAACTTAAGAACAACAAAAGCCTTGATAACTTTTAGAATCAATCACAAAGATTTACCTCCAAGGAAATGAAAACACACAAGGCTAAAAACACTACCTATGCAAATTGACTTAGGGAAAGCAGGAAAGAAACTAAAAGCAAACTACTGTATATAGCTAACCAGGAATATTTACTTCCCCCTTGGATCAAAGGGAAAATTTCTTAAGTCCCCTTCCTGGAAAGAAGACTTATGGTGGCAGGCGAGTAGCTAAATGAAAAAGAGAGTTGGTGACCTACTCTTCTTGCCTGTCACCTGCATTGGCTGGTATCCGAGTGAAACAGATTCAAACATGCTCCCAACATATGTGTACTCTATTTGTTCTTGGAAGCTTTTTGAATGTTGGTTCATCATATTGGTGCTCTTCACCAAGAAATCAGTGGCTGATGACTTATCACCGTTAGCCCTTTGACATGTATAGCTCCCTTGTAGTGCGTCATGGTCTGACCCATTTCCTTCTGCTTCATTGTAGGCTCTGTCAGACTCATCCTCTGCTTCCTTTTGGCCTTCTTGAAGAAGGGTGACTGTGGTGATGTCTAAAATGGACTCACAAAATGATTGTTCATCCCACAGAACATCACCTCTCTATTCAAAACTTTCTTCTTCAAGGCCTTCCTCCAAGAAGATAGACCTCTCCTTTTCCTCCTAAAAAATTAGGACCTCTAGATGTTCCAAGGTATTTTCTTGATCCTTCTCCAACTCGAGCTCCTCAGCGTAGTCATCCTTGTCATCAAAATAGCAAGGAAGTTCATCGATCAAGGGGAAAGAGAGCTCACCATGCTTTTGTTCCTCATATTGCTGGAACATTTGCATATATGCAAGACCTGCATCTTCTCCATTGCTGATGATGTCTTCACAAGAAGCACCAATGATGATTTCTTCATTGTTGTCGCTCATGACAGCCTCCTGGGAAACTATAGATTGGATCTTCTGCTCCTCACCTGCCTCTTGCAAAATAGGTGCCTCCTTGAGAAGGGGTGAAGTGGGAAAAACATGTGGAAGAGGAGGCAGTCCTTAAGCTAGAATCAAATGATTATCCTCCTTCCACTTGTTTAGCACTTCATCAATATCAGGTGTGGCCTGATATTTCTCTTGAAAGTGTGTAAATAGGGTGTGTTCAGACATGGAATGTGCTGTTTGGTCTGAATGGTCCATCACACATTGGCTGAGGACTCTCTCTTTGGATTCCAACTCTGTAATTCTCTTGGCTAGATCCTTTTGGAAGAGCCTTTCTTGGAGATCATAGGAATCATGGGTAAGAGCAGCTTTATTTTTTTAAGGTTTTGAGCAAAACCTTTCTTCTCCTCCTTCCTGCCCCATGATTCCACTATTTCCCCCCAGGTCATGAGGTTGCCATCAGGGCAAAAGATCCGAGGGAGTTGAGGAAGATTAGGAGTGGTCTTCTGATGCATAGGAAAAGCTATTTCAAATGAAAGCACATTTTGGTGTGTATAATCCATTGCTTAGAATCATTTACCTCATTTTTCTTCATATGTTTTGATCAAGCTCAGAATATTTATGCAATCACCTCAAACTCTTCTCTTGGTTACCCTTCAACAATGAAGGAAGTAACTCTGGAGTTTGAGGTGGTTTTATAATACCCTGAGCTCCACCAAAGTTATACAAAAAATAATGTTATTTCTCGATGGCACCAAGACTACTTAACCAGTAGATTCAACTCAGTGTTGCCATTGGTGTTGATGCAAAAGCCTCCAAAGGCTGGTCGGTTGAAGAACACACCAAAAATTCTTCAACTCTTTGGACAAAACCTGTCCTAGTTAGTCCCACCGGGCGTGCCAAAAACTATTGACACAGTGGATTGCACCTGTGGGCAGGAAAGAGCAGGAAGAAGACAAATGCAAAAAAGACAAAAGTGCCAAGTGTAAGAGCAGGCAGATAGTCCAAGTGGTGAAGGAAGGCATCGATTTAAGAAATTACTTTAGCATATGACATAATGCCTGCGAATTGACCATTGGGAGGCGCAAATAGCTAGCAGTGTAACCCCTTTTTCTTCATTTCACATTTATGACTAGACAAATTATGTAATCACCTTCAAGAAGTGGCCTTACAAGTAGACAAAGGGTGCATGCTCATTGATGTTTTGAGTGGCCTGCTCTTCCCAATGCTCACAAGGCACATGGGTCACTTGTAAAAAGGGTGCCAAAAGGCCTCCTTTCTTCTTCTATATATTGAGGACTTGTCATTTGAGAAAGCATCTTCCACATTTGTAAGGTGTAGCCCTGGCAAAATTTCACCTGAATCAATAAATGCATTTTTTACCTCTATCTTGGATAGATATTTTTGAGTATGTCTTGAGTGTTAGTTTGTGTTTAGTCATTGTTTCTTGATGCTTTCACAGGTTTGACACCAACATACCTATTGTCTACAAGGTGCCATTTTTGCAGCTGACAAGGAGAGCTGTATTTGGAAGTGCAGAAATAAAAGAAATTACTACATAAGTGTGCATTTCATAGCACCTTTGGTGATCTCTATTTTTTGTATTTTCTATTAAAGCCTCCCTGCCATATTTCTTGTAGCCTGGTCCTTCTGCCAAGTCTAAAGTGTATGTATGTGTTTGTCTAATTTAAGTGTAGATGTGAGAAGGTCGAATTTATTTCGGTGCATCACCTCTTTATAGTAGTTTGTTTTCCTGTAATCTTTCTCCCTTTTCATCCCCCCCATTATATATCTATATATATGTATTAGCACTTACTGGAATGAATATGATGCATCAAAGGGAGCTAGCCCTTATCTAGAGACTCTCCCCTCTAGCTTCACCAGTCCCACAGGCTAGAGGGGAGTTTTCATTGTTGCGTGTGGAAGGCAAGAGCTCGGCCTCCTACCCATGGGTGCAATCCACTACGTCAATAGTTTTTGGCATGCCCAGTGGGACCAACTAGGACAGGTTTTGTCCAAAGAGTTGAAGAATTTTTGGTGTGTTCTTTAACTGACTAGCCTTTGGAGGCTTTTACATCAACACCAATGGCAACTCTAAGTTGAATCTACTGGTTAAGTAGTCCTGGTGCCATCGAGAAATCACATTGTTTTTTGTATAACTTTGGTGGAGCTCAAGGTATTATGGAACCACCTCAAACTCTAGCGTTACTTCCTTCATTGTTGAAGGCTAACCAGGAGAAGAGTTTGAGGTGATTGCATAAATATTGTGAGCTTGATCAAAACATATGAAGTAATAGGAGGTACATGGTTCTAAGCAATGGATTATACATGCCAAAATGTGATTTCATTTGAAATAGATTTTCCTTTGCATCAGCAGACCCCTCCTAATCTTTCTAAACTCCCTCAGATCTTTCACCCTGATGGCAACCTCCTGACCTGGGCGGAAATAGTGGAATCATGGGGCAAAAAGATTGAGAAGAAATGTTTTGCTCAAAACCTTAAAAAAGATAAAGTTGCTCCTTCCCATGATTCCTATGATCTCCAAGAAAGGCTCTTCCAAGAGGATCTAGCTAGGAGAATTACAGAGTTGGAATCCAAAGAGAGAGTCCTCAACCAATGTGTGATGGACCGTTCAGATCAAATAACACATTCCATGTCTGAACACACCCCATCTACACACTTCCAAGAGAAATATTAGGCCACACCTGATATTGATGAAGTGCTGACCAAGTGGAAGGAAGAGAATCGTTCGATTCTAGCTCAAAGACTGCCTCCTCTTCCACATTTTTTTCCCACTTCACCCCTTCTCAAGGAGGAACCTATTTTCCAAGAGGTAGGTGAGGAGCAGAAGATCCAATCTGTAGTTCCCCAAGAGGCTATCATGAGCGACAATGAAGAAGAAATCATCATTGATGCTTCTTATGAAGACATCATCAACAATGGAGAAGATGCAGCTCTTGCATATATGCAGATGTTCCAGCAATATGAGGAATAAAAGCATGGTGAGCTCTCTTTCCCCTTGATTGATGAAATTCCTTACTATTTTGATGATGAGGATGCCTACGCTGAGGAGCCTAAGTTGGAGGATGATTAGGAAAATACCTTGGAACATCTAGAGGTCCTGATTTTTGAGGAGGAAAAGGAGAGGTCTATCATCCTGGAGGAAGGCCTTGAAGAAGAAAGTTTTGAATAGAGAGGTGATGTTCTGTGGGATGAACAATCATTTTGTGAGTCCATTTCAGACATCACCATAGTCACCCTTCTTCAAGAAGGCCAAAAGGAAGCAGAGGATGAGTCTGACAGAGCCTGCAATGAAGTAGAAGGAAATATATCAGACCATGACGCACTACAAGGGAGCTATACATGTCAAAGGGCTAATGATGATAAGCCAGCAACCACTGATTTCTTGGTGAAGAGTACCAATATGATGAAACAACATTCAAAAAGCTTCCAAGAACAAATAGAGTACACATATGTTGGGAGCATGTTCGAATTTGTTTCACTCGAATACCAGCCAATGTAGGTGATAGGCAAGAAGAGCAGGTCACCAACTCTCTTTTTCATTCAGCTACTCACCTGCCACCATAAGTCTTCTTTCCAAGAAGGGGACTTAAAATTTTTTCCCTTTGATCCAGGGGGAAGCAAATTTTCTTGGTTAGCTGTATATAATAGTTTGCTTTCAGTTTCTTTCCTGCTTTCCCTAAGTGTAGTTTGCACAGGTAGTGTTTTTAGCCTTGTGTATTTTCATTTCCTTGGAGGTAAATCTTCGTGATTGATTCTAAAAGCTATCAAGGCTTTTGTTGTTCTTAAGTTACCATCTAACTCTGTGCCCAATGGATTTTTAAGGCAATTGGATTTTAAGCATGGCAGACATACTTCCCCTGGGAGGTGCCAATCTGTTGACCATTTTTGCCCAACAGGGCAAAAAATCAGTCCCCTTCTTCCCCTGCTATTTAAGGCCAATTCATTTTTTGATTTTGCGCAAGTCCAGGAGTTTCTAGACTCTACAGGTGCTTGGTTCAAGCTTTAAGTTCTTCGGCTTTGGTTCAATCAGCTAAGTTCAATGCAGATTTCAATCGGCAAAGTTCAAACAGTTTAGCGGCCTTTAGTTCAATAAAGTGTTCAGAGCTCAGTTCAAACACCTCGATTCCATAGTGTCGAACCATTAAACCATTGAACCAATTTTAGTTCAATGGCTTGGTTTAATGAGCTTGGTTTAAAGTGAGTGGTTCAATGTTCGATTCAATCAGCTCAGTGCACAACATTGAACCATTGAACCAATTTTGGTTCAACGGCTTGGTTCAAGGAGGCCGCCAGTTTAAAGCAAAGAGCCCGATAGAAAAGACAAAGCAGAAAAGGAAAAGCCTGAAGGAAATTGCCAAGGATGGTGACGTCTCAAAATCCATCAAATTTAAGCAAATGAAATATCCATTTGTTTTTAAACTATTTGAGCGTTAAGCATGGAAAAGCCCGAAGAATGCAGGGACTTGCCAGAAGATCTCCCTTGAGGGCTGAAAAGAGTAGGAAGAAGACAAACGTAGAAAAGATAAAAGTGCCAAGTATAAGAGCAGGCAGATAGTCCAAGTGGTGAAGGGAGGCGTCGATTCAAGAAATTACTCCAACAGATGACATAATGCTTGCAAATTGACCATTGGGAGGTGCAAATAGCTAGTAGTGCAACCAGTTTTCTTCATTTCACATTTATGAGTAGACAAACCATGTAATCACCTTCAAGAAGCGGCCTTACAAGCAGACAAAGGGTGCATGCTCATTGATATTTTGAGTGGCTTGCTCTTCCTAATGCTCACAAGGCACATGGTTCACTTGTAAAAAGGGCACCAAAAGGCCTCCTTTCTTCTTCTATATATTGAAGACTTGTCATTTGAGAAAGCATCTTCCACATTTGTAAGGCGTAGCCCTAGAAAAATTTCACTTGAATCAATAAAAGAATTTTTTACCTCTATCTTGGATAGATATTTCTGAGTATGTTTGAGTGTTAGTTTGTGTTTAGTCATTGTTTCTTGATGCTTTCACAGGTTTGACACCAACATACCTGTTGTCTACAAGGTGCCATTTCTACAACTGACAAGGAGAGTTGTATTTGGAAGTATAGAAACATAAGAAATTACTACATAAGTGTGCATTTCACAGCACCTTTGGTGATCTCTATTTTCTGTATTTTCTATTAAAGCCTCCCTGCCATGTTTCTTGCAGCCTGGTCCTTTTGCCAAGTCTAAAGTGTATGTATGTGTTTGTCTAATTTAAGTGTGGATGTGAGAAGGTCGACTTTATTTTGGTGCATCACCTCTTTAGAATAGTTTGTTTTATTGTAATCTTTCTCCCTTTTCATCCCCCACCATTATATATATATATATATATATATATATATATATATATATATATGTATTATTACTTACTGGAACGAACATGATGCATCAAAGGGAGCTAGCCCTTATCTCGAGACTCTCCCCTCCAGCTTTGCCAGTCCCACAGGCGAGAGGGGAGTTTCCATTGTTGCATGTGGAAGGCAGGAACTCAGCCTCCTGCCCATGAGTGCAATCCACTGCGTCAACATAACTGGCTGGGAATTCCCTTATTAAAATATGAGTCTATAAATTTGCCATAATTATCAGTGCCATACCACAGGAAGTTTCCAATTTAGGCTGAAATAGTAAATTACTATCATTTTTGTGTATGTTGACGCCTTGGTGTTGATCTGAGTTACTTCTGCTAGTGGTTTTTAAAGAACAATGATTCATGTTAATTAACATATTTTTAGCATATAAAATTAAAAGTGTAGTGATTTATAAGTGTGTGTAGTGACTTATATTAAGGGTGCAACAATTTTTTATTATCTTAGCTAAGTTTATTACTGAACATGCAATGACTTTATCAAATTTGTAAAAATATATGAACTTCTAATAATTTATGATACCTTCTGATATCATATCATTATAACAATCATAATATCCTTATTTAACATTAAAAGGAGGAAAGGATACAAGTCAACATATTTTCCTTTATAAATAGACTTTTCCTTTATATAAATATGTTACTTGGACACTGCTTTATATAATCTGAACATGTTGCATATTAAACCTTTTTAGATTAAATCAGGGTATATTTCAAGTTAAGTTGTTGATTAATACTTGTTCATAAGGATGTATATCTTTATAAAGGAAAATATCTATTTATACCTACCTAAGTGTACTATCAGAGGATACTTCTTCTCCCTCTTTCATAATCATAATGACTTATGCATGCTATATGGGTTTATATATCAGAGCTATGTTAAGACTATCCTTATGCTATGTTAATAGGTCCCAAGTTTATATGACTACATCACTTATATGTTGATATGTTTCTATTAATATTCATTTACGTATTGCATTGTTATGATATCCTAATATTATACCATTTCTACCAATACATTCAAATTAATCCAAACATTATGTTATGATTATATTGTAATAAAGGAAAGCAACATTTCTAGATAGTAAAACTCTATGTTACAAGGATATCAAATGTTGTATTATTGGTACATGTGGAGATAACATGAAGCTAATATGTGGTTACCCTCTATTCATATATGCCTACATTAGCTAAATAAAATAATAATATAGTATAATATAGCTAATGTTTATGAGATGACTGATGCATAGTCATATCCTTATATATGTAATTACTCTGGGCATATGGTGTAGTAATGGATCAAGGTTATATTGAGATATACATATTTATATGAGTTTTAGATATTGTATAGTTAATATATTTCTTGAAGCCTTGCCTGGTTAGATTTAACTTGAATCAAATTTAGCTTGTAAAATCATTAAATCTTGAAATATTCTAAGTCATATCGAGATTCCATAACTTAGTGGTTCTAATGAAAACACAAATCTAATATAGAACTAGTACTAAAATAGTGGAAAGGTGTATATATAGTTATGTTCATAATATATAGCCATGGCAATATGATCATAACCAAAGTTATAAATTAATTATATATTCGAGTATGTTGAATATGATGTTATACCCGGGTGGTTTATATTCTAATTCATGTTAAGATATCCATATGAGTGTTTGATGTCAATTTGACTTAAGAAGAGTATATTATGTATAGAGGCAGTCATAATTCTAACTTGGATGTATGACTATAATGGTTATTGAAATCATTGACTTAAGAAGAGTATAACATGTATAGAGGCAGTCATAATTCTAACCTGGATGTATGACTATAATGATTATTGAAATCATATTAAGTCATTGATCATAATTCTAATGACCGTTGAACTTTTCAAAACATATTTATCTTTTAGTAAGTATTTTTTGAATACAATTAATATGAGGGTATTCATATAGGAAATATATCTATACCTAGACTTGGGTATTCATATAATTATATCACTAATATAGTTCATATACCTATATCTATGGATAATAGATTGATAATAAGTTATACGATTTTGTAGAACCGAAAATATAACCACATGGATATAGTCTCCTAGAGGAGTAATAAATTATTGAATTATGTTCATTTAAGGTATAACTTAGTTGTACATTATCTAACTCTCTAAAAAGGCTATGACTGACTATTAGTTTATATATTTTTAGTGATGAAAACTTGTGTGTAGTCCATAGTGTGAGTTTATTAAAATGTACAAGTGTTTAGTCTTATAATAAGTGCATCGTGAAGTCAACCTGTATGTTATGTTTCTTCTAATTTCTAGTATGTAGTTTAAACACAGGGTAGACTCAGTTGGTATAACCTGTTAGGAGACATTTGATTCTTGAATTGTAAGGTTGGTTGTTTGTATATGAGTAGTTGAGCTCATGTACAGTGATCTATGATATTATGGGATGTCATAGAGTGTTGTCATTTGTAAATTATAGTCTAAATGTATGTTATACTTAGGTGGTACAATTGTGATTGTTATGTCTAGATTCATTCATATTTTTGACAGACTAAGTGTATGTGTGTTAGTTATGAATAATATGTTTTATGATAGTCAGTAAGGCCTTATTTATGCATGCATATAACCCTGGAGAGTATAGTGAATGCTAAAATGGAATATTACATGTTCATGTGCACTAAGACTTTCTATGTTAAGTCTAGCCACTTGGATAGAAGCTTATCTTTCCATGGTTTTATGACTACTTTATTATAACTAATTGTGGTATTTAGTAGTTATGTCTTAAAATACTAGTCTATGGTAATATAGGTTATTATAGGGTGTAGCATGTTTGGAAACTAATTATGGTAGTTGAAATATATAGTTAAATATTTATTTTACTCAGGTGGTATAAACTATAGTCATTATTTCTAGTATGGGATAGATAATAATGTAAGATTCATTCATACGTTTGATAGAATAAATGTATGTTTTGATTACTCTTGTGTTCAGCATGTTATGTGATATGATTGCTAGTAGGATGTAAATTCTATGAATCTTATGGTTAAATCATGTTTGATCAATCTCGTATTACTGATACTGAGTAAGGAGTGAGACAGACTTCATCGACTTACTAGCATCACAATGCCAAATGAAGGCAATCCAATCAAGTGGTGTGTATGAATTTGATTTATCTATAGATCATTATTATTTATTAATCTTAAAACTTTGGCCAAAGTATGTTTAGTGAAACATTATCATTTCATGTGTATGATTTACATGTTTGTCTAATATCTTGCAATAGAAGGGTTTTTTTATGATACACTACATGTTTAGTTTTAGAAATCATAAAACACACATGTACTTACTCATCTCTTTAGATTATTGTACCATCACTATCTACTCATCTATGAAGGGAGGGCCATTCCCTGATTAGATTAGTGTGGGGGATCATTGGTCCATGGTCAGCATGGACAAGTGCTCGGATGGTGCTCTCTCTGTCTATAACAATACTTACTTGGAGATGACTCTTGAGATTGCCACAAATACTGGAGAGTCTAGGGAACTCATACTCTGAAGAACCATGAATCTTATTTATATACATTGTATTATGTTGTATTTATTATTGGAAACATTATCATGAAGAGTTGTAATTAATTATTTACTAAGGATTGATAACAGTAACTGTGTATTGAACTAACAGTGGCTAGCTATTTGTAATTACTTTTTATGTTTGTATTATGATGTGTTTTCTTATGTTGATTGTGATCTGAGATGTATAAATTGGTATACTTCATTTACAATTCTCTCTCTCTTAGAGTATTTTGTATGATCACTGCTTAAATTCTCATGGTGCATTCTATTAATAGTATATGTGTTGTTTGTTAAAAAAAAATCACATATTTTTATGTCTAACCCAATGAGGTTGTTACATGTGGAATCAAAGTTGTGAATCAAACTCTAAGATCTATGAGTCCATTAGCATTTTTATATCGTTCTATTTATCAGAAAGGAAGATAAAGAAATATATATGGTACATTGAGTGTATATCTTAAGAGCATTCATACCCTCTTATAGTTGTTAAAGGGTTGGTTTAATGAGTATCTAGATGGTGTTATTTATGATCTAGGTTTAGTAAGGGGTGTATAACATAGTTATTGAGTCATGAGCAGGAGATTCTTACCATAGTTTAATCACTTAGATTGAACATCTTGAATATGATTACATATTTCTTCGTAATAAAGTAACCTTCACCTTTTGTGTTTTATGATGTGAGTGTTTAAAAAGCATGGGATGCTTCTCACTTAAGTATGTGTGATTTATTTTTTATGAATTATATACACTAATCCTAGGAGTGGGAAAATTCTCAAGACCATTTTTAGTTTGGTGCCACCTAATGCAGTGGGAATTTTCTTGTAGTAGAGAGTAGATGTTTTGGTTGAGAATTCCTTTGTGTTAGGAGTTTGTTTATGGATTGCATGAGAAATTGGCACCTTTATGTTTATGTGGATTAGGATGAAGTGTCATCTCTCATAGTGGGTATAAAGGTGAGTTGTCACTCCCTTAATTTCTTTTGACATCATTATAAGCCTATTGAGAGGATTCATTTTTTCATGAACTTGATTTAGTGTTTCTTTAAATGGGAACTTGTTTCTGAAATGTTGTTTTGACCATATTCCCTTGAGTTCATGGGATATTAAATTTTAATTCTTGTCGAAATAAAAGTTGTAGAATTGGATGGATTGATGCATCTATGTGGTTAGAATTTTCCTTCTGGTTGTGGAATTGGATTATAATGTTACTCATATAAGATCGATAAGTGAGTAATGATTTGGCAACTTGAGTTGTGGTGTTTTCTTTTACAATGTGAGGATATGTAGGATTTTTGTTTTTTAGATATTAATTCTCTACTTTCCACTTGTGACTTTTTAGAGTCACTACTTTATCTAACTTGTAAACTTAGACCACATGGAGTGGCAAACCTTGAATATATATTGGTTTTAGATTAAGAATTATAAGTTGATTATAATTGTTATGTTATTATTTACCCTTGATTAGAATGATATTATTCTTATCTTACTTAAAACATGTTGTTTTGATGATACATTTATGTACCTTCATTAGGAGAGAGTAGGGTTTAGGATGTATGAAACATCTTGTTATTCTAAAAAGGGTTGAGATAATTTTTTTAGCTTGTTATGTGCTAGTCATGCAGGGAGACATTATCTCGCTTATTTATTTTTAAGGTTGTAAGGACGGTGTGATCCTTAACCTTTGTATGTTATGTTAATATTAACAATATTTCCTCTTAACTATGAATATGACAGAATATGTTAACTTGTGAAATGTGATACTAGTTGAATTGGGCTAGCGGCAACTTAATACAATTATGAAATTATTATATGATTTTTCTTGTATGTATGTTGGTATATCTAGAGTTATTTAGCATATAGTATTGATTTATATGATTTGTGTTGAGTTGTGGAGCTACAAGCTTCATCAGATGAGCAAATGCAAGGTTGCTGGAGTTACACAGTCACCGACATCGGTCAAGATCGATCAACATCGGTCATGAGTCGACCAGAGGATGTCGACGTCAGTTATGGATCGGCCGATGTTGGTCATATGCAGATAGACAGGGACCGACGTCAGTCACCTGTGCATTTTAGATGTCTATTTTCGAGGTAGAACAGATTGTTTGCATGAAAAGATTAACTGTTAGTATTGAGTCCGCGTTTCTATTTTTGGTAGGACAGATTTAAACCTTTGATTAAGAGGTATATCTAACAGTGGAGAATGCATAGCTCATGAATCTTAGTATTATATAATAGGGTTAGATTTTCATAGCTTATTGAACAATACATATAAATGTGAATCAATCCAAGTGTTGGAGTTGGTTGTAATTGAGAGAGAAAACTCTTAAGGGAAAGAGATCTATACATCTGAGAGGTGTGAGAAGAAAGAGAGATTTATTTATTGTATTTCCTTCTGGAAGAGTTTAATAAAAGTCTTTGGGTTGTTTCTTGTATCTCATATTCTTTGCTATTTCTGATTCTAGTTACTTATTATTTCTAATTTAATTTCGTGTTTAGTTGCTTACACAAAAGTAATCAATTATACTGATAGATCTTAACAAGTGGTATCAAAGCATTGGGTTCACTAACAAATTGTATCAGATCGGGTTAGTGTTTGTTGATTACAGGTCACTCACAGGGGTTTCTGATTGAGTGGGAGTAAAGCAATGGTAGAAGAAAGTAAACTAAAAATGGAGAAGTTTAATGGCAAGAATTATCAATTATGGAGGATGGAGATAGAAGATTATCTATATCAAAAAGATCTATACTTACCGTTAGATGGGGTTTCAAAGAAGCCCACAGATATGGAAGATGAAGAATGGAATGTTCTTGATAGAAAGGCTCTTGGATCTATAAGGTTGAGTCTAGCATCTTCTGTGATTTCTAACTTATCACAGGTAAAGACAACGGTAGAGTTAATGGATACGTTAGCAAATTTATATGAAAAGCCCTCAACTTCAAATAAGGTATATCTTGTGAAGCAATTATTTAATTTATAAATGCAGGAAGGTGGATCTGTATCTAATCATCTTAATGATTTCCATGGAGTTGTAAATCAATTAAATTCATTCAAAATAGTTTTTGATGATGAAATTAAGGCTCTCTTAATCTTATGCTCTTTATTTGAAAGTTGGCATAGTTTGGTAATGGCAGTTAGTAATACTGCATCTGCTTCAAATATCTTGAAAGTAGATGATGTTGTTAGTGTAATCTTGAATGAAGAAATTTGTAGGAAAAGCATAGAGGAAACATCAGGTAATGCTTTAAGTTTTGAAAGCAGGGGAAGGCAAAGAGAGAAGGGAAAACAAAGGAGATCAAGGTCAAAGTCAAAGATGAGTAATAGATCCAAATCCAGAAATGGCAAAAATATAATCTGCTGGAATTGTGAATAGAAAGGGCATGTAAAGAAAGATTGCTAGTTGAAAGTCAAAGAAGAAAATCAGCATGAAGGTAAAGAAGAAACAAAAGTTACAGGTATTGTTGCACAGGATGCTCTTATATTTTCTTTGGATAATAAAATAGAATCTTGGGTTTTAGATTCTGGTGCCTCTTTCCATGCTACCCCAAATAGATAATTTTTCACTGATTATGTCCATGGGGATTTTGGAATAGTCTATTTAGGGGATGATGAGCCTTGTAAAATTGTTGGCAAAGAAAAAGTGCAGCTGAAATTACAAAATGGAAACACATGGGTGTTGAAAGATGTCATGCATGTACCTATCTTGAAGCGAAAATTTGATTTTTATAGGAAAGTTGGGTGATGAGGGTTGCACAGTAACTCTCACAGCAGAATCTTGAAAAGTTTCCAAGGGTGCACTTGTAATAGCCAGAGGTAAAAGAGTAGGTACATTTTATTTATCTACTTATATTACTGATCATTCTCCTTCTATTCTATCTACTTTAGATGTAGATACAAAGTTGTGGCACTGTAGGCTTGGCCACATGAGTGAGAAGGGAATGACTATTCTTAAGTCAAAAAGTAAGCTTTCAAATTTGAAAATCATAGATCTAGATTTCTGTGAGCATTGTATCTTTGATAAATAGAAGAGAGTGAGATTTCTCAAAACTGGGTCAACAAAAAGGAAGCACAAGTTAGAGATTGTTCACACAAATGTGTGGGGACCAACTCAGGTAGATTCTATTGGAGGATCACAGTATTATGTTTCTTTCATTGATGATGCTACAAGAAAGGTATGGGTTTATTGCATAATAAAGAAATTTGATGTTTTTGACACATTTAAGAAATGGAAAGCTTTAGTTGAGAATGAAACAGGTTTGAGATTGAAGTGCCTTGGATCTGACAATGGTGGTGAGTACTGCAGTAGTAAGTTCAACAGTTACTATTCTATGAATAGAATATGCAGGGAAAGGATGGTTCCAAGGACACTTCAGCAAAATGGAGTTGCTGAAAGGATGAATAAAATAATAATGGAGCGTGCACAGAGTATGAGGTTGCATGCTAGTTTGCCCTTATAGTTTTGGGTAGAAGCTGTGGATACTGCAGTCTACCTAATTAACAGAGGACCTTCTACTGCATTGGATGGTGGAATTCCAGAAGAGGTGTGGATAGGTAAAAAGGTAGATCTTTCATTACTTAGAGTTTTTAGTTCTGAAGCTTTTGTGCACATTGATAAAGAAAATAGAAAGAAGCTGGATGCTAAATCTATGCGGTGCACTTTTATTGGTTATAGCTCTAGAGATTTCGGATTTCGATTGTAAAATTTAGGAACTAACAAAATTATTAGAAGCCATGATGTTATTTTCAATGAGAAAGTGATGTACAGTGATCAGCTCAAGAAGCTGAATAATTCTAAGTAGGGCAATGTTGATTTGGATGAGGTTACGATCCAAAATGAGCTCGCAGGTTATCACACATAGGAAAACACAAACACCGATGTCGGTCAAGCAGGAACCAACATCGGTCAAGAAGGAACCGATGTCAGTTAGTCTGTAATCAACATTGGTTAGACAAGAACTGATGTTGATCATGTGGAACCGACGTCAGTCAGGTATAGACCCAGAGATGATCGAGATCGGTCATTGACAGAGAGAAATTTTGGTAGACAGCAAGCTGTGAATGAGTCTCAAACGCCCATGAGGAGGTCAGAAAGGGTAAGTAAATCTCCAATTCGATATTCCCCTTCTTTATTCTACTTATTGCTGACTAATAGTGGAAAACCAGAAAGTTTTGATGAAGCAATGTAGGTGGAAACCAGGAAACAGTGGGGGCTTGGCATGAATGAGGAAATTGATTCCTTGAAAGAGAACCAAACGTGGGATTTGGTTGAGTTGCCAGCCGAAAAAAAAGCACTAAAAAACAAATGGGTTTACAGGGTAAAGGAAGGTGAGAATAGATATATGAGACATAAGGCTAGGTTGGTAGTAAAGGGATTTGCACAGAAACCAGGTATTGATTTTGGTGAATTTTTTTCTCTTGTAGTAAAAATGACTTCTATTCAGACTATATTGTCTTTAGTTGATATTGAGGATTTGCATCTTGAGTAGCTTGATGTTAAGACATCATTTCTTCATGGAGATTTGGATGAAGAAATATATATGGATCAGCTAGAAGGTTTTGAGGTCAAAGGAAAGGAGAAACTTGTGTGCAGGTTGAAGAAAAGCTTATATGGTCTTAAACAAGCTCCTAGACAATGGTATTTGAGATTTCACAGGTTTATGATAGAGCATGGCTTTTGTAGATGTCAATTTGACCATTATGTTTATTTCAAAAGATTGGATAATGGTTGTTATATTATTTTGTTACTGTATGTAGATGATATGCTTGTTGCAGGTTCACACATGCAGGATATTAATGAGCTTAAGGTAAAATTAGCTCACACATTTGCCATGAAGGATTTAGGAGCAGTAAAGAAAATCTTTGGCATGAGTATTAAGAGAGACAAGAAAAATCACAGTTTGATTTTGTCTCAAGAGGATTATGTGAACAAGGTGTTGAAGAGGTTCAATATGCAGGATGTAAAACTGATAAGCACACCTATGGCTGGACACTTCAAGTTGAGCAAAAAATAGTGTCTAAAATCACATGATGAGGTTGAGTACATGAGTAGAGTTCCATATGCTTCAACAGTTGGAAGCTTAATGTATGCAATGGTATGTACTAGACCTGATATTGTCCAAGCAGTGGGAGTTGTTAGCAGGTTTATGGCCAATCTAGGGAAGGAGCACTAGAAAGCAGTTAAGTGGATTCTCAGATATTTGAGAGGGACCAACAGTAGGCATTTATGCTATGGAGGGTCAAACACTTCTCTACATGGGTATGTAGATTCAGATATGGCAGGTGACTTGGATGGCAGGAGAAGCACCACAGGATATGTATTCATTGTTGGTGAAATGGCAGTTAGATGGATTTCAAAGTTGCAGAAGGTTGTTGCCTTGTCTACTACAGAGACATAATACATTGTTGTCACAGAGGCTAGCAAGGAAATGATATGGATGACTCGGTTCATGGAAGAGTTGGGAAAAGAGTAAAAGAGTTGCAGATTATATAGTGATAGTCAAAGTGCAATTCATTTGGCAAAGAATTTAGCCTTTCATTTAAGAACCAAACATATACAGCTTAGGTACCACTTCATTAGACAGGTATTGGAGGATGGTGAGTTGAAGCTGGAAAAGATCCATACATATAAGAACCCTGCTGATATGTTAACAAAGCCGATAACAAAGGAGAAGTTGAATCTTCATTCAACTTTTGTTGGTCTTCAAGATTGAACTTAAAGATGGAGAAGCTAAAAGATGTTGCTGTACAGGTACAGGTGCAGCGGTTTATCTCCAAGTGGGAGATTGTTGAGTTGTGGAGCTAAAAGCTTCACTAGATGAGAAAATGTAAGGTTGCTAGAGTTACACAGTCACTAACATCAGTCAAGATTGATTGACATCGGTCAAGAGTCGACCAGAGACTACTGACATCGATTATGGATCGGTCGACGTCAGTCATATGCAGACATACAAGGACCGACGTCGGTCACCTGTGCGTTCTAAAAGTCTATTTTTGAGATAGAACATATTGTTTACATGAAAAGATTAACTGTTAGTATTGAGTCCATGTTTCTATTTTTGGTAGGACAGATTTGAACCTTTGATTAAAAGGTATATCTAACGGTGGAGAATTCATAGCTCATGAATCCTAGTATTATATAATAGGGTTAGATTTTCATAGCTTATTGAACAATACATGTAAATGTGAATCAATCCAAGTGTTGGAGTTGGTTGTAATTGAGAGAGAAAACTCTTGAGGGAAAGAGATCTGTACATATGAGAGGTGTGAGAAGAAAGAGAGATTTCTTCATTGTATTTCCTTCTAGAAGAATTTAATACAAGTTTTTGGGTTGTTTCTTGTATCTCATATTCTTTGCTGTTTCTGATTCTAGTTACTTAATATTTTTGGTTTAATTTCATGTTTAGTTGCTTACATAAAAGTAATCAATTATACTGATAGATCCTAACAAGTTATTAGTATAGAATTATGATTCATTGAACCTTGTACACATTTTGGAGATCATTAGTTTATGGAGACCTAAGGGAAGAGTGGTGAATTGGAAAAGTTAGTACTAAGTGATAGGTGTGGATTTTATTTAGCCTCATTTTAAATTGATAGTTATGGAATTTGGATCTAATATATGGACTTGTTGAATCCAAGATTTGATAGATAAACTTGTCAAATTCAATTGTATGACCATACACATGTAAACTATGGAGTGATTATTCCTTAATTTTATATACATTAGAACTGTAGTATTTCTAGTTCCTATTCAATGTCATACTTGTTTGGAGCTCTATGGAGTAGCGACAATATTGACATGTTATACTTATTAGGAGATATGTGGTGTAAAGATAATATTAACTTATACACATCATTCTTGCTAGGTCCCTTAAAAAAATTTATCCGGGATGATAGAAACGCTCTTTAAGTTAGAGAGATGTGCAAAAGGGGATGGAAGGTTTTGTGGAACTCTCTCTAGTCATTTATTTGGCTTTTATGATGATATCATGTACTTTTAGAAAGTCAGTGAAACATTCACTGAGATGTGTGGGATCCTTCAAGTTATTATAAGTGGTTATTCCTATAGTATATAGGCTTGTATTGCCAGTTTTGGACTCCAGAGTGGTCATGATAGAACCATTCAGAGTAAGTGATACTTGTAAACCTTTATACATAATAGGAAAATATCACAATATAGGGTCTTGTGGGATCAATACTCTATGAATAGTACTATTTGGGAGAACTATGGTGAGTCTACAAGTGAATTTCATATTTATTTGCTTAATTTGATACTTTATACTACATTATTTTTCTATTGAACAATATTTTTAATTCAGAACTGATACTTGAATAAGAGTCATTTGGGACAATGACTAGCTTTAGGGGGAAGGATGTTACATCCCAATTCCTTGACAAGCCAACTATTTGATTATTTGTGTATATTTATAGTTGAAAATTTTGAATTTGGCTATTTTTAACTAAGTTATGAGATATATCATGTTATGGGACAGCCAGATATTGCTTAGGTGACATGATTAAATTACTATGAGTTAGCTGTAGTATAAATGTTCAATTATGAATAAGTTATTTTGTTATTTTAGCTATATTTTATGATGCAAGTTTATCACATTGTTATGGTCTAACTATCTGCTTATTGTGAGGTTGATACAGGAGAACTCATTCTTTAAAGTGTGATGGAGGGAGAACATCATCAGAGAGAGTGATGTAGATGGAGATGTTGGAGGATGACATAAAAATTGGATAGAACCTTGCACATACCATAATAGCTATAAGCACATATTAAAAATGCATAATGAAATGGGTAACATAGTGTGTTTATCTATGCTTGCATTAAATAGTTGATTTTCATGGTTTACTAGTATAGTTTAAATGGCTTAAAGGAGATCGTTTGGCATGATTTGCATGTGACCTTTAAATACTTTAAGAAATGTGAATTATATAATTAGTGTAAATTTAAGGTTAATGATTAATATATTTATCATTAAACCATTTTGACAGCTAAGATGCTAATTTAATTAGCAAATAAATATTAATTATTGTAATTAGTAATAATTTACTAAAACATGATAATTTAAGTTTTTAAAATAGAATAAGGGAATAAAACATGATAAATGATTGGATTGATTTTATAATTAAGAAATAAGGTAAAAATTAAAAAAATTGCCTATTTTTATTTTAAAAAAGAAGAGAATAAAACAAAATAAATATGTTAAATAAAAGAAACGTTAAAAATAAAAGCTATGCTTTTCTCATAGAAAGAGGAAGATAAAGAAATAGAAGGGGCATGGCACAAAAAAGAAAAAAAAAGGAAGAGATATTCATGAAAAAAGAAATAAGGAGGCACAACACACTTGAATAGGGTGTAGCAGATAGAAAGAAATCAATCCAATAGATGAATAATAGGAAAATCCATAGAGGTAAAGCCTTAAATTTCATGTAATTATCAAATATAGATTTCTAATAGTCTGTATGTTCATATAAATTAATTACAATGGGTTGTATACTTTATTTATCCAATCGACTATATGAGAGTGATCTGAACATTCGAGGGATTATAAACCACCAACAACCTGTATATAAAAACTTAGAGCCTTTTCTTAACAATGATTTGCTTATTAACCACCATTTCATATATACCAAATTATATTTATATACATACCAACTTTCTTATGTAACAAACTATGGTTTATGGGATGATTTGACTGGTTAAACATAATAATTTAGTTTCCAACAATTCTGGTCATTAATTTTTCTAATAAACTCAGGTGATCTGGGCATATTTGTGCTTTAAATATATAGTGCCACGTAGTAGTTGGCTAGGAATTCCCCTAATAAACTATGAGTCTAGAAATTTGTCATAATAGTTAGCGCCATACCACAAGAAGTTTCCAGTTTAGGTTGAAAGAGTAAGTTACTATCATTTTTATGTATCTTGACACCTTGGTGTTGATCTGAATTACTTCTGCTAGTGGAATTTAAAAAATAAATGATTCATGTTAATTAACATATTCTTAGCATATAAAATTAAAAGTGAAATGATTTATAAGTGTGTGTAGCGATTTATATTAAGGGTGTAGTAATTTATTATTATCTTGGCTAAGTGTATTACCGAACATGCAATGACTTTATCAAATTTATAAAAATATATGAACTTGTAATAATTTTTTATACCCTTTAATGTCATATTATTGGAATAATCATAATAGCCTTATTTAATGTTGAAAGGAGGAAAGGATACAATTCAACAAATTTTCCTTTATAAGTAGACCTTTCCTTTATATAAATATATTAATTAGACACTGCATAATATAATCTAAATGTCACATATTAAACTTTTTTGGATTAAATCTGGGTATATTTCAAGTTAAGTGGCTGATTAATACCTGTTCATAAGGATGTATACATTTATAAAGGAAAATGTTCATTTATGCCTACCTAAGTGTACTATCAGAGGATACTTCTTCTCCCTCTTTCATAATCATAATGACTTATGCATATTATTTGGGTTTATATATCAGAGCTATGTTATGACTATCCTCATGCTATGTTAATAAGTCCCAAGTTTATATGATTGCATCATTTATATGTTAATGTATTTCTATTAATATTCATTTATGCATTGCATTGTTACAATATCCTAACATTATACAATTTCTACTAATACGTTCAAATTAATCCAAACGTTATAGTATGACTAGCTTGTAATAAAAGAAAGTAACATTTCTAGATAGTAAAACTCTATGTTACAAGGATATCAAAAGTTGCATTACTGTTACATGTGGAGATATTATGAGGCTAACATATGGTTACCATTTGTTCATATATGCCTACATTAGCTAAATAAAATAATAATAATAGTATAATATAGTTAATATTCATGAGATGACTGAGCAGAGTCATATCCTTATATGTGTAGTCACTCTGGTCATATGGTATACTAATAGATCACAGATATATTGAGATATACATATTTATATGAGTTTTTAGATATTATATAGTTAATATATTTCTTGAAGCCTTGTTTGTTTGGATTTAACTTGAATCAGATTTAGAATGTAAAATCATTAAATCTTGAAATATTCTAAGTCATATTAGGATTCTATAATTTAGTGGTTTCAATGGAAACACAAATCTAATATAGAGCTAGTCCTAAAATAATGTAGAGGGGTATATATAATTATGTTCATAATATATAACCATGGTGATATTATCATAACCAAAGTTATAAATCAATTATATATTTGAGTATGTTCAATATGATGTTATACCCAGGTGGTTTATATGCTAAGTCATGTTGAGATATCCATATGAGTGTTTGATGTCAATTTGACTTAAGAAGAGTAGAACATTAGTATATAAGCTTGTATTTCCATTTTTGGACTCCAGAGTGGTC
The DNA here is from genome assembly GCA_037957365.1 of Torreya grandis. Lineage (NCBI taxonomy): Eukaryota > Viridiplantae > Streptophyta > Pinopsida > Cupressales > Taxaceae > Torreya > Torreya grandis. Next base: position 1,481,817 of record JARHVA010002861.1, read on the forward strand.
ATGATAGAACCATTCAGAGTAAGTGATACTTGTAAACCTTTATACATAATAGGAAAATATCACAGTATAGGGTCTTGTGGGACCAATACTCTATGAATAGTACTACTTGGGAGAACTATGGTGAGTCTACAAGTGAATTTCATATTTATTTGTTTAATTTGATACTTTATACTATGTTATTTTTCTACTAAACAATATTTTTAATTCAGAACTGATACTTGAATAAGAGTCATCTAGGACAATGACTAGCTTTAGGGGGAAGGATGTTACATCCCAATTCCTTGACAAGCCAACTATTTAATTATTTGTGTATATTTATAGTTGAAAAATAGGAATTTGGCTATTTTTAACTAAGTTATGAGATATATCATGTTATGGGATAGCCAGATATTGCTTAGGTGACATGATTACATTACTATGAGTTAGCTGTAGTGTAAATGTTCACATTATGAATAAGTTAGTTTGTTATTTTAGCTATATTTTATGATGTAAGTTTATCACGTTGTTATGGTCTAACTATTTGCTTATTGTGAGGTTGATGCAGGAGAACTCATTCTTTAAAGTGTGATGGAGGGAGAGCATCATCAGAGAGAGTGATGTAGATGGAGATGTTGGAGGATGACATAAAAATTGGATAGAACCCTGCACATACCATAATAGCTATACGCACATATTGAAAATGCATAATGAAATGGGTAACATAGTGTGTTTATTTATGCTTGGATTAAATAGTTGATTTGCATGGTTTACTAGTATAGTTTAAATGGCTTAAAAGAGATCATTTGGCATGATTTGCATGTGACCTTTAAATACTTTAAGAAATGTGAATTATATAATTAGTGCAAATTTAAGGTTAATGATTAATAGATTTATCATTAAACCATTTTGACAACTAAGATGCTAATTTAATTAGCAAATAAATATTAATTATTGTAATTAGCAATAATTTACTAAAACATGATAATTTATGTTTTTAAAATAGAATAAGGGAATAAAACATGATAAATGATTGGATTGATTTTATAATTAAGAAATAAGGTAAAAATTAAAAAATTGCGTATTTTTATTTTAAAAAAGAAGAGAATAAAACAAAATAAATCTGTTAAAAAAAAGAAAAGTTAAAAATAAAAGCTATGCTTTTCTTATAGAAAGAAGAAGATAAAGAAATAGAAGGGGCATGGCACTAAAAAGAAAAAAAAGGAGGAGATTTTCATGAAAAAAGAAATAAGTAGGAGGCACAACACACTTGAATAGGGTGTAGCAGATAGAAAGAAATCAATCCAATAGATGAATAATAGGAAAATCCATAGAGGTAAAGCCTTAAATTTCATGTAATTATCAAATATAGATTTCTAATAGTCTGTATGTTCATATAAATTAATTACAATGGGTTGTATACTTTATTTATGGAATTGACTATATTATAGTGATCTGAACATTCGAGGGATTATAAACCACCAACAACCTATCTATAAAAACTTAAAGCCTTTTATTAACAATGATTTGCTTATTAACCACCATTTCATATATACCGAATTATATTTATATACATACCAACTTTATTATGTAACAAACTATGGTTTATGGGATGATTTGACGGGTTAAACATAATAATTTAGTTTCCAACAATTCTGGTCATTAACTTTTCTAATAAACTTGGGTGATCTGGGCATATTTGTGCTTTAAATATATAGTGCCACTTAGTAGTTGGCTGGGAATTCCCCTATTAAACTCTGAGGCTAGAAATTTGTCATAATAGTTAGCGCCATACCACAAGAAGTTTCCAGTTTAGGTTGAAATAGTAAATTACTATCATTTTTATGTATCTCGACACCTTGGTGTTGATCTGAATTACTTCTGCTAGTGAAATTTAAAAAACAATGATTCATGTTAATTAACATATTCTTAGCATATAAAATTAAAAGTGAAATGATTTATAAGTGTGTGTAGCGATTTATATTAAGGGTGCAATAATTTATTATTATCTTGGCTAAGTGTATTACTGAACATGCAATGACTTTATCAAATTTATAAAAATATATGAACTTGTAATAATTTTTTATACCTTTTGATGTCATATTATTGGAATAATCATAATAGCCTTATTTAATGTTGAAAGGAGGAAATGATACAATTCAACAAAATTTCCTTTATAAATAGACCTTTCCTTTATATAAATATATTAATTAGACACTGCATAATATAATCTAAATGTTGCATATTAAACTCTTTTGGATTAAATTTGGGTATATTTCAAGTTAAGTGGCTGATTAATACCTGTTCATAAGGATGTATATATTTATAAAGGAAAATATTCATTTATGCCTACCTAAGTGTACTATCAGAGGATACTTCTTCTCCCTCTTTCATAATCATAATGACTTATGCATATTATTTGGGTTTATATATCAGAGCTATGTTATGACTATCCTCATGTTATGTTCGAAAGTCCCAAGTTTATATGATTGCATCATTTATATGTTAATGTATTGCTATTAATATTCATTTATGTATTGCATTGTTACAATATCCTAACATTATACAATTTCTACTAATACGTTCAAATTAATCCAAATGTTATATTATGACTAGCTTGTAATAAAGGAAAGTAACATTTCTAGATAGTAAAACTATATGTTACAAGGATATCAGATGTTGCATTACTGTTACATGTGGAGATATCATGAGGCTAACATATGGTTACCATTTGTTCATATATGCCTACATTAGCTAAATAAAATAATAATAATAGTGTAATATAGTTAATATTCATGAGATGACTGATGCAGAGTCATATCCTTATATGTGTAATCACTCTGGTCATATGGTATATTAATAGATCACAGATATATTGAGATATACATATTTATATGAGTTTTTAGATATTATATAGTTAATATATTTCTTGAAGCCTTGTTTGTTTGGATTTAACTTGAATCAGATTTAGAATGTAAAATCATTAAATCTTGAAATATTCTAAATCATATCAGGATTCTATAATTTAGTGGTTTTAATGGAAACACGAATCTAATATAGAGCTAGTCCTAAAATAATGTAGAGGGGTATATATAATTATGTTCATAATATATAACCATGATGATATTATCATAACCAAAGTTATAAATCATTTTTTTTTTGACTATGTTCAATATGATGTTATACCCAGGTGGTTTATATGCTAAGTCATGTTGAGATATCCATATGAGTGTTTGATGTCAATTTGACCTAAGAAGAGTAGAACATTAGTATATAAGCTTGTATTTCTATTTTTGGACTCCAGAGTGGTCATGATAGAACCATTCAGAGTAAGTGACACTTGTAAACCTTTATACATAATAGGAAAATATCACAGTATAGGGTCTTATGGGACCAATACTCTATGAATAGTACTACTTGGAAAAATATGGTGAGTCTACAAGTGAAATTCATATTTATTTGCTTAATTTGATACTTTATACTACGTTATTTTTCTATTGAACAATATTTTTAATTTAGAACTGATACTTGAATAAGAGTCATCTGGGACAATGACTAGCTTTAGGGGGAAGGATGTTACATCCCAATTCCTTGACAAGCCAACTATTTGATTATTTGTGGATATTTATAGTTGACAAATTTGAATTTGGCTATTTTTAACTAAGTTATGAGATATATCATGTTATGGGACAGCCAACTATTGCTTAGGTGACATGATTACATTACTATGAGTTAGCCGTAGTGTAAATGTTCACATTATGAATAAGTTAGTTTGTTATTTTAGCTATATTTTATGATGTAAGTTTATCATGTTGTTATGGTCTAACTATTTGCTTATTGTGAGGTTGATGTAGGAGAACTCATCCTTTAAAGTGTGATGGAGGGAGAGCATCATCAAAGAGAGTGATGTAGATTAATATGTTAGAGGATGACATAAAAATTGGATAGAACCCTGCACATACCATAATAGCTATAAGCACATATTAAAAATGCATAATGAAATGGGTAACATGGTGTGTTTATTTATGCTTGCATTAAATAGTTGATTTTCATGGTTTACTAGTATAATTTAAATAGCCTAAAGGAGATTGTTTGGCATGATTTGCATGTGACCATTAAATAATTTAAGAAATGTGAATTATATAATTAGTGCAAATTTAAGGTTAATGATTAATAGATTTATCATTAAACCATTTTGACAACTAAGATGCTAATTTAATTAGCAAATAAATATTAATTATTGTAATTAGCAATAATTTACTAAAACATGATAATTTATGTTTTTAAAATAGAATAAGGGAATAAAACATGATAAATGATTGGATTGATTTTATAATTAAGAAATAAGGTAAAAATTAAAAAATTGCGTATTTTTATTTAAAAAAAGAAGAGAATAAAACAAAATAAATTTGTTAAAAAAAAGAAAAGTTAAAAATAAAAGCTATGCTTTTCTTATAGAAAGAAGAAGATAAAGAAATAGAAGGGGCATGGCACTAAAAAGAAAAAAAAGGAGGAGATTTTCATGAAAAAAGAAATAAGTAGGAGGCACAACACACTTGAATAGGGTGTAGCAGATAGAAAGAAATCAATCCAATAGATGAATAATAGGAAAATCCATAGAGGTAAAGCCTTAAATTTCATGTAATTATCAAATATAGATTTCTAATAGTCTGTATGTTCATATAAATTAATTACAATGGGTTGTATACTTTATTTATCGAATCGACTATATTAGAGTGATCTGAACATTCGAGGGATTATAAACCACCAACAACCTATATATAAAAACTTAAAGCCTTTTATTAACAATGATTTGCTTATTAACCACCATTTCATATATACCAAATTATATTTATATACATACCAACTTTCTTATGTAACAAACTATGGTTTATGGGATGATTTGACGGGTTAAACATAATAATTTAGTTTCCAACAATTCTGGTCATTAACTTTTCTAATAAACTTGGGTGATCTGGGCATATTTGTGCTTTAAATATATAGTGCCACTTAGTAGTTGGCTGGGAATTCCCCTATTAAACACTGAGTCTAGAAATTTGTCATAATAGTTAGCGCCATACCACAAGAAGTTTCCAGTTTAGGTTGAAATAGTAAATTACTATCATTTTTATGTATCTCGACACCTTGGTGTTGATCTGAATTACTTCTGCTAGTGGAATTTAAAAAACAATGATTCATGTTAATTAACATATTCTTAGCATATAAAATTAAAAGTGAAATGATTTATAAGTGTGTGTAGCGATTTATATTAAGGGCACAATAATTTATTATTATCTTGGCTAAGTGTATTACTAAACATGCAATGACTTTATCAAATGTATAAAAATATATGAATTTGTAATAATTTTTTATACCTTTTGATGTCATATTATTGGAATAATCATAATAGCCTTATTTAATGTTGAAAGGAGGAAATGATACAATTCAACAAAATTTCCTTTATAAATAGACCTTTCCTTAATATAAATATATTAATTAGACACTGCATAATATAATCTGAATGTCGCATATTAAACTTTTTTGGATTAAATCTGGGTATATTTCAACTTAAGTGGCTGATTAATACCTGTTCATAAAGATGTATATATTTATAAAAAAATATATTCATTTATGCCTACCTAAGTGTACTATCAGAGGATACTTCTTCTCCATCTTTCATAATCATAATGACTTATGCATATTATTTGGGTTTATATATCAGAGCTATGTTATGACTATCCTCATGCTATGTTAATAAATCCCAAGTTTATATGATTTCATCATTTATATGTTAATGCATTGCTATTAATATTCATTTATGTATTGCATTGTTACAATATCCTAACATTATACAATTTCTACTAATACGTTCAAATTAATCCAAACGTTATATTATGACTAGCTTGTAATAAAGGAAAGTAACATTTTTAGATAGTAAAACTCTATGTTATAAGGATATCAGATGTTGCATTACTGTTACATGTGGAGATATCATGAGGCTAACATATGGTCACCATTTGTTCATATATGCCTACATTAGCTAAATAAAATAATAATAATAGTATAATATAGTTAATATTCATGAGATGACTGATGCAGAGTCATATCCTTATATGTGTAATCACTCTGGTCATATGGTATAGTAATATATCACAGATATATTGAGATATACATATTTATATGAGTTTTTAGATATTATATAGTTAATATATTTCTTGAAGTCTTGTTTGTTTGGATTTAACTTGAATCAGATTTAGCATGTAAAATCATTAAATCTTGAAATATTCTAAGTCATATCAGGATTCTATAATTTAGTGGTTTCAATGGAAACACGAATCTAATATAGAGCTAGTCCTAAAATAATGTAGAGGGGTATATATAATTATGTTCATAATATATAACCATGGTGATATTATCATAACCAAAGTTATAAATCAATTATATATTTGAGTATGTTCAATATGATGTTATACCCAAGTGGTTTATATGCTAAGTCATGTTGAGATATCCATATGAGTGTTTGATGTCAATTTGACTTAAGAAGAGTAGAACATTAGTATATAGGTAGTCTATTGACGTTAGTAACCAATATTTTAACCTGAATGTATGACTATAATGGTTGTTTAAATCATATTAAGTCATTGATTAGAATTCTAATGATTAATGAAATTTTCAAACCATGTTTATATTTTGGTTAGTACTTTTTGAATACAATTAATATGAGGATATTCATATAGAAAATATATCTGTACATGGACTTGGATATTCATATAATTATATAACTTATATAGGTGAATTGAGTCATATGCATATATCTATAGATAATATATTTTTACCAAGTTTTAAGATTTTGTAGAACTAGAAATATGACCACATGGATACAGTCTCCTAGAGGAGTAATAAACTATTGAATTATGTTCATTTAAGGTATAACTTAGTTGTGGGTTATCTGACTCTCTGAAAAAGCTATGATTGAATATTAGTTTTGGGTTATCTGACTCTTTGAAAAAGCTATGACTGACTATTAGTTTAAATCTTTTTAGTGATGAAAACTTGTGTGTAGTGCATAGTGTTAGTTTATTAAAATGTACAAGTGTTTATGATTATAATAAGTGCATCGTGAAGTGAGCCTATAAGTTATGTTTCTTCTAATTGCTAGTATGTATTTTAAACATAAGGTAGACTCAGTTGGTATAACATGTACTTATTTGTCTATTATCTAGAATTATGAGACATTTGATTCTTGAATTGTAAGGCTTGTTATTTGTATCTGAGTAGTTGAGCTAATGTAAGTGATCTATAATATTATAGGATGTGATAGAGTGTTGTCATTTATACATTATAGTATAAATGTATGTTATGCTCGGGTGGTGCAACTATGATCGTTATGTCTAGATTCATTCATACTTTTGATAGACTAATTGTATGCGTGTTGGTCATGAATAGTATGTTTTATGATAGTCTGTAGGACCTTATTTATGCGTGTATATAACTCCTAAGATTATAGAAAATGCTAGAATGGAATATTATATGTTTGTATGCACTAAGAGTTTCTTTGTTATGTCTATCTATTTGGATATAAGCTTATGTTTCCATGGTTTTATGACTACTTTATTATAACTGATTATGGTATTTAGTAGTTATGTCTTAAAATACTAGACTATGATAATATGGGTCATCATAGGGTGTAACATGTTTGAAAACTAATTATGTTAATTAAAATCTATAGTTAAATATGTATTTTACCTGGGTGGTATAAACCGTAGTCATTATTTCTAGTATGGGATAGATAATAATATAAGATTCATTCATATGTTTGATGGAATAAATACATGCTTTGATTAATATTATGTTTAACATGTTATGTGATATGATTGATAGTAGGATGTAAATTTTATGAATCTTGTAGTTAAATTATGATTGACCAATCTTGCATTGTTGATTTTGAGTAAGTAGTGAAACATACTTCACTAGCTTACTAACATTACAATGTCAGATGAAGGCAATCCGATCAAGTGGTGTGTAAGAATTTCATTGATCTATAAATCATTATTATTTATTATTCTTAAAAATTTGGACAAAGTATGTTTAGTGAGATATTATCATTTCATGAGTATAATTTACATGCTTGTGCGATATATTACAATAGAATGGGTTTTCTATGACACACTGCATGTTTAGTTTTAGAATTCATACAACACATAGGTACTTACTTGTCTCTATAGATTCCTGCACCATCACTATCAACTCATCTATGAAGGGAGGGCCATTCGATGATGGGATTGGTGTGGGAGATTGTTGGTTCGTGGTTGGTGTGGAAAAGTGTTTAGATGATGATCTCCCTCCCCACAATAGTACTTTCTTGGAGATGACTCTTGAGATTGCCACAAATACTATAAAGTCTAGGGAACTCATGCTCTGAAGAGCCATGTATTTTATATATGTACATTGTATTATATTGTATTTATTATTGGAAACATTATCATGAAGAGTTATATTTACATATTTACTAAGGATTGACAACAGTGACTGTGTATTGAACCAACAGTGGTTGGCTATTTGTAATTACTTTCTATGTTTGTATTATGATGTGTTTTCTGATGTTGATAGTGATCTAAGATGTATGACATGGTATACTTCATTTACAATTATCTCTCTCTTACAGTATTTTGTATGATCACTGCTTAGATTCTCATGGTGTAATCTATTAATAGTATGTGTGTTGTTTGTAAAAAAATTCACATATTTCTATGTCTAACCTAGCAGGCTTATTACAATTACAATTTAATAGGAGATAAATAAAAATAAATGAAACCATGCAATGGGTTCATAAAAGTGAATTCATAAATGTCAAGTGTCACTAGACTTAACATGGCCCACTTGTTAATTTACTAATCACACCACTGCAAACAAATCTAGATTCAATTTTAAACTTTTCAAAAGAGATATTTTGAAAATTCTATATATAAAAATGTACATTAATGAACACGATGGCCCTTGTATCTATACTAAAAGTTTATAGTGAATGCTAATTTCTTGATACTTTTAAAACTTTTTGAAATTTTCAACTTGAAGAAGTGATGTTTTGAAAATTTGGGACATAGAAAAGGGGTGTACATGAGTCAGTATCATGCCCCTTGCATGTTGTATTAATTTGATATTGCATTGAATGTGTTTTAAATTTGAGTGAGATAATTACATAGAGGGGCTGTATACACCCAAAATTTGTAAATTTAGGTTTGATATTTGATTAGTCATCATTTTATTCATGATTTTTAGTATTTAGCATGTTTTCATATATTATATGTAGTGTGTATTTCCTTATGTGAAAACATTGAAAATATTTTAGTGCATGAGTATGTATGTTTCTCCTCCCCTTTAGAGAGAAAATATGAGAGAAATGACTTATTGGTATAGAAAGGAGTGTAAGATAAAATTGAGCATGCTTTGAGAGTATGAGTTAAGTAATAGTGAAAATAAATAATGATTGATAAACGGTTTGTAAGTTTTTGGTAATTATGAGAATGCCAAAATAGATATCACATTTGGTATGATGAAATAAATGATATATTCAGGATTTTAATGAATCTAATGGCAAGTGATTTGGATAAAGATTGTGCAAGATATTATAGTTTCCATTTTTTGTTGTTGAGAGTGATTAACATGAGTCCCATATTGGAAAGGTGTAAGCTTAGGATAATATTAAATAATCTAATATTAAGTGATTTGGATAAATATTATGCAAGATATCACAGCTTGTATTTTTATTATTATTGAGAGGAATTAGCATGAATGCCATGTTGGCAAGTTGTAACCTTAGGATGATAGTAAATAATATAAATAGTTTGGTTAAAATAGTTTGTAATATTAATTTTAATTTTAAACCAATATTAATTTTTTAAAAATTGGTGAAAATTGAGTGAAAACACCTCAATGAAGACCAATCTTGCTAACATAATTTGAGCAAGTATGATTGGTAGTGGAGTTGAAAATAGAGCCAGATATGGTGAATAACGAATCCATAGTAAAACTTATATTTTAATTTTTTGTTATTTTATTTATTTATTTATTTATTTTAGTTATGTGTTCTTGTCCAGACATATCATGGTATTTTACAATACAATGTAGACATGTCCACACTAACATCTTATGTGATGCAACCCTATTTGTGTTTCTATCCATTGTAGTGCAGTTTTATCAAAATTATGGATTTATATTTATTACATTTCTATGTGTTTATAGTTGTAAGGTAACCTTAGACACTAGGAGTTCCATCGAGGGCACATTATGCAAAACCATTTGTGGTTCACCTTTGTTAGATGAGGAAATTGCCATTATTGATGTTGTTAGATTAGGTGATATAGGTCATTTAGAACTAATGCCATATGATATGAATATGATGACTGCCTTAGGTGAGTGGTGGGATTTAGATACATGAAAATTTTGGTTGCTTGTGAGTGAGATGACAATGACTTTAGAGGATGTGTAGTGTATTCTGTGATTGATGAGTGTGGGTATTAGGATTATGGAAGAGACATAAATTAGTATTGATGATGTCCATATATACATGAAAAGGCATGATAAAGGTAGTGTATATACTATTAGACATACTACCATTTTCTTATTTAAGATTTTGGTTTTTGGGGTTCCATGGTTATGTAATTTTTATATGGAATATTAGCTGCTTTTATTGTTATTGATGGGGGAGGTGTAGTGATTTCATATATAGAATGGTTGACATTATTCAGATTATAGAGGAGAATGGGAATAGATTTTTTTTGAATCCTACCATGTTGGCCCATTTATATATGGATTTACATATATTTACTTGAGAGGAATATGGTAGAGGTTTGGGTTCTAAAAAAATGTTGCATTATTGGGCTTACAAACACATAATTTTTAATATATGCCTATTTGGATGATGTTAGCAAGATGGTAACATCCACATATGTATGATTAGATGTGCATGAAAATAACACATGTCCCTCCTATTAGTAATATGTATTATCATTGTATATTAGACTGATTGACATCAACTGATATTATATGGAGGCCATATCATGGTTTTGATTGTTAGATGGAGGATGTCATGGAGTTACAATATATACGGATTAGCTATTAGATTCAAGATCAATTTTGTGATGTATACGAGTGATTTTAGATAGAATGAATGAATTTATAGTTTGATTTACTTCAGGGAGTTCCCCAACACTAATGATTTGGCCATAGTTAATTAGAGCCCCTTCATGAGAGAGGGAACAAGCTCAACCTACGACTAATGAGCTAGCCTTGATAATTGATCATGAGAAAGATACATTATTAATGATCCCATAAGTAGATGATGTGGGATGAATAGATGAGTATACATAAACATGGTCTCAACATATGTGGTCACACATAGTTCTAATAGTAGCAGTAGATCCAACATGTGTGCTAGAGGCTCCTGCGGTAGTGAGTAGTAGGTATATGTGATGTGTTAGATTTGATTATTGGTATACTTTATTTTATTAGTGATATTATTTATTTAATTAATTTAGGAGGTGATGAGTATTGGTCACTTATCATAGATTTAACATTACATGTCTCGACATGACATGTGCTTGATAGTTCCATTTTCAATGGGATTGTAGAGAGAGGATGTGAAGGGGGACATATGTCCACTTATTTGATAGAGATTCTATTATGATAATGACATGTGCAAATAGAAAATAGTTTTGAGGCATTGAGAGCATAACGATATGCATTGGTGATTGACTGAGATTAGGTTTGTGTTGAAGTAACATGATAGTAAATACCTCCACCTTTGGGGACATCAGATTTGGGTGTGAAATTTTTTACATAGTATGTTCATCTTCAGGGTGAACATGTGACCATTTGAGATAATTTATTGACATATAAGGCTCATGATAGGATGAGGTTAATATCAAATTCATGAGATGCAGGAAGTGCTTCAACCTCTTGAGCACCATTGCTAGATGATAGGGATGCAATTATTATTATTGATTATGAACTAGTTATTTAAGGCCATGGGCCCATTATTGATTGACACATGTTAGTTGATTTATGTTATGTATGAACACTTTTAGAATTTATATATGTGACAATTTTATTTATGCATATGCATTTTTATTAAATGTTTGATTTTGAATGTTTAGCTTTTAATATTTATGAAGAGAATTTCCAACTAGATAGAAAAAGAAATGTCAAGTAATCATTTGTTATTTTATTGCTTGCACATGTAAGACTTGGTTTTTTTATGTATTTCACTATGCTCAAATTATAATTACTTCGACTTAGGAATTCATACATGCATTGATAACTTGGTCGATTCTTTTATTTTTTTTACAATTTACACTTTAGTAATTTCTTGTGCAAATGATTTGGTGTTAGTATTATAAATTTGATAGCTATCAATGGTGGTGATAGCTTAGTGATTACCATTATTAAAATCATTTGTAATAATTACTTCTTTTGTAATTTTTTTTTAGAAATGTGTTTTTTAATATTTGGATATTTTGAAGTCATAAATGGAGATTTATTTAACTTATTATCAAATTTTTGAAAGGAGATAATTCATTTATTTTCAAGTTACTTTATCTTTTATTATAATGCATAAAGATCATTATCAAGACGTTTGCTAATTACATGATAAGAAAAAATTGTTGACTGGCAAATTTTTCTAATCGATGAGGATGATGGTAATAATTAGGACGTAATTTGATTAAATTTTTATTTAATAATGTATTTAAAATATCATGTGGATGATCATTGAAAGTGAATTTTAGAGGTTGCATCTTTATTAATGTAAAGGAATGAGTATGATTAATATGATTAGAAAATAAATTATTTCCCTTCATGTAAGACTTTGGCATTGTCTAAACCTAGTGAGGATAGCCTAGCAGTGTGTGATCTGAGTGCTATAAGTGATAGGTCTTGAGTTCCATTCCCTAGGCAGACCACCTCTACAACATCATTCCCACAATAGGCTCTGATGGGTTAGTTGTGAGGGTACCTAATGTGGTGGACTAGTTAGCTCAATGCTCAATGCTACATGGGTCAATATGTGGCTTGAAACATGTGTTCAATGTGATGAGGCAAGTCCATAGTCCATGGTTAGGGATACTCTTCAGAACTAGATCTAGATCCAATTAAATAAATCTTATTACCCATCATTTTGCTAATGAGATCAGTGCGAGTTAGTTAAGTGGCTTTGTTTTTTCAATCCCCACCTAGGTTAAAATCTATAAAAAGGTATGTGAGATTGGTTGTATTCTTCAGGTCGTTAATGGCTATTGGTTATCCTTGAGGAATGGTGGCTGATGTTGGTAATATTTTGTATACATCTGGTAGTATATGGTATATAGGTGGTATTCAAGTTGTTAATAAATTACATGGGGATCTAGGCCCCTAATTATGTCTTAGACTAGTCTATGCTCCAGTCAAAAGTCATCATCAATAAAAAATACTTTGACATTGTCACAAGTGTGAACATTAGGTGCAATATGATTAACATTAATGTGTGCCTTTTTTTTAGGGAGTGATTTAGTGTATACACTTTTAGAATCATTTTTATAATTTAATACTTGTACTTGATTAAGAATGTGTGCATCAACATGATTTTAGTGGACTTCAGTTTGTGAATCCTCTTTATGTAATGTAATGTCTCCATTCATATTATTTGATACCTGAACAAAACCCAATTCCTCTTCTAATGTTAAGGCTTCATAACAAAGATCTATAAATGATTCACAAGTATGATACATTATATTCTATTTTAATGGATACATTATACCTCTATCAAAAATATATTATAATTCTAAATTAGTTGCTTGATAAATTGATTGATGCATAATATTTTTAAATCATAGGATATAATCACAAACTTGCTCGAACATGCCTTGGTGCAAAGAGGGTAGCTTTTCATTATGGACTCTAGGTATTTTATTTTGAATATATTATATTAAAAAAGTTTTTTCTAACTCAAGACAAGTAGTTAAGGATCCACTAGGAAGGGAATGAAACCACATAAATGCACATCCCTCTAGATTGTTAGGAAATAATTTTAATAACATTCGACAACCATTATATCCATTAATTGTCTCTAAAAAAGAATTAATGTGTAATTAAGGTTAACCACTAACATCAAATGTGGAAAATGTGGGCATTTGTAAATTAATGGGTAAAGGTGCATACAAAATGGTTCACACTATGGGATTACCATGGACTACATTAGAGTTAAATCAAGCATGGTATGATTTACTCTCTAAGGATAATTGGTGTGCTCAGGATTCCAAAGAACCTACAACATGCATTAGGGATATGAATTCCTAGGAAGGCATATTGGGGTTCTTAAGAGGTTCATCTTATGACTGAATTATAATGTTAATTTTAGCCATGGGAAAATTGGTTTGAATAGGGGAAGGATGAGGAATAATAGGATATTCCTTTTTTTCATGATATTATTTAGCATTTAGTATATAATTAATTTTTAAGACATATTTCATTCTACTAATATATAAGAAGCATGTTCACATATTTTGTCTTTCGAAGGGGAACTAGAAACAACATCATGATTTGCCATAACATTATCATTTAATTTATTATGTATAATATTATCAGCATGAGGGGAAAAGAAAAAAAAACTATATTAGGGTTTGTAGAAGAATTTTAATCATCATGATATTCGTAATAATCATTACCATTCCAATCCTCATCATGATCACTATAGTTTTCATACTCAATATTAACATTTAGAATAACAACATTGTCATTTTCCCAAGAGGAAATAGAAGTAAAATTTATTGTAATTATAGAATGTGATGTGTTAGGGGATAAAATATGGAGATCCTCTTCATTGGTTTAAAAGGGAGAAGTTTGTGACATTTAGGATTAATATCCCCTAATTGGAAATAAAAAGGGATGGCATGACTATTGGAAAGACTTATTTGCACTTCAAAGGAAGAAGGAATATGAATAACATTATCCTTATTTATATATTATATATTATGTGAATTCAATTTATAGGCACACATATAATGAAGTGTAGTATAAAAATGGATGGAAATATTAGATGTGCAATGATAAGGTTACTCCATGTGAAGAGTAGGTGGTAATCTAAGAGATATTAGATAGTTATATTTTAGAAGGATTTTTGTGCTCTAATGGAACATTCAATCAAGATGGTGAAGAAAGATATTGACTAGACCAAAAAGAGACATTAATAGTTAACAATAGATAGGGATCTAAGGAGGATTTCAAATGGAAATCTAGACGTGTGACAAAAGAGGAATCTAGAGGAGAATCTAAAGGGGAATCTAGAAATGCATCCAAAAATGAATCTAGAGTAGAGTCCAAAGGAGAATCTAAGGGAAAATACAAATGGGAATCTAGATAAGAATCTAAAGGGGAATCTAAAAGTGTGACCAAAGAGGAATCTAGAGTAGAATACAAAGGTGAATCTAGAGAGAAATCTAAAGGGGAATCTAGAGGGGTGATCAAAGAAGAATCTAGAGGAGATTTGAAAGGGGAATCTAGATGAGAATTCAATATAATTAATAATTATTACCAAAAATCAACAAAGTTACTTTGTTAATTCATTATAACATTATCAAAATCATAATCATCACTAAAATCAACTTCCACAAGTTTGTTTTGCTTTTGACAGTTTGTCTATTCATCATGATGAGTAAAAGGAATAACATGATTAGAGAAAAATTTATCTAGAGGATGTTAGCATGTTGAATTTGAATATACATGATATATATAATTAAAATAAAATGTTTACAACTAATAAGTAATCTGACATGTGTAAATAATCTAATGATTATGAATCAATACAAGCAAAATCAAGGTATAATGGGTAATATAGAAAAGGGTTGAATGATTATGTAGGATCTTAAAAATACTTGCTTATTCATTTATTAATGTTGGTGCAATGTTTCAGAACACTAACTACAGAGTAAAAAATATGCTTGTATCATGTTAACCCTATTTATGAGGGTTTAATGAGATTAAGTTCCATGGGTGATTCACTCCTCTCGGGAGCACCATATATCAAATGGATTAAAAAAGGCTTCCTAAATTATAAAAAAGAGATTATATGCATTTATGATATATTGTGAGGTATGTGGAAACTAAATTCTATGTACAATGGCTATGATTATTGAGGAAATCCCTCATGCCATGATGTCTATAAATAGATCATCATTTATCCCTTCATGATAATCACTAAGTAGTTTAAAAACTATCAGAACATAATTTCTAAAAACAATCAAAAGTGATATAAAATAAAGAGAAAAATAAAATCAAAAGACTTTTGTGTATAGATATCATCAAATTTAAACTTGAGGTCAAAATAAAGAGTTTTTGTGTCATAGTTTATCTGAGGTGTTAAGACAAACTTATTTAGTGTCATATCAAATCCAAGGTTAGATAAGTTGAATCATTATGTTTTGGTTTTATATCTAAGATTGAAGATTATGTTATTTCAATGTCAATAATTTATAGGAATTTTAATGAAACCCTAAGACAAAAATCAAGCAAACAATAAGCAATGTTCTAAAAATAACAGGTTCATCAGAATGTTTATTATTTTTTAAATTGAAACTAATCAAACTAAATAGATTTAAACTATTGAAATTGAAATGTAGGAATATAAAATTTTGATAGTGAAATAAAGTATACTATAGAATTTTACAGACTTGGAAATTAACTAAAAATAGTAAATAGGCCTATAGATATTTAAGCCTCCCTAAAATAGAGCTTATGCTAATGTGACTATAAAATGCTTGAAAAGACCTAAAAGTTGAGTTGTGTCTGAAAATAACAATTAAAATACTCTGGGACAAGTCTATAGAAGGAGGATAAGGTTGCACTATGGCATTGTTTGATGGTTATGACCATGTCCTGGTGACCTATGCACCTAATTTTTTGATCTAGGTCTGTGTGACTATCTATGAGGGTTTAATTATTAATTATGTGTGTTGATATGTCATGCAAAATACCTATAAAACAAAATCTTGTTCCTACACAAAAAACACAATAGAAATCAAATTCTAAAAAAGAGGGAATAACTAATCTATGCTTAAAAAACCTTACATAATCTAAGTGTTTCCTATATAGCTCAAATGGGCCTATTAATATGCTTGACACAAGGATGTGAATGATGTATTTATCCCTCTTATATGTGTGTGTGAAATTGTAAATGTCAAAATAGATACCCTTTTGCCTATTAATATGCTTGACACAAGGATGTGAATGATGTATTTATCCTTATAATCCTCTATGTAAATTGGTAATTAGTTAGATATAAACTTTTGTATAGCATTTATGATAATCGAAAATTAGTCCTTAGCTCATAATAAACCTTTGCTTATATCAAGCTATTGAATTTAAATTTGGGGATTATTGGCACATGAGGAAACTGATTTGAAAATACCAATGATCATAAAAGATATTGTTGTAAACATAAAAACTCAAAAATAATTCTCAAGTTACATTGGGATAAGTCTGCATTACCTAGATAGGGCCAGAGTTCATCCCTATCTAAAATACTTAAAATACAAAGACAAAGGCTTAGAATGAATATATGGGATCCCTAAAGTGGATATGAGAAGATAAGATATAAATATAAAAGGCATAGGAATGAAAAACAAGATAGAAAAGCCTAAGACTTAAAATGAGACATGCCAATAAGCCATTTGTTCATCAATAATAGTCCAAATAGGTAATATTATGTAAAATGTATATTTTGAATGAGCCTGTGTCAAATTTAGGTGTTTAAAGTATGAATGCTTCCTATGATCTAGATTTTGCCTCTTGAAAATGAAAATTTGACTTGGCTTAGGTGCTTCAAACTTGGCTAGGGCCTACTTGTTATAACTAACTTATGATTTGGAAAGTCTAGGGATTAAATCTCAATGTAAAAGTGATATAATAGGCTTGTTTAGTACTTATTTAATGAATGATAAATGATGAAATAGGCTTATATATATTTTGTAATTATATTAGACTCTTTAGGTAATTTCTCATACCACTAACATGTAAAATATATGGGTTGACCCAAAAAGATAAACTAAATTTTAAAAATGACATTGCTTGGCACAAGGATAAGTCTGTTAAGGTTGGATGCCTCTAGAGTTCTATATATGTTTGAGTCTGAAAAAGTCATCTAAAAGGCAAGAATATTGATATGACGATCTAGATACATTTTGAGTATGATAATGAACATGTTAGGCATAACCTATGGAATTCCCATAGGTGACTAATAGAAAATTGGGAAGGTCAAACCCATAGAAAGCATATAGTTAGGAAAGAAGGGTCTGTAAGAGCCATATAGTAGGAAAAAGTCATATAATGAAGAGATAAGTCAAGACTAACATTTACAAGTGTTTAATACCAAATTTTAGTGTCTATAAATGCCACCCCTTTTATTAAATTTCTAAAAGTGAAAAAAAAACTAGAGTAAAAGGATAAATAAATGTACCATATTTTGTAAACATACTTTGTCTCTAGGAAAAGGATATAAGTGTGGAGATTTCTCCATAAAAACCTACAATGAAGCCTATAAAATTAAATTTCTATATATAAAATGAGTTATATAAATGAAAATTTTGAAATGTTTAAGATCAAAGAAGTAATACACCTTTAATTGGGTGAATAATGTTTCCCTCTTAAAGTGTTTATGCTTCCTGTAGAAGCATTAGAGAATTGAGGGTGTTCATTCCCCAATGATTATGTACTAACATAGGGGCCATAAGTTGGGAAAATACATTCCCCAACCCTCATGAAGAGGAAGTAGTGTTAGGCCATTGAGCCATGTAGAACCTCAACCATGCAATTAATTTAATTGATCTTGAACCTCAAAAATGGAAGGGTAAGCTTATATTAGGCTCATATAAGGTGAATCAACACTTGAATATTAGAGAGTTGTCATGATGATGTCATGGTGAGTGGATGAAGTTCCTTGATAGTCTATGTGACAATGACAAAGAATGCAATGTGCTTGTTCTTGTATGCTTGAAGGTGGCTTGGTTGATCTTCAGGGTTGACAAGATTAGAGGTGTTTAGGGTTAAGTGTGGTGATTAGAGCATGTACAAGAGGTCCTTAAGATGCTATCTAAGTTTTGATAACTTGTGTGCATGGGTGGAATTCATTAGGTAGTCCAAAGTTTTCATCTAGATAGTTTAGGTCCAATGGCAGAAAATCTAAGTTGGTAGTTTGATGATGTCACCATTGCCACGTGGGAAGGATTCAAGGGGAGTTGGTCATATCGTTATGATCATAAAAATATCTAGTTGTTATGTACCAAATATCAAATCATGTATCAAAGCATGGTCAAATATATGAGCATGTAAAGTTGGGATCCTAGGCAGTTTGAATGTGTTTTCCCATATTTAGCCAATTTTGTTATGAGGCAAAAAGAGCTGAGAAAACATTTTGAAGGTATTATATATTGCACGTGTGAAGGTGTCAGGAGAAAATGATCATATGGGTTTGTTTAGTTTTGAGCATAGATGATTTTAACTAAATTTAAGATCATACACTAAAGCACGATAAAAGTTATGATTACTCAAAGTTGGCTTCTCAAGCAGATTTGGACGTAGTTGGATTTATGATAGAAGATT
Source organism: Torreya grandis (assembly GCA_037957365.1). Lineage (NCBI taxonomy): Eukaryota > Viridiplantae > Streptophyta > Pinopsida > Cupressales > Taxaceae > Torreya > Torreya grandis. The sequence goes on from JARHVA010002861.1 coordinate 1,501,419, forward strand.
TTGAGAAGTCTTTTTTATGGCATTGTATCTCACATGCATGAGAGTTATAGGAGTTATTTGTTATGTGGTTGGATTATCCCATGTGAAGAGATCATCTGGTCTAAGTTTGATATCCTACATTGAAGTAAAAAATAATTTATTGAGGTGAAAAAATGGCTACTCATGCATATTGAAAGGGTTCCCATACTTAGTCATTTTTGAAAGTGTTAAAGATCGAGCAAGATCAACAATATGCATGGCTACAAGAAGTTAGGAGGTAGCAAGATGATGATAGGTGCATGATGTTTAGTGACTAATCAAAGGTAAAAGATAATGATCCAATGGTGAGTGAGCATTCGTATAGTTGATCAAATGGTGAACATTGATTGTTAAAGTCCTAACTGATCCATAGAGATCGATAGAACACATTGAGTTAAAGTTTGCAGATTACATGAGATGAGGTCAACTGTCAGATGTTTAACATTTGGATTTGGTGGTTTATTTATTAAAGATAAAATAAGATCAATGGTGTGAGATTGATCTTGATCTAAGAGTTCACTATATTTGAGCATTATGTTTGAAGGTTAACTGTGATCATTTGCATTTGAATATTAGAATTTAACATAGGAAACATCATAACTTTGTATTCCATCCATATCTTTTGATAAAAGTTGAATTTACTAATGCACTAAAAATTAAAGATGAAGAGGAATCCATGGTGCATCTAATGAACCTAATTTGAGGATTTAAAAGTGAGTACAATCAAAGATATTGAGCCTAGAAGTTGATTGCGTGTTCATGTTTATTCTGCAAGTGACCCAAGAGGGATATTCGAGCTTGTATTGATGTTATATTAATGTTTCATGATGAATTATATTTTAGAGAATGATTTATATTCCATGAGGATGCTCTATGTGAACATTAGAGGTGTGATCAATTTATCTTGAGTATGAATAATGCTTAAAAAGTTGACTGTATGTTCAATAATGGTGACTGTGTGTACCATGTCAATGTTTGATTTGTTTGAGCATATACTGAAGTGATGTAAGTTGACTGTGATCATTTTAGGATGTCTAAGGGGACATAAGGAGTATACCCATGTATTTTTAAAGTGGTTTTGTGTTCTTGTTTTGCTTGAGGGAGTGCTAAAGGAGTGAATGGGTTCACATGAGACCTATAAGGGCTACAAGGGCCTTATTAAAAGGTGTAGTTCCTTAAGGGTGACCCATAAATGTTGTGGAAAAGCTATGAAGATTGTATTGAGTTGTGTCTTCATGTGAGAGATTTTTTAAGGGCTAAGGCATGCCTAATGGCTGACCAAGGTAGTGATTATCAAGATTGCTCTATAAATAAAGGAATCAAAGATAATGGGCTCTAGACTTGGTAAGAGAGTTTTGGAGAGAGGCTTGTGTGTGTTTTATGGAGTGAAGGAGGAGTAGAGTTTCTTAAGGATGTGTTAAAGAGTATAATAGATTGAGGACTATTTGTATGACCTGTTGATCATAATTTTATTGGTAGAATAGTGTGCTTATTGTTTGAGTGTGAGCAAAGGTGAAGTGTGATAAGTAGATGTCCATCATCAGGTGTTGTTGACATCAGTTTAAAGGTGGATTTGTTCATAAGTGTTGTTATGGTAGCTCATAATATAAGGTGTTTATAGCCTCCTTCCAAGGTGTAACTTGCTAAAAGGTCTAGTTGTTCTTGTAGCTCAACTAGCCAGGTGTGGTAACACCTTATGGGATTAGATTCTCACTAAATAGGGATTCTAGTTCCCTGATCATTTGTAGATGGTCTAGATTAGATATTTTTATTATAAGATAATAGTCTAATTACAGGTTTCAGTGGGTTTTATTCTCCAAGAGGGTTTCCCATGTATGTCATGTGTTATGTGATTGATATTGCATTGTCTTTCTTGCTTATTGATATGAATGATATGTATGTTTCATGAATACTTGTGGTAATTGGTTAAGTATTTGTAAAGATCAAAATTGAAGTTGGATTATTTGGGTTCACTAATTTACCCCCCCTCTCAATGATTTTACCTCTAATAATTGGTATCAAAGTGGGTCCTTTGGAGGAGTCCTAATGGCTTGATAGTGATCCTAAGTAGGTACAAAGATGGTTAAGTAGTTGAAGAAAGAAAATCAGTAGTGGAAGGTTGTGATGAAGACACTTGAATAACATATATGTTCTTTGAAGAAAGATTCCCATGAGGATGAGAATATTATGAATGATCTTAAGGTTTAGTTAGTAGATGCCAAACCAAGTTTGTGTTCAAAATAAAAGGACATCATGTTTGATAAAGAAGCTTGCCATAAAAGTAAAGAAGAAGATAATAAAGAAGAAGAATTTGAACTAGAAACTAAGCTCATGAGTGCACTTGGTGAACTAAAAGAGTATAAGAATAATCATAAGATGAGAAATTAGATCAAAGGTCTTGAAGCACAAGTCAATTTTCTTGAAGGATGTTTGATAGAGAAAACATGTAGAATAAAGGTTGACATGGATAAAGAAGCTAAGAGTGATAAGGAGACTATCCAAGTTCTCAGAGGCTAGTTAATGGCTGAAATTTCAAGTATATGATCTAAAGAGGATGAGATCATTCAATTAGAAACCAAGCTAGGTTCATTGATGGATGAACATGAGCAATTTTTTGTCAAGATAAGCAAGCTTAAAGAAGATCAAAAGAAGTTTGATCAAGTCAAGAGCAATGAAAGAAGGTCTATTAGACAACCAAATACTTCAAGGTATGCTAGTTTATTTCATGGTCATTATTTAACATGTGATAAGTATGGTCATAGAGATAAGGACTATAAAATGAATTCAATCAAGTTTTGACATTCATGAAGCCATGATAGAAGGTGTTTTTGGCAAAGATTGATCACAGTCTAAATCTATCAAAAGGTATGAATGATGTTATTTGTTTCAGTTGTCATAAGAATGGACATATTGCTAGATTCTATCCAAATAATGTTAAGAGGTCTTCAAGATATGTCAAAGGATATAGAGCTCCTAGAAGGTTTGAGAAAGGACATACTCAGGTATGGAAATTGTTGAGGTCAACATACCCCCATTTTTGAATATTAGGACCCTTGAGTTACTTTAAACCTCTGAAACCATGACATGTTTTGAACATTATTAGAATTTGAAGATAATCCACTTTGATATAAGTAGGCTTACTGATTTATGGTTTTACTTTGAGCTTGCCTAATATTTTTATAATTTGTCTTTATGTCTTATAGTTGCAGGTTTCATGGAGCCCTTCCTAATGGATCATGCTTAAAAAACCTTAACATAAACTCTTGGTTCAAATTTTCATTTGGAAGGAATATTTTAAATTTATTTTTGGACTAAATCCCAATTTTTTCTTAACATGACCAAACCTTAGCCTAAAAATTATGCTTAGTCCTCTTTATTTTCCCCTTTTGTTCCTTATATTTTTAATGTGGTCTAATGTTTTGCTAGTAGGGTCCTTTTATTTTAGCATGGCCCCCTTTACTAAAAACTTTAACCTTAAGGCCCCATTCACATTTATCAATGCAAATGAGAGCTTAGTCTTAAAGCTTTAGCCTAAGTTTCTATCTACCCGAGTCTAAATGTTTGGGTTGTTAGGGTCCTTTTATTTTTTAGCATTGTCCTTTTATTACCTATTTATCCTAAAGCCTTAACACTAAGGCCCCATTCATGTTTATTAACTCAAACAAGACGCCAGTCTTAACATTTTAACTTAAGTCTTATTTCATCCTAGGTCCTAACATAAAAACTTACTCCTTTGAAGATTTGACAATCCACACTTTATCATGGATTTTAATTGGATGAAGTGAGCACAACATTAAAAATTTAAAAGTTCCTAAGAAGCTACACAGAGTCACCACATGACACTCTCACATTCAAATTTTTATAGCAAAGGGATCCCATATATTAAATGTAACCAATGGTGTATAATTGATCAGATCATGATCATTGACTCTTGCTTCATCATGGATTTTAATTAGATGGAGTGAAGCTAACATTGAAAAGTCAAAAGGCCTAGGAAGCCCTGCAGAGTCACCACATGGTGCTCCCACATACAAGAATTTGATGATATTAAATTTGACATTTGTGTAACCATTATTTAATGTCTATGATGCCATATTTGATGTCTGCGTAACTGCCAATTTTAAGCCCACCAAAAATAGAAACTTCATGATCTTAAATTTGACATTCGTATGATCATCATTTGATGTTTGTGAGGCTATATTTGACATTCATGAGACCATAAAATTCAAGCTCATCTAACATTTTGTCTAGGAAAAAAGGGGAATATTTTATGTCATTCAAAGGGGTCATTTGATATTATGCTTTAAAAACTTAGCATAAAATGCTTTAACCTAAGTCTTTTTATGTTTATTAATATGAAATAGACTTAGCTAAAAGCATTTTATCCTAAGTCATTGGTATAGCGATGCATTTATTAAAGCTCATGCATCTTTTAGGATCTAGTGGTTTATGCTTCATTATAACTCTTGATCCAATAGTGCAAAGTCACTGATGACTTTTCAATAGAGCTACGGGAACCCACTGGCTCAACACATGGTAGATGTGCATTTGATACGTGACTATGGTAAGATGAAGATGCTAAAATAAGAGATATCATCAATACAATGATTAAGACTAGAATTCCTAAATTCAAAACCATTATCCTATCCCATTTAAATGTTATATTAGGTATAATGGTGGATAATATCTAGAGTTTAAGTGCTTGGTCAACATGATTAGATAGACTCCAAAGGGATGATGAAGAGATGATTTATAGGATTAAGCAACTCTTTAGCACCATGTTGGCTAATCCTAAGAAGTCTACAACCCTGGGCATTATTGATGATAAATAATATAAACATAGAGTCACTTTGGAGATGCAGGAAGTAAGAAACAAAAGCTAGGGTCAATCTAGTAGTGACAACAACAAAATTATGGGCATGATTTTCACTATTGAAGAAAAGATTGTAGAAACCAAGAGCATCAAAGAAGTTATGGTAAGGGATGATAGAGACTTTGATGATTTATCTGATTAGGAGGATGTTTGTCTCCTAAATCCATTTTTAGATTTGGAGCTTGTTAAAGAACAACATCAAAGAGCTATGGAGCTTCTATAAGAGCAACAGGGGATCCCTTTGGTAATGGTCCCACCAATTAGTTAATATTCCATTTTTTTAAAGCATTATAACATTTTGAAAATGGAATATTACATTGTAAAGGCATATGAAAATTTTGTTAGCATATTGCCTTTAGGTCATTTTAGTTTGGAAAAGCAAATGTATTTTAGAACTTTGTAGAAAAAGGACAAATGTCCTTACTCATTGTAAATTTGTATCTTGTAACTAACTGATATACTACCTTGTCTTCCTATAAAAGGCAATACTACCATCTTGTACATGAAGATAATTTTGATCAAAATTTGTATACTTTGAGTAGTTAATACAATCAAGGAATTTTGAAAGGATTGTTCAAGTTTGTTTGTGTCAATTATTACATGTTTTTCTCTCAATTGCTAGTCTTAAGTTTTAACTTTGAATAGTTTTTAGGAATTCTGAGTTGCATCTTTATTTAAAAGGTTGCTAATTTATGTTTATGCTATATTAGTTGAAGGATCTTGAATTTTGTTTGTTTTATTTGATCTGTATTGGAATGTGTAAATGCTATTTGAGTGTGGTAGCAAATCTTTAAAGTAAATTCAATTTTTACTTGTACTTCTTTATATCATCCTTAGAGGTTTGCCTGGTGTGTAGTGATATTTGAGCTTATGCTATTTTGAACTATATGTTATTTGAATGTATACTTAGTTGAAATTAAAACTTTATCATAATGTTTGAGGCTAAGATTAATAATCACTTATTCTCTTTTTGCCTTACCCTTCTCTTTTCCTTCTTTTTTAACCAGATCAATTTAGTTTATATTTCATTGTAAATATCCATTTAGGTTAGTCTGTAGTTTAAGCTTTGATCATAATTCACTAAGTATTATCATATATCCTTACACTTTACAAATATTTGGTCCATGGTGGCTCCCAACCATCAATCAATATAAATTTTGTGGAATAGTTAAATATTGCTTTGCCACTATTTCACCATAGGTAACATGAGTTTTCAAAACTTACTACTCATGTTCTAAATTCATAGAATTTTAAAATGAGAAGTGTTATTTGAACACTAAGGACATCTGTGGTACACATAAAGGCATCAATAAGTCCTACTGGCACTAGAAGGAGGGCTTAACTTTGTTAAGTAATTGAATCTTTATTAATATTAGAGTGTTTTGATCTAAGATTGGTGTTATCTTTGCACTTTTGTGTAACTCTTTGATCCAAAGAATAAAGATCATTAATTTTTGTGTTCTTTGACATATCTTTGTGCTTCCTTTAGACAAAGATCAGAGTTCTTTGAAGTTGGATGCTTAATTTTGGTAAAGATGGCTTAAGATCTAAAAATCCATAGTATTTGAGGTTAGAAGAACCTATTTTGACCAAAGATTGGTATATCTTTCATAGATCTAAGTTTATTTGAGCTTATAATTATAAAGATTGATCATATTTGCATAATTTGACACATATTTGAGCTAGCTTAGTCAAAGGTTGATGTCCTTTACTATTATTTATACAAATATTTACAAAATTAGCTTAATACGTAGGCTTAATCCTTGTTCTCCATAAAGATTAACTTGACACATCATATTAAAAATAGGGTTTTCAATCTTCAAGATGGAGTTACCAAGGATTTGAACAAGATCACATTTAGAGACAAGAGAATCTTTTCTAGATCTTGAGGTCCATAAAAGAGCTAGGTAAGATAAAGGTAGGCATAGACATTCCAAATCTTTGCTAACCTCACCTCTTCAAGGTACCTCTACCTTCGACCTTCATCTAGGTATGGATTTGTTAGGAGATTATTCAATCAATGTGCTTAGGTGTGGTACATGATCTCCCACATAACCTTAAAAAATACTTGCCAACATTTAATCCAACTAGTATTGTAATTGTTGAAGAGCATATTAAATCTTTCAAATCTGCTTTAAGGTTTCTAAATGTCATACATGAAGATGTAACATGCAAATTATTACCCTTTACTTTTAAATATGCTATATATGAATGGTTTCTTGATTTGCTTGACAATTATATTACTAGCTAGGATGGTTTCACTAATGTTTTCAAAGACCGGTTTGGAAAAATTGCTAGTCTACGTGTCATATACCACCAGTTCACCACCATCAAGAGGGATGCATGTGAGCCCATAAGGTCCTTTAATGAAAAGTTTTATAAAATGTATAACAAGACCATAAAACCTTATAAACCTAATGAGATTTTAGCTCTGAAAATCTATAAGGATGCAATAGATCCCATGACTTCTATATTTTTGAAAAGATCTCTTCTAGCTATAACTTCATTATCAAGGGATTATTTTAAAGTAGTGATCATTAATGATCAAATATAGCCCCAAGGATAAATGGCCTACTTTGTCCCAATTATAAATCCATATATGCCTATTTTGAACATATTCCCCAACAATAATCATAATGATCTAGCCTTGAATCAACTCCTAAATCTGAATCAATTACCTTTGAGTCATGATGCTCCTAATCAAAACCTATTATTCTTGAGTCATCATGTTGCTCATGGATTTAATGTAAATGATCAAAGAGCTTTAGTACCAACTATTGGTACTAACAATAACCAAGTACACAATTCTAAAACTCCCAAGAATGAGAATGAGTCTATCTTGAAAATTGTCCAAAAATTAAACATTAATTTCCTTCAACTATAAAAATAAGTTGGCAATATTGGAGAGATCTCTTGTCAGAACTTCTCATTCTAAAGAATTAATAGGCCTAACAATAGATTTTAGAATGATAGGTTCTATAATAATAAGAATAATGAATCATCTTATAAAAGAGAACTATGGACATTAATCTTATTGATATTACTTTACTTGATTATTATAGAGTGCATTATACAGCCAAGCATGGTGAGATCAATTGTATTGAGTTTTTTAAGACTTTTTAATCTTTACAAGAATATTTAGACACATTTGAAGTGGTCCCTAATAAGGATATTGGTGTAGGTACTTTAAGATCCAACCCTGTTGATTAAACTTTTATGGTGGAGATGTTTGATTTCCCTTTTTAAGAGGACAATAAACCTAATGATGTCTTTGAGGAAATATAGGCCTTCCAAAAATTATTGAAGAGGACTTATCCTTTGAGTAATAGAGAATAGAGGCAGCCCTTGACTACCTCAATGCCTCCACTTCAAGACACTTCTTCAAGTAATGATCCAAAACCACCCAAAGGGAGTGCCTCTAAGCATAATGTTAATGTTCTTAGTTATTCAAATAAAACCAGTTATAATATTATTGAGGACATGAAGAAGATAAAATCTAACATCACATTGCATGAATTAACATAGATCACAAAACAAAGGGACCTCTTACTAGAATCACTATCAAAGATGTCTAACAAACCACCCAAGGCTAATAATGCTAATATGGCTATGCACAAAGTTAAGGCAAAATCTCCTCCTTTTCTACTCACAACCAAGATGTTTGGTAAGAATTTACACAATTTTTTATTAGATTCTAGTGCATCCACCAATATCATGCCAACAGGTATATACAAACAACTTGGCTTGACACCTATTAAGTTTGATAGGGTTGTTACTCAATTAGACAAATCTAGAGTCAAGGTGAATGGGGAATTATTACATGTTCATATGTAATTAGCCTCTAAGCCTAGAGTGTAGTAGTTAATTGATATCCAAGTTGTTGACATTCCTAATGTGTATGAAATTTTTTAAAGTAGGGAATGGACCAAAGCTTTGAATGGCTACACTTCCACATATTGTTCACATTTATGGATGCCTTGGGAAGGAGTTCCAAACTAGATCAGGGTTGAAAGAGAGTCGAGGATGAAACACATGATCATCGAGTATAATGCTGTGAATGAAAGGATTAACATAATTGACTCAGACTTAGGGGTTTTCACCCTAGAGATTGTAAATGTATGTGATCCTAAGAGTATTCTTGTTATTCCTAGGCTACGAAAGTTACATTTTGATGGTGCTAGGTGTAAGGTTGGGTCTCAGGTTGATATTATCCTAACTAATCTTACTAATAAAAAATATCATGCATCTTATAGGCTCAATTTTCCTTACACTAATAACCTTGTTAAATATGAGGCCCTTATCCTAGGTTTATAATTTGCTATAAAAATTAAGGTCAACGAACTACTAGTCTATGGTGATTCAGAACTAGTAGTGAACCAAGTGAGAAGCAAATATCAATGTAAACTCTCATACCTTAAGAGGTATAAATTTAGGGTTTGAGATATACTTGAGTCTTTTGATACCTGTAACATTATTTCCATTCCAAGGGAGGAGAACCAAGCTACTAATGAGTTGGCATCTACTGCAGCCAATCTCATGCCTGACCAAGGCTTGCCCAAATTCAGCATTAAGTTGATACCTTGTCCTTCTATCCTAGATAATGTGAATCATTTTTAGGTCTTTAGTGATGATCAATAGATATTGAATTTCATAACTAATTTTGGAGCATTTGAGGTTCACATCATTGATGAGACTAATGAAAATGCACATAGAAAAGTGTTGGAGAATAATGGAAGCACACAATTGATTACCAAATACAAGCAACTTACATGCAGAATTAAACCAGAATCACAAGTAACTAGAATTAAGAAATAACACAGAATATGAGAGACAATACACAACTTGTATTAAAACTCTTCCAGAAGGAAATACAACAAAGAAGATTGCCACAGTTCTTCTTCCTTACACACCTCTAGGGCTCCCACACCTCTAGGGCATAAATAGTAAATCTTCCCTCAAAGCTCTCTCTCTTACGGTCACAACACACAACTCAAACATAGAGTTGGTGTTCACCTCCAACCAGTCAGTATCCACTACTTCCAGTACACCAGTGCTCCACACACTCCACAAGTACACAAACGTACTTCAAGTAGATCTCCCCTAAACTGCAACAACCTGCAACCCAAATGATCTCACTTATGGAAGGAACTACCTTGCCTTCCTCTTTGCTCTCTTTCTGAGTACACACTGTACTCCAAGTAGATCTTGCCTGATCTTGCTCCCTGTTATGTTGTTGTCCTCCCTGATCTTGCACACCTGTAAATCAATTAGGTTTTGCACACCTGTAAACCTGGATCATGCACACACATATACTTGTAGATCAATGATCTTACTTACCATGTAGATCTCCTAACGAAGCCATGCACATTTGCTGACCAAGATCCTACACCCCTGAAGAATCCTACTAATTCTCTAAAACCAACACCCACCTTGGCACTGCTATGGAACTAGGAGGAACACCCTTGCTCACCTCACACACAGAAGGAGCTAACTTTTCTCAACTCAAACTAGAACACTTTACAATACAACCTATGAGTCTCTTAAATAAATCTCATGCAAATAATAATTAGACACCTCATTACAATAATTAGATCTGTAGCTTCTAGTCTAAATTTGGCTCTTGACATGCAAACACTTGGTTCATTAACTAACTGCCCATAAAACTTACAGTTTTAAACTGCATAGGCGATTGACATTCCCTGTCTACCTGGAGGTGACCGACGCTGACTGATCCTTGACCGACGTCGGTTGCTTCCTATCTGTACCCTACCGACATTGGTTGGCCTGATCGACGCTGATGACTATGACAATAGCAAACTCTCTGCAACCTCCTCCCCTATTTGCATTAGTGAAGCTTTTAGCTCCACAACCTAACAATCTCCCACTTGGAGATAAATAGCTACACTGTACCTATACCTGTACCCCATCTAATCTATTTCCTAGCTTGTATCCCTCTTCAAGCTCAACCTTGAAGACCACCCAACACACAACTTATGGTGCACCTCCTGTCATCTGAGTACCCTGCCACATCCAAACCTACAAACCCATGTAGTGAAGTCCTGACCCTGCATATCATGAATCCCTGCTGCTAGTCCCTCTCAAATACCTGAGAATCCACTTCCCCAAATTGGCTCCTAACTCTCTGACAGCTCCCACTGCTTTGGAAAACTTAGGTCTATACCAAACCTCATGTGATTTCAGACACTGAACTGTCCAGCCCTTAGTGTGCTCTGGTTCTGCATCCTACGTAATGAACCTTGCCAACACCTGATTCACATCAGCTCCCACTGGAGACAAAATCACCCTGTGATCTTCCATGTCTCTCATGCCAAAAAATTTCGTTGCTCCAAATTCCTCATGACATGCCACTGAACTAACCTTACCCTTAGCTCAGCAAAACCCTATATGTACAAACCTGCTAGCTAGCATACCATCCACATACAGTAACATGATGATGTCATGACCATCATCCCCCTGGTAAGATAAACCATAGTAGTTACCCTGACATTGACTAAAGCCATGCTTTGTCATCTCCCTGTCAAACTTGTACCACTGTCCTACAACTTCCTCAAGACCATATGACCTAGTTTTCCATCTCACATGTCCGTTCTCTCTATTCTTTAACTAAGGTATCCATTCATCTCTGTGCTTTCATACCAGCTGGTAACCCTATCAAATCTCCCATTTGTTTCTGCATTATATTCCTGCCATGCTCCCACTATTTCCTCGATCCTTTCTGATCTACAGTCAGCAACTAGTATAAAGAAGAGGAACAATGAATTTGAGGCTTACTTACCACCTTCAGTCCTCCATATGGGCATTTAAGACTCCTTGACAGCTTGCTATCTGCCCAGAATCCATTACAGTGACCGACCTTGGTCACCACACAGTCTGCATCTAATCGACATTGATTTACATGCACCTATCCTGACTACCAACTCTGTCGATGTCAGTGTCCCTATTGTCGACATCAGTCCTCCTGACCGACGTTGGTCTTACCTATCATCGACATCAGTCCTCCTAACTGACATCGGTCTTACCCTGCCTGACATCACCAGCTTTGGTCTGCACATGACCAACATCGGCACATGTCTGTTCAACATCGGTTCCCCTTGACTGATGTCGGTACCTGTGTTTGCCTGTGAGTGATGACTTTTTACCTGCGAGCTCCTTTGAATCAAAACCCATGTCTAAACTACCTTGCTCAAAAGTATCTAGCCCCATCTACTGGTCTTTATCTGTCATCTCCTCCAAGAACACTAAGGCTTTCTAGTTCTTAAGTCTATCAAACACATTTATCTTCCGCTTAAGAACATGCATCTCTTTCTTGCTCATGTGACCAAGCCTACAAAGCCATGTCTCTGAAATAGAAGAAGAATCAATAATATAAATAAGTAGATAAAGAGTACCTATTTTCTTACCACCAGCTAATTCAAGTGTATCCACTGTGAGGGTTCTTGTGCATTTCTCATCACCCAACTTTCTTGAAGAAATTAGCCACATCTCCAAGCCTAGGACCTGCATGACCTCCTTCAACACCCATGTGTTGGCTGCCTGTAATTTTAGCTTCACTTCCCCTTTGCCAATTCTTTGGCAAGGCACACCAGCCCCTAAATAAATCTTTCCAAAGTCTCCAAAGACCTTACCATGAAAAAATACTCTATTTTAGACTGCATGGAAAGAGGCAATAGAATCTATAAAACAAGATTCTACTTTATCCAAGAAACATACCAGAGCATCTTGTGCCACATCACCTACAACATCTACTTCTTCAGTTCCTTCATGCTGATTTTCCACAAACCAACAATTTTTCTTTACCTACTCTTTCTTTCCATAGGACCGTAAGTGACCATTCGTGCTTTTCAATTCCTCCATTCTTAGCTTACTTTCTTCTGCCATTACTCTACTCCCACTCAATCAGAAACCCCTGAGAGTGACCTGTAACCAAAGACAAAACCTGCTCCCTGCAACCTTAGCTCTGATACCACTTGTTGGGGAATAACGGAAGCACACAATTGATTACCAAATACAAGCAACTTACATGCAGAATTAAATCAGAATCACAAGTAACTAGAATTTAGAAATAACATAGAATATGAGAGACAATACACAACTTGTATTAAAACTCTTCCAGAAGGAAATACAACAAAGAATATTGCCACAGTTCTTCTTCCTTACACACCTCTAGGGCTCCCACTCCTCTAGGGCATAAACAGTAAATCTTCTCTCAAATCTCTCTCTCTTACGGTCACAACACATAACTCAAACATAGAGTTGGTGTTCACCTCCAACCAGTCAGTATCCACTACTGCCAGTACACCAGTGCTCCACACACTCCACAAGTGCTCCACACACTCCACAAGTACACAAATGTACTTCAAGTAGATATCCCCTGAACTGCAACAACTTGCAACCGAAATGATCTCACTTATGGAAGGAACTACCTTGCCTTCCTCTTTGCTCTCTTTTTGAGTACACACTGTACTCCAAGTAGATCCTGCCTGATCCTGCTCCCTATTGTGTTGTTGTCCTCCCTGATCTTGCACACCTGCAAATCAATCTAGTTTTGCACACCTGCAAACTTGGATCATGCACACACATACACCTACAAATCAATGATCTTACTTACCATGTAGATCTCCTAACGAAGCCATGCACACCTATTGACCAAGATCCTACACCCCTGAAGAATCTTGCTGATTCTCCAAAACCAGCACCCACCTTGGCACTGCTGTGGAACTAGGAGGAACACCCTTGCTCACCTCACACACAGAAGGAGCTAACTTTGCTCAACTCAAACTAGAACACTTTACAATATAGCCTATGAGTCTCTTAAATAGATCTCATGCAAACAATAATTAGACACCTAATTACAATAATTAGATCCATAGCTTCTAGTCTAAATTTGGCTCTTGACATGCAAACACTTGGTTCATTAACTAACTGCCCATAAAACTTGTAGTTCTGAACTGCACAAGCGACCTGACCAATGCTGGCGACTGTGACAACAACAAACTCTCTACAACCTCCTCCCCTATTTGCATCAGTGAAGCTTTTAGCTCCACAACCTAACAAAAAGGCAAGTTTGATGGTAATGTCACTCAACTAAATGATAATAAGATTCCCAAAGGTATGATTGCCTTAGAGAGGTTGTTTGATCAAGACAAGTTGGTTGAGGTCTCTAAGATTCTTGAAGTAAGTGGGAAGGATAAAAATACATTGATTTTGGTCCTCAAGATCAGCCTCAACTAGTTAACATTGGAAAATTCTACACTAACATTAAGAGTAAGTAGGCCAAGGAGCTACTAACCAAGTATAAGGATGTCATAGCTTGGTCTTATGATGACTTGAATATATTTGATCCAAGAGTCATCACCCACACTATACCCCTTAAAGAAATTTGTAAACCCTTTAGACAAAAGCAAAGACTTGTGAACCCTATTCTAGAACCAATGATCTTCAAAGAGTTCAAGAGATTACTAGATGCTAGAATTGTGTTTTCCATTAGGCATTCTACCTGGGTGGCTAATTTAATGCCAGTCAGGAAGAAGAATGGTGAGATTAAGGTATGCATTAACTTTAGAAATTTGAACAAAGCATCTAAAAAGGATAACTATCCTCTTCCCTCTCTTGAACATGTGATACAAGTTGTTTCAAGATCAACCATGATGTCTTTTCTTGATGGTTTTTTAGGATATAGCCAATTATTGGTTGATAAAGAAGACATGATGAAGACAACTTTCATAATTGAATGGGGGACCTTCACATACAAAAGAATGCATTTTGAATTAATAAATGTAGGAGCTTTTTTTCAAAGGGCCATGGGCCATTCCTTCCAAGGTCTAATTGGTAAGTGTATCATTATATACATGGATGATCTAACCATTTTTTATAAAAATAAGGAAGATCACTTTATGCATTTACAATAAGTATTTGAGAGATGCAGAAGGTATGGAATCTCCCTAAACCCCAAGAAAAGCATATTTTGTGTTACTGAAGGCAAATTATTGGGTCATGTCATAACTAATAATGGGATCTCCATAGATCCTAAAAGAGTAGAAACTATATCTAGGATAGAGCCTCCAAATGGTAGGAAAGAGTTAAAATAATTTTTTGGTAAGTTAAAATTTATAAGGAAGTTCATTTTTTGGCTTTGTAGAGATTGTCAAGTCATTAAATGACATGCTAAATACGGATGCTAAGGTCTCATGGAATGAGGAATCCAAGAAGGAATTCAATGACATCAAAGAAGAAATTAGCCAAGCTATAGACTTGATAAGTCTTAACTTTTCAAAGGACTTTTATCTCTATTCTTTTGAATTTGACCATACTTTGGCTGTATTTTTAACTCAGAAGGTTGATGGGTATGGTCATCCAATAGATTTCATGAGTACTAACTTTAAAAATGTTGAATTGAACTATTCATTGATTGATAAAAAAGTATATGCATTAGTTAAGGCAATGAATAAATTTAGGCACTATATCCTTAGAAATAATGTGCATGCCATTCTACCTGAACTTGCTATAAAGCTCATGCTGAGCTAGAAAGAAATTAGAGAATGTAGAGGTAAATGGATGTCAGTTTTACAAGGATATGACAAAGAAATGAAAATGACAAAACTAGTAAGGTGTCAAGGCTTGATCTAAATGATTGCTAATACCAGCCCTAGGCTAAGTATTATGTGAGTTGATCAACATAATGTGAAAACTAGTGAGTGGTATGATTCCATCATTCATTTACTAATTAATGCTACTTGTCTTATAAGACTAACTAGGGAGTAAAAGAGGGCATTAAGGCTTAAAGTAACTCATTATCTAATTAAATATGGGGTTTTATACAAGAAGAAATTTAAAGGTCTTTACATGAGATGTGTATTAGAATAAGAATTTACCCAAATCATGAGCACCTTCCATGAAAATTCTAGCAATGGGCACCCATATGGGAAGTCTACAGCCTAAACGATCCTCAGAGCTAGCTACTATTAGACAACTATTTTCAAGGATGCTCATAGGCACATGAGGGAATGTTACTCATGCCAAATCTTTTGTTTTAAAGACCTTAAGGCAGTAATGCCTTTGCATCCCATCATGGTTGATAAACCATTTGCATAATGGGGGTTGGACTTTGTAGGGGTAATCAACCCCAATTCATCAGAGGGTCACAAGTATATCTTGACTACCATAGATTATTGCACAAGGTGGGCTGAAGCTATAGCCACCAAATAATGTATGACTGAAGAAGTGATCAATTTCATGGAGGAGAACATATGTACCATATTTGGAACTCCAGTCTCTTTGGTGTGTGATAATGGATCTGCATTTATATCTGTAGAGATGACAAAATGGGCATATGATAATGGCATTTATCTTAAGTTTTCATCCAACCATTACCCTCAAGGAAATGGATAGTCTACCAACATGAAATTAATAAAATCAATAAAGAATTCTTTTTTAGACAAGCCTAAGACTTGGCATAAGCTTCTCACATATGCCTTATGGATAGATAGGATAAGGATCAAGCAAGCCTTAAAAACATCACCCTTTCTATTGGTGTATGGTTAGGAGCCTATCTTCTCTATCACTCCAAACTACCTATGTATAAATTCATGCAAGATGATATGGAAGAAGGCCAGGAGCTTGCAAATTCAAGATTGATAGACATCATCTAGATGGAAGATGCATGGGAAGTAGCCTTTGCAAAATTTAGTAGACATCAGACCATGGTGAAAAGGTGGTTTGATAAAAGATCAAAGATCAAGGTGTTTAGACAAAGGGACTCATTTATCCTTTGGGACAAAGCATTTGGGCCTAAGGGAAATCATGACAAGTTCACATCTTTGTGGATTGGCCCCTATCAGATTGTAGATACACTAGGAGACAACACCTTTAGACTCAAATAATGACAAGGAGTAGAGTTCACACTAACCACCAATGGGTAGTACCTCAAACATTACTTCTCTATTGCTCCTCTTGAGGTGTTTATGGAGTAACTCTATAAGATGGTTAGATTTAGTTAAGGTAGGCTAGTTAGTTTCTTTTAGTTCTTTATTTCATGTCCCTTGTTTATATATAAGCATGTATATATCTATTTGTTTCTTTTTTCCTTCTACTTATATATACATATGTCTATTTAGTTATGTATATATCTATATGTATATAAGCTTAATCTATTGAGGCATAATCATGATTGAACTTAACAAACATCTTTGCTTGGGATAATGGTTACAACTATATGTGATTTTATGAGGATCAAACACTTGACCAATTCTTTAAACCTAGCTGCCCTAGTTCCCAACCTTGTTAGAAGCATAATAGATCTAATAATACAAAATATAAGAGTACAATGTAAAATCAAAAGCTTTTCAAGCATAAGTGATTCTAATAATCTCCATCGGGGCTATAGATGCCTGGATAGCGATAGAGTAAGGCCATGAATGGAGCCAAAGGTATCTCTATCGGGGCTATAGATGCCTAGTTGGTAGCAGAGTAATGCCCAAGCCTTTTTTGAAGTAGAAGCATGATTTTTAATGGTAATCTAAACATGTTCAAGTCAGTGTTAATGATTAAAGATATGAAACTTAGAAGTTTTCCCTTGAATCCTATGGAAAATAGTAAGTGGAATCAAAGCACACACACAACATGGATATGTCTTAATGTTTAATCCCAATTATGTAAGTAAAAGGTTTGTTTCAACCATAAAATGATCTGGATAATGACATTTGATCAAGTGGAGTGGATGACTTAGTTATTTATCTAAACCAGAGTCTCTAAGTTCTCACATATTGATATGTTTTCCCTAGAAGTCACCATTTTTTGAGGTTACCCTAGAAGTCACCATTTTTTGAGATTAACATACCCCCATTTTTGAAAGTTGGGACCCTTGAGATACATTAAACCTTAACCTTAAAACCATGGCATGCTTTAAACATTATTAGAATATTAAGATCATCCACTTTGATAGAAGTAGGCTTACTGATTTATGGTTTTGCTTTGAGCTTGCCTAATGTGGTCTTAATGTCTTATAGTTACAAGTTTCATGGATTCCTTGTTGATGGATCATGATTAAAAAACCCTAACATAAACCCTTCAAATTTGCATTTGGTAGGAATATTTTAAATTTATTTTTGGACTAAACTCTAATTTTTATATTAAGACCTGGTCATGTTTTTTAACATGACCAAACCTTAGCCTAAAAATTATGCTTAGTCCCCTTTATTTTCCCCTCTTGTTCCTCATATTTTTAATGTGGTCCAATGTTATGCTAATAGGATCCTTTTATTTTAGCATGGTCCGTTTTACTAAAAACTTCAACCTAAAGATTTAACCCTGAGGCCCCATTCACATTTATCAACACAAATGAGACCTTAGTCTTAAATCTTTAGCCTAAGTTTTTATCTACTTAAGTCTAAATGTTTAGGTTGGTAGGGTCCTTTTATTTTCTAGCATGGTCTCTTTATCAACTACTTAGCCTAAATCCTTAAACTAAGGCCTCATTTGTGTTTATTAACATGAATGAGACCTTAGTCTTAACATTTTAACCTAAGTCTTATTTCATCCTGGGTCTTAACTTAAAAACCTTGCTTATTTACAAATCTAATGGTCTATGCTTCATCACATCTTTTAATTAGATGGAGTGAGCACAACATTGAAAAGTCAAAAGTTCTAGAGAAGTTATATGGAGTCATCATGTGGCACTCCCATATTCAAAGTTTGATAACAAAGGGTCTTGCATATTAAATGGAACCAATGGTGTGCATCTTCTCAGATCAAGATCAATGGCTCTCACTTCATTATGAATTTTAATTAGATGGAGTGAAGCCAAAAGGCCCAAGAATCCCCATGGAGTTACCGCATGGCACTCCTTCATATAGGAATTTGATGAGCTTTTATTTGACATTTATGCAGCCATCATTTGACATCTGAAAGGTTATATTTGACATTTGCATGACCATCAACTTTAAGCCCACAAAACTAAAAAATTCATGAGGTTAAATTTGACATTCGGTGATCATCATTTGACATTTATGAGGTCATATTTACCATCCGTGAGACTGTCAAATTCAAGCTCATCTAACATTTTATCTAGGTAAAAGGGGGCATATTTTATGTCATTTGATATTATGATTTAAAAACTTAGAATAAAATTATTTAACCTAATTCTTTTCATGTTTATTAATATGAAATTCACTTAGCTAAAGGCATTTTAGCCTAAATCCTTTTTATAGCTATACACTGATTAAAGCTCATGTATCTTACAAGATCTGATGGTCTGTGCTTCATCATGACTCTTGATCTAATGGTGTGAAGTCACTGATGAATTTTTAATAGAGATATGAGATCCCATGAACTCAATATGTGATAGACACACATTTGATATGTGATTGTGGTAGGATGCACAGGCTATAATAAGAGATCTCATCAATATACCGATTAGGAATAAAATTCCTAAACTAAAAACCATTAGGCCTACTTAGATGTTATATTAGGGATAATGGTGGATAATATATAGAGTTTTAAGTGCTTGATTAGTAGGCTTAGACAAACTCTTGAGGGATGATGAAGTTCTGATTTCTAGGATTAAGCAACTCCTTGGCACCATGTTGGCTAATCCTATGAAGTCTACAACCCTGGGCATTATTGATGATGAAGAATATAAATACATAGTCACTTTGGTGATGCAAAAAGTAAGAAGCAAAAGTCAAGGTCAATTTGGTGGTGACAACAATAGAATTATGGGCATGATTTTCACTAATGAAGAAAAGATTATAGAATCCAAGAGCATCAAGGAAGCTATGGTAAGGGATGATAAAGACTTTGATGACTTAGTTGATCAGGAGGATGTCTATCTCTTAAATCCAGTTGTATATTTGGATCTTATCAAAGAACAACATCAAAGAGATATAGAGCTTCTACAAGAACAATAAGGGAGCCCTTCAGTAATGGGCCCACCAATTAGTTAATATTCCATTTTGTAAAAGCATTATAACATTTTGAAAATGGAATATTTAATTGTAAATACATATTTAAAGTTTATTAGTGTATTACCTCTAGGTCAATTTAGTTTGGAAAAGCAAATGTATTCTATAACTTTGTAGAGAAAAGATATCTATCCTTACTCCTTGTACATTTATACCTTGTAACTAACCAGTATAATAATTTGTCCTCTTATAAAAGGTAGTACTACCATCTTGTAAAGGAAAATATTTTGAGTAAAATTTGTATACTTTGAGTTGTGATCTAGGAATTCGATTGAAGAGAGGATGGTTAGTATGGTGTTAGTTCTAAAATGAAAACAAAATGAAACAAACACACTAATAACATGGAATCTCTAAGCCTAGACACTAGGGAGAACTTAGTTAACAAACAAGAATAAAACACACAACTAAAATGCAAAAGAAACCTCTTTTACCTTCCTTGGATGCTCCAAAATGCTTGTTGTAGTGGCTTGCTTGGCTTGTACTGATGAAGTCTTTGGCAATGGAAGCTTGGCTACCTCCATCTCTCCTTAGCACCTTTGGATTGTGACTTGGCTTGGCTTGGAATAAATTTGGCATGATAAAACTAATTACTTAAAGCTTTTGGAACCAATTTGGAATTATAACTTTGCATAATCATGTCTTAAAATTCATGTGGTGAGGCCTCTTATTTATAGATTTTTGAGAATGTCTAGAATCAACTTGAACCATCCATCTCAAGATTGAGATGTGTGGTTGAGGATTAATTCAATTTTTGGAATTAAGTTTTTAATTATCCTCATCATGAAATTGGAAGAAGGGGAAATTAAGAGGCATGGAGGGCATCATGGAAGACATTGATGAGGCATGGAGGGCATGAATCCTGATATTTGTGGCATTTATGGCCTAGGGATGACTTTCTAAGAAATGAGGTCACTTGATAATGCATATATTCAATATTAATTTATAAAAACAAGTATTCAATAAGTTTTCATGGAATTATTAATTATGCCTTGATTTGGGTTAATTATCTCTTAAACATGATTAAGAACTTTGTGCACAAATTACTCAAATTGATCATAATGCTTTGTTATTGGTCTAAAATTTGACTGGATTGGAATTAGAAGGTGATGCTAGATGCATAGGATCTATTATCCCATTTAGGTTGTTACCAACACCAAATAACAAAGGCACCTATCTTATGCAAGAGATTTGATCGGAAAGATCAATCCAGAGCACTTAGGTGCAAAATTGGCATTTTAACTTAGACTGATCTGATTAAAGTTAGCTGGCCCATAAATTGCATTGCCTCATTTAGATATACCTTGGCCAAAATTGGCACTTAAATATGTCAGTTTCTCATCATTTAACATGTTTTAGTGTTTTAAGGCCAAATTATGCATTTTGGTTGGAATTTGGTCAAAATCCTAGTTAGAGGTTATCGGTGGCCAGATTTAGGTGTCTACAGTTTGCCCCTATTTGGGAAGGTGTTACAAGCTATAAGCATACTAACATATTCTCAAATAATGAAAAAGGTCTTGTATACCTATAACTACAATGATGATAAAATAATTGTATGATGCCCCCTCGAGGGAATGGTTGACACAAGTAAGTTGACAAATGGTCCCTTGAAAAGAAAGAAGCAAAATGAGGGGACTAAAGAAAGAAAAGATGATGGGGTGAAAACACAATGATACTAAAAAAGTAGTCAAAATCATTGAGAATGTAAGTGGGATGGTGTCCAATAATTTCTCCAAAGGTGGTTATAAGCATTATACCTTGATAGTGGCAATGTGGTATGATAACACAATGATTTGCCCAAAGGTGGTTATAATCATTGAGAAGATGGAGTTGACCCAGTTAAGATAGACAAACAAGATAACATGCCATGGTATGGGCAGAAAAAGTAAAGTGGTGATAATGTAATGATTTGCCCAAAGGTGGTTATAATCATTGAGAAATATAGGTGGGATGGTGTGTAATGATTTTCTCATAGGTGGTTATAATCATTGGACCTCGATTATGGAAAACATGATAAACTTGGCTAATGATGATGATAACTTAACATAGAGAGGAATGATGAATTGGAACAACTTAATAGTAGGGAAATGCTCATCTGAACTAGTAAAGGTTGAAATTCTTTCATGGTTAATTACTCTATTTGGGAGATGATTGTGATTGAATTGGGATGTTAGTGCCGAAGAGATGCCACTAGTGCTGAATAGACTTCTTGAAGCTGAGGTTTGTTGTAGTATGTGTCGGTAGGCATCATGGTATAACATCAACCAAAATATGCATGAGGACTAACTCCCATAATTCAATACTCAATTGAAAATAATAAACCAATGATAAAAACCATGATGATAATATTGAAATATGAATATGGATAGACTCAAGAATAATGTGTGTAAAGAATCACCCAATGAACACATATAGACTGAGTCGAGGCAATAGTGTTGAAAGTAAACAAATAGGAAAGTGAATAAATAAACAAACAAATAGAAAAACAAACAAATAAACAACCTAAAATAAACAAACAAATAGAAAGCCTAAAAATAAAAGCAAAAGAAAACATCCTAACAATGACCATGCCCCAGTAAGATGGATCGAGGATAACTAACTAAGCGTAGACAGGACAAATATTTTTGAATTTTTTGAAATGTTATGAATGTTTTTGGAATTTTGAGGTATCTTAACTCATTAGAGAATGACAAGATACTTGATCACAAAATGATGAGAGTGTTTGCCTTAGGTTGCTCACAAAATGGCATGAATGTATAGAAAGGGGAATTGAGGTGACCTCAACATGAATTAAACATGACCCACAAATTCCTAAAATGACCTCAAGTCATAGTTATTCCATCCATAAAAAAGGTGAGGAAAAACCAACTAGGTCCCAACAAGTTCTCAAATCTGGCAAATGGCTAGTCAAATGAAAAAAATGATGGCAAGGTGATGCAAAAATGCATGGTAGACAAGTGTTTCCCCTAGTTTACCCACATGTAGTTATAACTAGGATATAAGAACATAGGTCAATAATACTAATTTTCCCATAGCTGGTTATAATTAGTAGTAAGACTGGTGAGACACTGATTTTTCCATAGGTGGTTATAATCAAGCTCACATAAACAAACTTGATAGGATGAAAGATATCTTGCCAGATCAAATATCACACTACTTTCATAGAATATCATTATAAACATGGATTGGATTGATTGTTGAAACTTGATCAGAATCCCCTCACAAAAAGTGCAAGAAGAACCAAAGTAACCAAGATCAAAGTCGGATCAGATAAGATAACTAAAAGTAGGGTTTGGTCTAGATAGGAATGGAATGATAGGATGGTATGGTATTGCTATAGATAATGATGGAGATTGGATAAAATGTTAAGAGGGTTTCCCCCAAGTGATGGGGTGAATGGCTAGGTATATACGACAATGGAAAATATATTTGTAACAATGGCATATGGAAAATGAAATGGTATGGTACATGTTTTTGGCCTGGGTGTGGTTTTTGATTCTATTGTTCCTATTGATGGAGAGATGCATGTACTAATAAATAAATGATACAAATAGAATACTTGATCATGTTAATTTCTAGCCCACACCTCATCTAAATAACTACTATGTCAAGAAGTTGATGTAGATTTGGATGCCGAGAATGTTGTTGTGTTCTTCATTGATAATTGATTTTGATTCCTTCAAGCATCAAGACAAGGTATCTTTGTAGCCTCTTTAAAGGAAAGTGTGACCATGGATGGTAAATAGGGACAAATAATGGATGGTAGGTTTGATTGTGAAATGGAATGATAAATGATAATAGAATGTGTAATGGTGGGGAAATAAATGAAGATCAAGACTTTCAGTCACATGTAATGTTGCTGATATCGGGTGTGCCATTATGTGATTGAGGAATTTGACTCAAGAGAGGATGGTTAGTATGGTGTTAGTTCCAAAATAAAAATGAAATGAAACAAACACACTAATAACATGACATCTCTAGGCTTAGACACTAGGGAGAGCTTAGTTAACAAACATGAATAAAATACACAACTAAAATGCAAAATAAACTTCTTTTACCTTCCTTGGATGCTCCAAAATGCTTGTTTTAGTGGCTTGCTCAGCTTATGCTCATGAAGTCTTTGGCAATGGAAGCTTGGCTACCTCTGTCTCTTCTTGGCACCTTTGGCTTGGCTTGGAATCAATTTGGCATGATAACACTAGTTGCTTGAAGATTTTAGAACTAATTTGGCATTATAACTTTGCATAATCATGTCTTAAAATTCATGTGGTGAGGCCTCCTATTTATAGATTTTTGAGAATTTTTAGGATCAACCTAAACCATGCATCTCAAGATTGAGATATGTGGTTGAGGATTAATACAATTTTTGAAATTAAGTTTATAATTATCCTCATTATGACATCAGAAGAAGGGGCAATTAAGAGGCATGGAGGGCATCATAGAAGGCATTGATGAGGCATGGAGGGCATGAATCCTAATATTTGTGACATTTATGGCCTAGGGATGTCTTCCCAAGAAATGAGGTCACCTGATGATGTAGATATTTAATATTCATTTCCAAAAACAAGTATTCAATAAATTTTCATGGAATTATTAATTATGCCTTGATTTGGGTTAATTAGATTTTAAGCATGATTAAGCATTTTATGCACAAATTACTCAAATTGATCAAAATGCCTTGTTATTGGTCTAAAATTTGATTGGATTGGAATTAGAAGGCAATTCTAGATGCATTGAATCTATTATCCTATTTAGGATGTTACCAACACCAAATAACAAAGGCACGTGTCTTGTGCAAGAGATTTTGTAATGAAATTACTTCAAGAATTAAGTATAATAGTAGAATTATATCCAAATATGACTGAAATATATCCAAATATATGATAATAGATAAGCCACTTCGAGGGGGCAACCTCCACAAGCTTCACTAAGAGTAGAATTCACAATATGATGATAAATGATTACCCATTACCTCCTATATATAGTCTATCTAGGCCATGGTTACTCCATAGGCCGACCTATTAATAAAAAGAAAGCATAGATAAATGTAATATAATGTCAAAGAGGGATAAGTAAGCCATAAGTTGGCTAATACTATCCTCATACATGTGATAGGTTAGGGGCGTAGCATGCCCTTCCCCTTAAAACCAACGTTGTCCTCAACGTTGAACAACTCTGGATGTTGTTGCAGAAAATCTTCACCTTCCCAAGTTGCATCTTCACTACTTTGGTTTTTCCACTTGATCAAATAGCCCTAATCTCTCTGGTTCTCAACCTCTTAGTACGGGTTTGGAGGATTTTCTCTGGTTCCAAAATGACTCATCCTTCTTCATCTAGTTCTGGGAGCTCTGTCTAGGCAGAAACTTTCTGTCCAATGACCTTCTTCAAACAAGAAACATGAAATACTGGGTGTATGTGAGATGAATGAGGTAACTCGAGCTTGTAAGCCACAATTCCAATTTTTTGTAAAACCTGATAAGGGCCATAATACTTAGGAGCAAGTTTGTTGTCCTTTTTTTGTTGCTTCAAGGACATTTGTTTGTAAGGCTACAAACGAACAAATACCCAGTTGCCCACCTCAAAATTTTGCTCACT
Organism: Torreya grandis; assembly: GCA_037957365.1. Taxonomy (NCBI): domain Eukaryota; kingdom Viridiplantae; phylum Streptophyta; class Pinopsida; order Cupressales; family Taxaceae; genus Torreya; species Torreya grandis. The sequence goes on from JARHVA010002861.1 coordinate 1,526,880, forward strand.
ACGGTGTTGATCTGCTTATTGCTTCATCTTATTTTGTGCCAAAGCCAAATTCTCTCTCAAACTAGCCAAAATCTCTTGTTGTTGAATGTTCTCTTCCACATCTCGAACCTTGGTGTGCACCTTTAATGAAGAAGTGATGGAAGGTGGATGGTAACCATATAGTGATAGAAATGGAGACATTTTAGAAGAGGTATGGAAAGATGTGTTATACCACCAATCTGCAAGTGGTAGCCATTTAACCCAATGTTCTTGTTTATCTACTACAAAACAATGGAGATACCCCTCTAAACATTTGTTAACCACTTTAGTTTGTCCATCAGATTGGGGGTGGTAAGATGAACTATGAGCTAGCTAAGTACCCAAACAAGAAATTGGTTCAATCCAGAAATTACTAGTAAAAATAGGATCATGATCACTTACAATTATTTTTTGGGTTCCATGTAATTTGAGAACTTCTTCCATAAAAATATCTGCTACTGTACTTGGTGAAAATGGGTGTGAGAGAGCACAAAAATGGGCATATTTTGTAAGCCTATCCACAATGACCAAAATAACATTCTTACCTTCAGAACAAGGCAACCCAGTGATGAAATCCATGGAAACCTCCTCTCACCTTTGACTAGGAATTGCTAACGGTTGTAACAAACCTGGGGTCTTAATTGTTTCACCTTTATTCTATTGGCATATCAAGCATTCTTCCACAAACTTTTGTACATCTCCCTTGAGTCCTTCCCAAAATAATTCTTTCTTAATTCTATGATAAGTTTTCAAGAACCTTGAGTGTCCTCCAATTGGAGATGCATGCAACTTTGCAAGAATCTTATGCTTAAGCTCTGAATTTTTGCACAATTATAACCTACCCTTATACCATATGACATTACCTTTCCATTCAAATTTGTTAGAGGATAAATTACCTTGCTGGAGATTCTGAATCAAAACTTATGTATCCTTGTCTTGCTCCCATTCTAACCTAGCTTCATCCACCAAATCTGCTTGCAATATGGACATTGCACAAAGTAATGTTTCTGTGGATGCATCCCATCTAGATAGTGCATCTGCTATTACTGTTAGGTTGTGGAGCTAAAAGCTTCACTGATGCAAACAGGGAAGGAGGTTGCTGAGTGTCACAGTCACTAGCGTCAGTCAGGCCAGCTGACATCGGTCATGTGGAGACATGAATCTGTCGACGATGGTTAGAGATCGGCTGACGTCGATCAGCCCCAGGAAAATAGGGACTGACATCGATCACCTATGCAATTTTGAACTATGAGTTCCATGGACAGTTTGTTAATGAACTAGTTGTTTGCACGAAGAAGGCTAATTATAGTCTTGAGCTGCGGATCTAATTATTGTAATTAGGTGTCTAATTATTGTTTGCATGAGATCTATATAATAGACTCATGGGCTGTATTGTAATTTGTGCTAGAGAGTAAGAGAGCAAATATTAGCTCTTTCTATGTGTGAAGAGAGCATGGTGTGTTCCTCCTAGTGCCACAATGCCAAGTGTGGGTGTTGGTTTGGAGAATCAGAAAGATTCTTCATGTAGGATCTTGGTCAGCAGGTGTGCAAGGCCACGTTTGGAGATTTGCATGGTAAGTAATATCATTGATCTGTAGGTGTATGTGTGTTCAAGGTCTAAGGTTTGCAGGTGTGTAGAACCAGGTTGATCTGTAGGTGGTAGCAGGATCAAGGTGACAGCAACACAACAGGTAGCAAGATCAGGTGGGATCTACTTGGAGTATGGTGTGTACTCAGTTAAAGAGCAAAGAGGAAGGCGAGGTAGTTCCTTCCATAAGTAAGATCATTTGAGTTGCAGGTTGTTGCAAGTTCATGGGAGATCTACTTGGAGTGCGTTGTGTACTCAGTTTGAGTATGTGGGTATACTCGGTATACTGGTAGTAGTGGATATTGACTGGTTGGAGGTGAACACCAACTCTGTGTTTGAGTTGTGTGTTGGGACCGTAAGAGAGAGAGTGAGCTCTTGAAGGTGAATTACTGAACACTTGGTGTGGTGAACCTGTAAGGTGGAAGAGTGTGGCATCTCTTTGTTGTATTTCCTTCTGGAAGAGTATTAATACAATTGGGTATTGTCTCTCATATTTTGTGTTGTTTCTGATTCTAGTTACTTGTTACTTCTAGTTTAAATTCTGCATGTTTAGTTGCTTGGTAATTGATGGTGCTTCCTTGGGTTTCTAACAGTTGGTATCAGAGCTAAGGTTGTAGGTAGTAGGTTTGTGTTTGGTTACAGGTCACTCTCAGGGGTTTCTGATTGAGTGGGAGTATAGCAATGGCAGAAGAAAGTATGCTACGAATGGAGAAATTGAATAGCACGAATGGTCAATTACGGTGTTATGAAAAGAAAGAGCAGGTAAAGAAATATTTTTGGTTGGCAGAAGATCAGCATGAAGAAACTGAAGAAGCAGATGTTGCAGGTGTTGTTGCATAGGATGCTCTGGGATGTTTCTTGGATAAAGTTGAATCTTGGTTAATAGATTCTGTTGCCTCTTTCCATGCAACCCCAAGTAGAGGGGTTGGTGAGCCTTGTCATAGTATTGGCAAAGGGGAAGTGTTGCTGAAATCACAAGCGGCCAACACATGGATGTTGAAGGAGGTCATGCAGGTCCCAGTCTTGAAGATGCGGCTAATTGCTTCAGGAAAGTTGGGTGATGAGAGATGCACAAGAACTATCATAGTGGATGCACTTGAATTAGCTGGTGGTAAGAAAGTAGGTATCCTTTATCTATCTACTTATATTACTGATTCTTCTTCTGTTGTAAGGACATGGCTTTGTAGGCTTGGTCACATGAGTAAGAAGGAGATGCATGTTCTTAAGAGGAAGTCAGATGTGTTTGACAAACTTAAGAACTGGAAAGCCTTGGTGTTCTTGGAGGAGATGACAGACAGAGATTAGTGGATGGGGCTGGACATCTTTGAGCAGGGTGGTTTGGATAGGGTTTTGATCTATTGAGAGCTCACGGGTAAAAAGTCATCACTCGTAGGCATACACAGGTACCGGTGTCAGTCAAGGGTAACCAACATCAAACAGATAGGTGCCGATGTTAGTCATGTGCAGATCAGAGAAGTCAGTGGTGTTGGGTAGGTGGAGACCGACATCGGCAGGATAACTGGCATCGATGACCTAGACAGTCGCATGGAACTGACGTCGGTCGAATGCAGACTGTGTAGTGATCGAGGTCGGTCACTGAGATAGATTTTGGGCAGACAACAAGCTGTTAAGGAGTCTCAAACACCCATATGGAGGACTGAAAGGGTAAGTAAGCCTCAAATTCATTGTTCCTCTTCTTTATACTCGTTGCTCACTGCAGAGCAAGAAGGATCCAGGAAATAGTGGGAGCATGGCATGAAAAAGATGCAGAACCAAATGGGAGATTTGGTAGGATTGCCAGCTGGTATGAAAGCACTGAAAGACGAATGGATACCTTAGTTAAAGAATAGAGAGAATGGACACGTGAGACAGAAGGCCAAGTTATATGGTCTTGAGGAAGCTGCAGAATAGTGGTACAGGTTTTGACAGGTGGATGACAAAGCAGGGCTTTAGTCAGTGTCAGTGTAACCATTGTGTTTTTCTTACCAGGTGGATGATGATAGCTACATTATCCTGTTACTGTATGTGGATGGTATACTAGTTACAAGTTCAGACATACAGGGTTTTATTGAGCTAAGGGTAAGGTTAGTTCAGTGGCATGTCATGAGGAATTTGGAGTAGCAAAATTCTTTGGCATGAGAGACATGTAAGATCATAGGTTGATTTTGTCTCCAGTGGGAGCTGATGTGAATCAGGTGTTGGCGAGGTTCAATACGTAGGATGCAAAACCGGAGCACACCAAGGGCTGGACAGTTCAGTGTCTAAAATCACATGAGGTCTAGTATAGACCTGAGTTTGCCCAAGCAGTGGGTGATGTTAGAAAGTTTGTAGTCAATCCAAGAAAGAAGCACTGGAGGGCAGTTCAATGGATTCTCAGGTATCTAAGAGGGACCAGTAGCAGGGATTCATGCTATGCAAGGTCAAGTACTTTGAATGTGGTAGGTTACTTGGATGACAGGTGTTGCACCATAAGATGTGTGGTGGTTGGTCTTCAAGCTTGAACTTGAAGAGGGATACAAGCTAGGAAATAGATTAGATGGGGTACAAGTACAGGTACAGTGCAGCTATTTATCTCCAAGTGGGAGATTGTTAGGTTGTAGAGCTAAAAGCTTCACTGATGTAAATAGGGAAGGAGGTTGCTGAGTGTCACAGTCACCAGTGTCGGTCAGGCCAACCGACGTCGGTCATGTGGAGACAGGAATCTACTGATGATGGTCAGAGATTGGCTGACATCGGTCAGCCCTAGGCAGACAGGGACCGATGTCGGTCGCCTGTGTGGTTCCAAACTGTGAGTTCCACAGATAGTTCGTTAACAAACCAGTTGTTTGCATGAAGAAGGCTCATTATAGTCTTGAGCTATGGATGTAATTATTGTAATTAGGTGTCTAATTATTGTTTGCATGAGATCTATATAATAAACGCATGGGCTGTATTGTAATTTGTGCTAGAGAGTAAGAGAGCAAATATTAGCTCCTTCTATGTGTGAAGAGAGCGTGGTGTGTTCCTCCTAGTGCCACAGTGCCAAGTGTGGGTGCTGGTTTGGAGAATCAGAAGGATTCTTCATGTAGGATCTTGGTCAACAGGTGTGCAAGGCCACATTTAGATATCTACATGGTAAGTAAGATCATTGATCTATAGGTGTATGTGTGTGCGAGGTCTAAGGTTTGTAGGTGTGTAGAACCAGGTTGATTTACAGGTGGCAGCAGGATCAAGGTGACAACAACGCAATAGGGAGCAAGATCAGGTGGGATCTACTTAGAGTACAGTGTGTACTCAGTTAGAGAGCAAAGAGGAAGGCAAGGTAGTTCCTTCCATAAGTAAGATCATTTGAGTTGCAGGTTGTTACACGTTCATGGGAGATCTACTTGGAGTGCGTTGTGTACTCGGTTTGAGTATGTGGGTATACTCGGTGTACTGGCAGTAGTGGATACTGATTGGTTGGAGGTGAACACCAACTCTGTGTTTGAGTTGTGTGTTGGGACCGTAAGAGAGAGAGTGAGCTCTTGAAGGTGAATTACTGAACACTTGGTGTGGCAAACCTATAAGGTGGAAGAGTGTGGTGTCTCTTTGTTGTATTTACTTCTAGAAGAGTATTAATACAATTGGGTATTGTCTCTCATATTCTGTGTTGTTTCTGATTCTAGTTACTTGTTACTTCTGGTTTAAATTCCGCATGTTTAGTTGCTTGGTAATCAATGGTGCTTCCTTGGGTTCCTAACAACTACATTATCTTTACCCTTCTTGTAGATGATTTCAAAATCATAACCCAACATTTTGGTTACCCATTTTTGTTGTTCCTCAGATGATAATCTTTGCTCCAAAAAGTATTTGAGACTATCATGATCCATTTTCACCTTAAAGTGTCTACCCATCAGATAAGGCCTGCATTGTTTAACTGCATGAAGAATAGCCATCATTTCTTTCTCATAGGTAGGTTTTTGTAGATTCTTAACTTTGAATTGATGACTTTCAAATGTAATGGGTCTTCCTTCCTACATTAGTACTACCCCTAATCTAGACCCAGAAGCATCACATTCAACAGTGAATGTTTGTGAGAAGTATGGAGTAGCCAAAACTGGAGTGGTGCACATAGTTACTTTTAGTTTCTCAAATGCTTTGGTGGCATCATCATTCCAAATGGAAAGCATCCTTCTTTAGCAATGCAGTGAGTGGGGCTGCTATGCTGCCATAACCTTTCACAAATCTTCTATAGTAACCTGTTATTCCAAGGAACCCTTGAATGTTTTTGAGAGTTTTTGGCATGGGCCATTCCATTATCACTTTGATCTTTTGGGGATCAACTTTTACCCCTTCATGGGAAACAATGTGACCAAGGTAATCTACCTCCTATACTCCAAAAGCACATTTAGATGGCTTCGCATAATGTTGGTGCTTCTCCAAAACTATCAACATCTGTTTCACATGTTGCAGATGTGCTTCCCATGTCTGACTATAAATCAATGTCATCAAAGAAAACTAACACAAACTTCCTTAAAAAAGGCCTAAAAATAGTGTTCATCAAGCTCTAAAAAGTAGATGGTGAATTTGTAAGACCAAAGGGCATTACCAAAAACTCATAATGGCCCTCATGTGTTCTAAAAGTAGTTTTATGAACATCTTCATCCTTGATTCTAATTTGATGGTACCCTGAGCGAAGATCCAATTTTATCAAATAATTAGCACCATGCAACTCATCAAGTAAATCATCAATTATTGGAATAAGAAACTTATCTTTGATGGTGTACTTGTTGAGTTCCCTATAATCTGGGCACATCCTCCATGTGTCATCCTTCTTTCGCACCATGACCACTGGTGATAAATATGCACTTTGGCTATGCTTGATGATCCCTGCCTCCAGCATCTCATGGACCATCTTTTCAATTTCACTCTTTTGTGCATATGGATATCTATATGGTCTGATATTTGGTGGTTGACTACTTGGAATTAGTTAAATGACATGATCATGTTCTCTTTTTGGTGGTAGTCTTTTTGGCATGGCCCCAAAAATAGATGAGTGGTCTTCAAGAATTATTTGTAGATCAGGATGTGTAGATACTTGTGTGGGTTGAAATTCTATGGAGCATAATCGTACAATAATTCCCTTTGTCCCCTTTTTTAGCATCATGGTCATCTGATGTGAACTAACCAATTGTGGAGATTTTGCATGTAATCCATGTAGTTTAATTTTCTTACCTTCAAAATGAAAGTGCATGAATAGTTCTTGGAAGTTCATCTCAATGGTACCTAAGGTTGTGAGCCATTGAACTCCCAAAACAATATCTATGTTACCCATGGGAATAGAAAACATAAGAGAGTCGAGATTCTACCCACCCATAGTAAGCTTAATACTATGGCATTTGCCTGAACAATTAATTGTGCCACCATCTGCAATCATGACCTAAAATTTTGGTGCTGGGTAGATGAAGTAGTTTAATCGAGTGACCAAATTATGGTTTATAAAGTTATGTGTGCTCCCTAAATCAATCAACACTGTCACCTTCTATTTCTTGAGGAAACCCACCACCTTAAGAGTTTGTGGAGTGCTAATACCTGCAAGTGCATGATAAGAGATTGCAAGTTGGGAATCTTCAGGTACCTCCTCTATATCTTCCTCATCATCATTGGAGGCATCATTTGCTTCTTCATCTTCATTTGGTACCTTAATGTAGAATAACTTCTTCTCAGCACATCTATGTCCTTTACTCCACTTGCTATCACAACCAAAACATAATCCTTTTGCACGCTTCTCTTCAATTCGCTGAGGGGTCAATCTAGTAGGCGGAGGAAATATTGGTGACGATATGCTATGATATTTGAAGTGAGTGAATGGCTACTTCTTGTTGGCTATTAATTTTTCCTCAGCTCTACGTGCTAGGATAATAGATTCAGAAATATTAAGTGGATTAAACATGCATACCTCATTTTGAATGTGGTCCTTGAGTCCACCCAAAAATAGGTCATTCAAGTTTGCTTTAGAAATTGTCTCTACACGTAAGGATAGGTTCTAAAAATGATGAATATAATCCTTGACAGAGCTATTTTGTCACAATATTTCTAGTTGGCTAAAGTAATTCTCTGTCACACTATTGCCATAGTGTAATTGTAGCTCCTCTGTAAAAATTGACTAGGTGACATTGAGAGTCATCTTTTTCTTTTGAGCACACAACCATCGATACCAAATGAATTGATCAGGTTCAAGATACAAGGATGCCATGGTAACCTTCCATCCACTTGGAATCTGATGTAGGTCAAAAAAACTCTCCATTTGGTTGAGCCAATTGAGTGGATCTTTTCCATCAAATTTGCGCATATCCACCTTTGGTAATAGGTTCCTCTGTGGCCATGGAGTTGGATTTGAAGTAGACTGGTTAGGAGAACCACCCTAGTGGGTTGTGAAATAGAGTTAGATTGATGATTTGACTGATTAATGTTCAAAGCCATCATGATATCTCCCAAACTATCTTGTATGTATTGCATATTAGATTGTATGACTTGCACCTCACTCTGAATGCCTTGCACGCTATAGTCAAGCTGGCTCACTTTGTGATCTATATCAGAAAACCCTTGTACAAAGGGTCTATTACATCCCCCTTCTAAATCCATCTCATCCTTGTTAGGAGTTTTACCTAGAGTTTTAGCACCCTTTCCTCGGCCCCAAGTTTGTGGACCTACCATAAAAGGGTTTTACGATGTTGACCCTTATTGACACTTTTGACCCAACTTTGACCAAGTGATTTTAGAATTATTTTAGCCTCAAATAAAAATATAGGAATAAAAAACCATAGCCAAATTTTTCTAAGCTTTCCAAAAATGTAAACAACTCAGAAAAATTCTTTGAATTGTGCACTATAAAGCAATTTTATGAAAAACCATAAAATAGCGATAACTTTTGTAAAACAGATCCAAATGAGCTGAAATTTTAATGGAAGCTTAACTTGATTATTTCTCACCTCTAGTAAAAATTTTTTAGAGAAATTCACAACTATTTTTATATATCACAAAATTAAAAAATTTAGTGTTTCGCCCACAAGATTGCCCAAGTCGCAGCTCTGATACCACTTGTAATGAAATTACTTCAAGAATTAAGTATAACAGCAGAATTATATCCAAATATGACTGAAATATATCCAAATATATGATAATAGATAAGCCACTTTGAGGGGGCAACCTCCACAAGCTTCACCAAGAGCAGAATTCACAATATGATGATAAATGATTACCCACTACCTCCTATATATAGTCTATCTAGGCCATGGTTACTCCGTAGGCCGACCTACTAATCAAAAGAAAGCATAGATAAATGTAATATAATGTCAAAGAATGATAAGTAAGCCATAAGTCAGCTAATACTATCCTCATACATGTGATAGGTTAGGGGCGTAGCAGATTTGATAAGAAAGATCAATTGAGAGCACTTAGATACAAAATAGGCATTTTGACTCAGACTGATCTGATTAAAGTTAGCTAGCCCATAAATTGTATTGCCCCATTTAGGGATACCCTAGCCAAAATTGGCACTTGAATATGTCAATTTCTCATCATTTAGCAAGTTTTAGTGTTTTTAGGCCAAATTGTGCATTTTGAGTGGAAATTGTTCAAAATACTGTTTGGAGGTTATCAGTGGATAGATTTAGGTGTCTACATAAGCAATTAATACAATCAAGAAATTTTGAAAGGATTGTCCAAGTTTGTTTGTGTCAATTGTTACATGCTTTTCTCTCAATTTCTAGTCTTAAGTATTAAATTTCAATAGTTTTTATGAATTATGAGTTGTGTCTTTGATTACAAGGGTTGATAATTTGTGTTTATGCTAGATTAGTTGAATGATCTTGAGTTTAATTTGTCTTATTTGCTCTACAATAGAATGTGACAAATGTTATTTGAGTATGGTAATAAATATTTAAAGTAAATTTAGTTTTTACTTGTACTTCTTTATATCATCCTTGGAGGTTTGCCTAGTGTGTAGTGAGATATGAGCTTATGCTATTTTACACTATATACTGGCTAAATGTATACTCAGTTGTAATTGAAACTTTGTCATAATGTTTGAGGATAAGATCAGTAATCACTTATTCTCTTTCTACCTTACCCTTCTCTTTTAATTCTTTTTTAACTAGATCACTTTAGTTTAGATTTCATTGTAAATATCCATTTAGATTAGTTTGTATTTTAATCTTTGATCATAATTCACTAAGTATAAACATAGATAGTTACACTTTGTGAAGATTCCAGTCCATGATGGCTCCCAACCATCAATTAATATAAATTTATTTGGAATAGTTAAACATTACTTTGCCACTTTTTTACCAAAAGTAACATAAGTTTCTAAGATCTGCTACTCATGCTCTAAATTTCCAAAATATTAAAATGAGAAGTGTTCTTTAAACACTAAGGACATATGTGATACATATAGAGGCATCACCAAAAACTAAAGGTAATCATTTCCAATTCTTCTAATCATAAGGTTGATAAGAAAGTTGCTTTAGAAAGCTATGTTGTAGATCAGTCTAAACTCAAAGGTCAAATTGGTAAGCTGGTTATAATAGATGAGAATAGTCAAACTATGGTATGTAGACCTAAGGAAGTAAAGACTAAGAAGACTAACCCTATTGAGTCCAAGAGTCTTGAAGTATTGTTTGCCAAGGTTGAAAAAGGATAAAAAACAAAGGATATTCAAGAGATTCTATTGACAACATTTATTGACAAATCTGAAGAAAAGAATGAAGCCAAGGATTCAGTTAAAGTCAAATAAGACTACAAGTTAGAGAAAGATAAAGATATATGGGATTATCCTAAGTTTTGGGACTTTTAGTGTCTCTATGTCAAAGGGGTGTCTTTATCTAGGCTTCAAGGAGACACTTATCAATCATAGGAAGCTTGGTGGCTATCATATATTGTTTTGATGAGAAGGTATGGAAACAAGTATTTGAAGACTTGTTGAAGGTGTCATGTTCTTGATGAAGCATGAAGTTAGGGGGAGATTTGTAATGGATCAGGTCTTAGGATCAAAGGATTGATTAGTTGAATCTGAGAAAGAAGGTGTGGAGAATAAAGTTTATGTACTCGAGAGGATAATTCCAATCAGAGAAGGTGTTTGGTTAAGGGGGAACAATAAATTCATGAGCTTGCCCTAGAGATTTGTGAAGGAGCTATTTGACAGGGTCAAAATGGGTATATCTAGATAACATAATGAGATTGATGAAATGTTAAGAATATTTTGATGATCAAAAAGGTCTATACACTTCTTTATGATGTGCTTTAGGTATTTTGTGGTATGATAATATGTTGAAGCCCAATTGAAGACTTTTGAGTGCTCTCGATTCTCTCAATTTTTGCGTAAGGGTAAATAGGCCTAAAATGGGTTATAGGAAGTATGGGTTCCAAAAGGTTTAGAAGTTAAAATATTGGTCTAGAAGTGTGTGATGGGTGTATCCAAGTGTGAAATAAGTTTCAGAGATGTGCATTGACCAAAAGGAGGTTTGTTGACCTTATTTGGTTTGAGATTCTAGGGTTTTTTGGGCTCTACTAGAAAAGTGATTTTCCTTGTGAATTGAGGTATAAGGTTCCTTAATGTGTTTAATGGGCCAAATGGGTGGTAAAATCAAAGATTCATAGAGTTTTGAAGGTTTATGATTCTCAAGTTATTCAAGTTTTTATCAGGTTTTAAGCCTAATTGGCTAGTAGGTTTGTGAAGGAAGTATGTTTCAGAGGATGATCCTGGTGATAAAAATTGGTATGCTTGAGGGGACATATGAGAGTGATTCATATATGAAGTTTTGGGTCTAGAATGTATGTCTACTAAAAGTTGTGGGCTTTGAAAGATTCATGTAGGGCTATAAGAGGACTAAATAGGCCTAATACGAAGAAGAGTGCTTTTGTTTAGTTTTTCCAAAAGAGAAAAGAAAGAATGTTTCAAGGTGAGTTTTCAAGTTTTTTTATAACATGTTTCTTGATTGATGAGTGGTATGATGCTCTATTGGTGGTCATGGAAGTGTCTTAAGAGAGGAGGCTTGTTAACATGTGTGATGGTCCTTCATGGTTTGTAGAGATCTGAAGATGCTTAGAAGGTACAATTGCTTAGAGTTATTAGGGGGAGTCCCTCTTAGATGTTTCTTGATGTGTTTCATCATATTTTAATGGTTTTGTGTGTTCTTTCTTCATTGGTTACAATGCTTGATTGAAGAGAGTGTTGGCATGAAGAAAGAGGATGTTGCCAAGGCAAACATAAGTAGGCTCAAGGTAAGGGGGAGTTTGTAACATATTTATAAGATGATCCTTTCCTATTTGATATTATTTTCAAGTCCTTTAGATCAGTGTGTACCCACTTTATCATTGTGTCAAAAGGGGGGAAGTTCTTATTGGGGAGAAAATTCCTCCTGTAGGAGTACTTTGAAGAGAGGAAAGGTGAGATATATATTGATATATTTATGGGTGTTGACATCAATGACAAAGGGGGATATTATTATAGAGTTATCATGATGATGTCATGGAGGTGTCCTAATGAGTGGATGAAGTGCCTTAATAGTCCATCTGATAATGACAAAGTGTGAAATGTGCTTGTTCTTGTAGACTTGAAGGTGGCTTGGTTAATTTTCTGTGTTGACATGGTCAGAGATGTTCAATGTTGAGCATGGTGATTGGAGCATGTGAAAGAGGTCCCTAAGATGTTATATAATATTTGAGAGATTGTGTGCATGGGTGGAATTCATCAGGTAGTCCATAGTTTTCATTTAGATAGTTTGGGTCTAATGACAAAAAATATGAGTTGGTAGTTTGATGACATCACCATTATCATGTGGGAAGGAGTCAAGGGGAGTTAGTCATGTGGTTGTGATCATAGTATTCCATAGTTTTTATGTTCCAAATCTCAAGTCATGCATAGAAGCACAATAAAATATATGAGTATGCAAAGTTAGGATTCTAGGTAGTTTGATTGTGTTTTCCCATACTTAGCCAATTTTGTAATGAGGTAAAAAGAGTTGAGAAAGCATTTTGAAGGTGTTAGATCTTTCATGTGTGAACATGTTAGGAATTGATCATATGGGTTTATTTAGTTTTGAGCATAGATGATTTGTGCTAAATTTGAGATCATGCATTAAAGTATGATAAAAGCTATGATTGCTCAAAGTTGGCCTCTCAGGTAAATTTGGACATAGTTGGCTCTGTGATAAAAGATTTTGAGAAGTCTTTTTAATGGTATTGTATCTCACATACATGAGAGTTCTAGTAGTTTTTTATTACATGGTTATATTCTCTTATGTTGGGAGATCATCTAGTCTAATTTTAATATCTTAGGTTAAAGTACAAAATAAGTTATTGAGGTGTAAAAATAGATACTCATGCATATTGAAAGGGTTCCCATACATATTCATTTTTGAAAGTGTTAAAGCTTGAACAAGATCAAAGATGCATATCCAAGAATTTAAGAAGAAACAAGATGAGGATAGGTGCATGATGTTTTATAATTGATCAAAGGTATAGGATAATGATCCAATAATGAGCAGACATTTATATGGTTGATCAAACAATGAGCATTGATCATTAAAGTCCTGACTGATCTGTAGAGATGGATGAAGCATGTTGAGTCAAAGTTCTTAGATTGCACAAGATGAAGTCAACTATCCGATGTTTAACATTTAGATTTAGTAGTCTATGTATTAAATCTTAGACAAGATCAATGATGTGAGATTGAACCTGAGCTGAGAGTTTATGAGATTTGAGCATTGTGGTCGAAGGTTAATTGTGACCATTTGCATTTGAATATTTGAATTTAACATAGAAAAAATTAGAGATCTACATTTCATCTATATCTTTCAATATAAGCCAAATTTCTCATGTAGTAAAAATAATATATGAAGAGGACTCGATGGTGCATTTAATGAACCTAATTTGAGGATCTTAAAGTGAGTATAGTCAAAGATATTTAGCCTAGAAGTTAACTATGTGTTCATGCTTGTTTTGCAAGTGAGCCAAGTAGGATATTTGATCTTGTATTGATGTTATTTTGGTGTTTCATGGTGAATTAGATATTAGAGCATGTTTTAGACTCTATGAGGATGATCTTTGTGAAATTTAGAGGTGTGATCAATATATTTTGAGTATGAAAAATGCTTAAGAAGTTGACTGTATGTTCGGTAATGGTGATTGTGTGTACTAAGTCAGTGTTTGATTTATTTGAGCATACACATAGGTGAGATAAGTTGACTATGATAATTTGAAGATGTTAAAGGGGACATAAGGAGTAGACCCTTGTATTTTTAAAGTGTTCATGTGTTCTTGTTTTTCTCAAAGGAGTGCTAAAGGAGTGAATGGGTTCATAAGAGACCTATAAAGGCTACACGAGCCTTATTAAAAGGTGTAATTCCTTAAGAGTGACCCATAGATGCTATGGATAACCTATGAAGATTGTATTAAGCCATGTCTTCATGTGATATATGCCTTAAGGGCTAAGGCATGACTAATGACTGACTAAGGTAGTGATTATCAAGATTTCTCTATAAATAGTAGAACTAAAGATGATGGGTTCTAGACTTGGTAAGAGAGTTTTGGAGAAAGGATTGTGCATTTTTTATGGAATGAAGGAGGGGTAAAGTTCCATAAGGATGTGTTGAAGATTAGAATAGATTGAGAACTATTTTTATGACTTGTTAGTCATAATTCTATTGGCAGAATAGTGTGTTTGCTATTTGAGTATGAGTGAAGGTGAAGTGTGATAAACAAAGGTCCATCATCAGGTGTTGTTGACATTAGTTCAAAGGTGGATTTATTAATAGGTGTTGTTGTGGTATCTCATCATCTAAGGTGGTTGTATCCTTATTGTAAGGTTAAACTTACTACAAGGTCTGGTTATTATTACAACTTAGCTAGACAAGTATGGTAGCACCTTGTGGGACTGGAGTCTCACTAAATAGGGATTGTAGTTCCTTCAAATTTTTAAACGGTCTAAATTGGATATTTTTATTATAGGATAATAGTCCAATTGCAAGTTCTAGTGGGTTTTATTCCCTAAGAGGGTTTCCCTTGTATGTCATGTTTTATGTCATTGATCTTGTATTATCTCTCTTTCTTATTGTTATGAATGATATGTATGCTTCATGAATGCTTGTGGTAATTGGTTAAGTATTTGTAAAGATCAGAATTGAAGTTGAATTATTTTGAATCACTAATTCACCCCACTTTCATTGATTGTACCTCTAATAGTTAGTATTAGAGTCGGTCTTTTGGAGGAAACCCAACAACTTGAAGGTGATCCTAAGTAGGTACAAAGATGGGTAAGCAGTTGAAGAAAGAAAATCAAAAGTGGAAGGTTGTGATCAAGGCACTTGAAGAACACATATGTTCTTTGAAGAAAGATGCCAAAAAGGATGAAAATCTTATCAATGATCTCAAGGTTCAATTAGTAGATATGAATACAAGTTTTTGTTCAAAATAAAATGACACGTGTTTGATAAAGAAGCTTGCCATAACAATAGAGAATATGATAGAAAGGAAGAAGAAATTGATCTAGAAGCTGAGCTCATGAGTGCACTTGGTGAAATAAAGGAGTAGAAGAAGAATCATAAGATGATAAATTTGATCAAAGGTATTGAAGCACAAGTCAATTCTTGTGAAATAAGTTTGATAGAATAAGCATGTAGAATAAAGGTTGGCATGGATAAAGAAGCTAAAAGTGATAAGGAGACTATCCAAGTTCTCAGAGGTTAGTTAATGGATGTAATTTCAAGTATAAGAGATAAAGAGGATGAGAGCATTCAATTGGAAACCAAGCTAGGTTCATTGATGGATGAACATGAGCAATTTATTGTCAAGATAAGTAAGCTTGAAGAAGATCAAAAGAAGTTAGATTAGGTCAAGAGTAATAAAACAAGGTATATTAGACAACCAAATGCTTCAAAGTATGATATATTATTTCATGGTAATTATTTTACATGTAATAAGTATGGTCATAGAGATAAGGATTACAAAATTAAGTCAATCAAGTTTGGACATTCATGGAGCTATGATAGGATTTTTTGGCCAAAGATTGATCACAATTTAAATTTTTCAAAAGGTATGAATGATGTTATTTGTTTTAGTTGTCATAAGAGTGGACATATTTCTAGATTCTATCCAAATAATGTTAAGAGGTCTTCAAGGTATGCCAAAGGATATAGAGCTCCTAAAAGGTTTGAGAAAGGTCATACTCAGGTATGGAAACCAAAGGTAATCATTGCCAATTCTTTTAGTCATAAGGTTGATAAGAAAGTTTCTCTAGAAGGTTATGTTTTAGATCAATCTAAACTCAAAGGTCAAGTTGGTAAGTTGGTTTTAGTAGATGAGAAGAGTCAAACTATGGTATGGAGACCTGAGCTAGTAAAGACTAAGAATACTAACCCTATTGAGTCCAAGAGTCTTGATGGATTATTTTCCAAGGTTGAAAAAGGATCAAAAATAAAAGAGAGTCAATAATTTCTATTGATAACATTTATTGACAAATCTGAAGAAAATAATGAAGTCAAGGATTCAATTAAAGTCAAGCAAGACTATAAGTCAAAGAAAGATATGGAGATATGGGAGTCTCCTAAGTTTTGGGACTTTTAGTGTCTCTATGTCAAAGGGGTGTTTCTATCTAGTCTTCAAGAAGACACTTGTTAGTCAGAGGAAGCTTGGTGGCTGTCAAATATTATTCTGATGAGAAGGTATAAAAATAAGTATTTTTAGACTTGTTAAAGGTGTCATGTTCCTGATGAAGCATAAAGTTAGGGGGATATTTATAATTGGTCACGTCTTGGGATCAGAGGACTGAGTAGTTGAATTTGAGGAAGAAGGTGTGAAGAAGCAAGTTTGTGTGCTCAAGATGATAATGCCAATCAGAGAAGGTCTTTGGTTAAGGGGGAATAACAACTTCATGAGCTTGCCCCAAAGATTTATGGAGTTATTTTGCAGGGTCAGAATGGGTATATCTAGATTGCATAATGAGATTGATGAAATATCAAGAAGAGTTTAATACTCAAAAAGGTCTATACACTTCTTTATGATGTGATCTAGGTGTTTTTTGGTTTGATAATATGTTGAAGCCAAAATGAAGACTTTTGAGTGCTCTCGATTCTCTTAATTTTTACTTAAGGGCAAGCAAGCCTAAAATGGGTAATAGGAAATATGGGTTCCCAAAGGTTTGGAAGCTAAAATATTGGTCTAGAAGTGTGTGATGGGTATCTCTAGGTATGTAATAAGTTTCATAAATGTACATTGACCAGAAGGAGGTTTGTTGACCATGTTTGTTTTGAGATTCTAGGGTTTTTTGGGCTTTGCTAGAAAAGTGGTTTGCCTTGTGAATTGAGGTCTGAGGTTCCCTAATATGTTGAGTGAGCTAAATAGGTGGTTAGATCAAGATTCACTTTTTAAAGGTTTGTGATTCTAAAGTTATTCAAGTTTTTGCCAAGTTAGAAGACTAATTAGCTAGTAGGTTTGTGAAGTATTTTGCATAGGATGATCATGGTGATTAAAATTAATGTGCTTGAGGGGGCATATGAAAGTGATCCAAATATGAAGTTTTAGGTTTGGAATGTGTGTCTACTAATATTTATGGGCTCTTCAAGATTTAAGTAAGGCTATAAGAGGACTAGACATGCCTAGTATAAAGAAGAGTGCTTTTTTTTAGTTTCTTCAAAATATCAAAGCATGAATGTTTCAAGGTAAGTTCCCAATTTGGTTTAGAACATGTTTCTTTATTGATGAGTGGTATAATGCTCTGTTGGTGGTCATGGAAGTGACTTGAGAGAGGAGGCTAGTTAGCATGTGTGATGGTTCTTCATGGTGTGTAGAGATCTGAAGATGCTCATAAGGTGAAATTTCTCAAAGTTATTAGGGGGAGTTCCTCTCAAATGTTTCTTGATGTGTTTCATTAGAATTTTGTGGTTTGTGTGTTCTTTCTTCATTAGTTGTAGTGCTTGATTGAAGAGAGTGTTGGTATGGAACAAGAGGATGTTGTTAAGGCAATCATAAGTAGGCTCAAGGTAAGGGGGAGTTTATATCATCTTTATAAGATGATCCTTTTCTATTTGATGGTCTTTTCAGGTCCTCAAGATCAATGTGTGCCCACTTTATCATTGTGTCAACAAGGGAGAAATTTCCTATTGGGAAGAAAGTTCCTATTGTAGGAGTACTTTGAAGTAAGGTGAGATATATATTTATATATTTATGGGTGTTAACATCAATGATAAAGGGGGATATTATTGGAGAGTTGTCATGATGATGTCATGGAGGTATCCTAGTGAGTGGATGAAGTACCTTGATAGTCTATGTGATAATGACAAAGTGTGTAATGTGTTTATTATTATATGCTTGATTGTGGCTTGGTTGATATTCAGTGTTGACATGGTCATAGGTGTTTAGGGTTGAGTGTGGTGATTGGATCATGTGCAAGAAGTTGACTGTTTATTCATGTTTGTTCTACAAGTGACCTGAGAAGGATATTTGAGTTTGTATTAATGTTGTTTCAATGTTTTATGATAAATTAGATATTGGAGAATGTTTTATACTCCATAAAGATGCTTTATGTGAATTTTAGATATGTGATCAATCTATCTTGAGTATGAACAATGCTTAATAAGTTGACTATATGTTCGATAATGGTGACTATGTATACTAGGTCAATGTTTAATTTGTTTAAGTATATGCATAGGTGAGATAAGTTGACTATGATAATTTAAGGATGTTGAAGGGGACATAAGGAGTAGACCCATGTATTTTTAAAGTGGTCATGTGTTCTTTTTTTACTCGAGGGAGTGCTAAAGAAGTAAATGGGTTCACATGAGACCTATAAGGGCTACAAGGGCCTTATTAAAAGTTGTAGTTCCTTAAATATGATAAAATAGACTTAGACATATTTTGTATTTATGTTAGACTCTTTAGGTAATTACTCACACCTCTAACATGTAAAATGTATGGGTTGACCCAAAAAGATAAATTAAATTTTAAAAATGGCATTGCTTGGCACAAGGATAAGTCTGTTAGGGTTGGATGCCTCTATATATATGTTCAAGTCTAAAAAATCATTTGAAAGGCAAGAATATTGATCTGATGATCTAGAGACATTCTGAGTATGATAATGAACATGTTAGGCATAACCTATGGAGTTATTATAGGTGACTAATAGAAAAGCAGGAAGGTCAAACCCATAGAAAGCATGTGGATAGGAAATAAGGGTCTACAAGAGCCATATATTAGAAAAAGGTCATATAATGTAGAGATAGGTCAAGACTGACATTTCTAAGTGTTTAATACAAAATTTTAGTGTCTACAAATTCCACCCCTTTTATCGAATTTATAAAAGTGAAAAAAATTCTAGAGTAAAAGGACAAATAAATGCACCATAATTTGTAAACATACTTTGTCTCTAGGAAAAGGATATAAGTGTGAAACTTACTCCATGAAAACCTACAATGAAACCTACAACAATAAATGTCTATCTATGAATGAATTATATGAATGAAACTTTTAAAATGTTGAAGATTAAGAAAGTAATACACCTTTAATTGGGTGAATAATGTTTCCCTCTTAAAGTGTTTATGGTTCCTGTAGAAGGATTGGAGAATTGGGAGTGTTCATGCCCCAATGATTATGTACTAACACAAGGGCCATAATTTGGGAAAATAAATTCCCAAAACCTCATGAAGAGGGAGTAGTGTTAGGCCATTGAGCCATGTAGAGCTTCAGCCACACAATTAATTTAATTTATCTTGAACCTCAAAATGGAAGGGTAAGCTTATATTAGGCTCTTTTAGGGTGAATCAACACTTGCGAACAGACTTATATATTCAAAATTTTCACTTATTGATACCATCAATGTCACATCAACTACATTCTTGAAAAATAGAAAAATTGTAATAGTTTTTGTGCATGAACAATGTTCATGCTCCCAATATGATCCAATCAGTGCCAACATATAAAAATATAATAATGGATGCATGATGAATTTTTATTCCCATAATATTATCCAGTTGGTGCCAACATGATACATAATATTATACATATATATCCCACTTTGTCCTATATCTAGAAAAGTTATAAATCATATTCATGTAAAATGTTAGCATATGAATTACATATTCCTTAAGATCTATATCAATATGTAAATATATGTTCCTTAATCTCAACCAAACTAATAATATGAACCAATATGAACTCTTTAAATCATGTAATCTAACCTAAAATATAAAATATCTTTAAATAGAGGATTTAATCTCTATTAAAATCCCACTAATATTCCCTTTTTTTGAAGTGAGGAATGTAACTTGTGAATCAATCATGTGAAAAGAAAACAATTAACTACATGATGTTTTATAGAAATATGTAATCATTTAAAAGAATGTTCTAACATGTGGATAATGTCATAATCATACAAATATATCAAGAAATCATATATGAAACATGTAATATAAGTCATACAAGTGTCATGTCAAGATAGCTATAAAAATTAGGCATGCAATTGTAATATGAGTAGTATCCTACACAAGAAAGGTACATGATATGAATCATGGAATTGCACACAATAAGGATGATTTATGATATGGATCATGACACTAAAAACTTAGCAAAAAATCCTAGATCTATCTAATTATAAGTAGATGATGTCATGGGAATGATGTGCACAATAGATCTCACATAATAATACTCAATGTAACACAAGGCAAGAGACATACACAATGTATAATCAAATTTCACACAAGAAAAGATCCACACAAAATGGTAAGTAAAATTTCACACAAATTAATAACCATAAAAGATAAGTCATAGGATGGAAAAATTGATGAAAAATAATTGTAAAACAAAGTAAGGGCCTAAATAAAGAGTCATATAACCAAAATTTAATCAAGTAAAAAAGGAAAAATAAATAGGCATACAATGACACACTCAATCAAACAATTTCATACACTAAGGCATGAGCCAAACAAAGCATAATAAATAATTAGCCTATAAGAAATGGAATATAAACAATGAATCATAGACCAAGTCAAACTAGTTTACACCATCACTCTATGTCAATGTCACAATATAACAAAGTAACACATCCATAAATTGTAGCACTATAAAGTGTATAAGCAAGATCAAGGCATGTGTAAGTAATAAATGTAGTTCAACAAGATAAATGGAAAAGGTCATATAAACATTTACACTATAACAATGTAACCTATGGAATAACATGCCCCCAACATTAGCATGGACCTCAAGTATATGAATGTCTTGTAGTTGTGAATCCATGTGTCATGTAAAACCTATGTGTCTTGCATATCACTCAAATATACTGTGAAATGTATGTGCATATGTAAAATAAAATGTAACCTAATAAAAATGTAATGAATAACATAAATGAATATTGCAAACTAGTTTTTTACCCTAAATTTGGTTTAAAAAACCCTAATAAGATATAAATTGGTGAATAATTTAGATTAATAAATATGTAATTCAAGCATATATCTAAATATAAAATACTAAAAATTATTTAAATAATTTGTTGAGGTGTGGAGCTAAAAGCTTCACCAAATGAGCGAGTGCAAAAGTTGCTGGAACTACACAATCACCGGCGTCGATCAGGAGCGACCGACATCGGTCAGGAGTCGACTAGGAGATGCCGACGTCGGTCAGGTGTAGATAGCTAGGGACTGACATTGGTCACCTATGCATCCAGAAAGACTATTTTTGTGGACAGAACAGATTGCTTGCATGATAGGATTAAGTGTTAGTCTTAAGTTCGCATCTCTATCTTCAGTAGGACTGTTTAGAGCCCTTGATTAGGAGGTGCATCTAATGGTTGTAAATGCATGCTCATGTTTCCTAATATTATATATAGGATTAGATCTTCATAGCTTATGGACATTACTGTAGAAGTAGAATATAAATTGTATAAGTGTATCAATCCAGGTTGTTGGAATTGATTGTAATTGAGAGAAAGAACTCTTGAGGGAAGAGATATAGAAAGAGATCTGTACATCTGAGAGAGGTGTGGAAGAAAAGAAGTTTCTTCAATTGTAATTCCTTCTGTAAAGAGTTTAATACAAGTTTTCAGGGTGGTTTCTTGTATCTCTTGTTCTTTGCTATTTCTGATTCTAGTTACTTATCATTCTGGTTTAATTTCGTATTTAATTGCTTTCATATAGTAATCAACTTTTTTGGTTGATCCCCAACAAGTGGTATCAGAGCTTAGGTTGACTAACAGGTGGTTCAGATATGTTTAGTGTGTATTGATTACAGGTCACTCACAGGGATTTCTGTTTGAGTGGGAGAAGCAATGGCGAAAGAAAGTAAACTGAGAATGGAGAAGTTTAATGGCAAGAATTACCAATTGTGGAGAATGAAAATAGAAGATTATTTATATCAAAAAGATCTATACTTACCATTAGGTGGAGTTTCAAAGAAGCCCACAGACATGGAAGATGAAGAATGGGAAGTTCTTGATAGAAAGGCTCTTGGATCTATAAGATTGAGTCTAGCATCTACTGTGATATCTAATTTATCATAGGCAAAGTCAATGGTAGAGTTAATGACTACTTTAGCAAATTTATATGAAAAACCCTCAGCTTCAAATAAGGTATATCTTATGAAGCAGTTATTTAATTTGCAAATACAAGAAGGTGGATCTATATCTAATCATCTAAATGATTTCCATGGAATTGTAAATCAATTAAATTTAGTCAAAATAGTGTTTGATGATGAAATTAAAGCTCTATTAATCTTATGCTTTTTACCTGAAAGCTAGCATAGCTTGGTAATGGCAGTTAGTAATACTGCATCTGCTTCAAATATTTTAAAAGTAGATGATGTTGTTAGTGTAATCTTGAATGAAGAAATTTGTAGGAAAAGCACAGAGGAAACATCAGGGAACACTTTAAGTTTTGAGAGCAAGGGAAGGCAAAAAGAGAAGGGAAAGAATAGGAGATCAAGGTCTAAGTCAAAGGTGAGAGGTAGATCCAAATCCAAAAATGGCAGGAGGATAGCCTGCTGGAATTGTGGAAAGATAGGGCACATAAGCAAAGATTGCTGGTCAAAACCTAAAGAAGACAATCAGCATAAAGGTAAAGAAGAAGCAAAGGTGGCAGGTATTGTTGCACAAGATGCTCTTATATTCTCTTTGCATAATAATATATAATCTTGGGGTTTAGATTTTGGTGCCTCTTTTCATGCAACCCCCAATAGAGAATATTTCAGTGACTATGTCCATGGAGATTTTGGAATAGTTTATTTAGGGGATGATGAGCCTTGTAAAATTGTTGGCAAAGGAAAAGTGTAGCTGAAAATGCAGAATGGCAACACATGGGTGTTGAGAGACGTTATGCATGTTCCCAGCCTAAAGAGGAATCTGATTTCTGCAAGAAAGTTAGGGGATGAGGGTTGTACAATAACTCTCACAGTTGAATCTTAGAAGGTATCCAAGGGTGCACTTGTAATGGCCAGAGGTAAGAGAGTAGGTACTCTCTATTTATGTAATTATATTACTGATAATTCTCCTTCTATATTATCTACTTCAGATGTAGATGCAAAGTTGTGGCATCAAAGGCTTGGCCACATGAGTGAGAAGGGAATGACAATTCTTAAGTCAAAAGGTATGCTTTTAGATTTGAAAATCATAGATCTAGATTTCTGTGAGCACTGTATTTTTGGAAAATAGAAGAGAGTGAGTTTTCTCAAGACTGGGTCAATAAAGAAGAAGCACAAATTGGAGCTTGTTCACATAGACGTGTGGGGACCGGCTCAAGTTGCTTCTATTAGAGGATAACAATATTATGTTTCTTTCATAGATGATGCTACAAGAAAGGTATGGGTCTATTGTATAAAGAAGAAATCTGATATTTTTGACACTTTTAAGATTTAGAAGGCTATGGTTGAGAATAAAATAGGCAAGAGATTGAAGTGCCTTAGATCTGACAATAGTGGTGAGTTCTGCAGCTACAAGTTCAACTGGTATTATTATATGCATGGAATACATAGGCAAAGGATGGTTCCAAGGACACCTCAGCAAAATGGAGTTGCTGAAAGGATGAACATAACAATCATGGAGTGTGCATGGTGTATGAGGTTGCATGCTAGTTTGCCCTTAGAGTTTTGGATAGAAGCTATGGATACTGTAATTTACCTAATTAACAGAGGACCCTCTATAGCTCTGGATGGTGGAATTATAGAAGAGGCATGGATAGGTAAAAAGGTAGATCTCTCATTTCTCAAAGTTTTTGGTTGTGAAGCCTTTGTGTACGTTGATAAGGAAAATAGAAAGAAGCTGGATGCTAAGTCTATGACATGCACATTTATTGGTTATGGCTCTGGAGATTTTGGATTCAGGTTTTGGAATCTAAAAACTAACAAAATAATTAAGAGCCATGATGTTGTTTTCAATGAAAAAGTGATGTATAGTGATTATCTCAAGAAGCTAAATCAATCTGAGCAGAGCAATGGAGAATTGGATGAGGTGACAGTCCAAAATGAGCTCACGGGAAAGAATAATCACAAATAGGAAAACACAGAGACTAACGTCGGTCAGGCAAAAACTAATGTCGGTAATATAGGAACCGATGTCAGTTAGATAGTGATCGATGTCGGTCAGGCAGGAACCAACATCGGTCATGTGGAACTGACGTCGGTCAGTTACAGGCCTGGAGGTGATCGAGGTCGGTCACTGTCAGAGAATTTGGGTAGATAGCGTGTTGTGAATGAGTCTCAGACGCCCATCAGGAGGTCAGAAAGGGTAAGTAAACCTCTAATTTGATATTCCCCTTCATTATTCTATTTATTGCTTACTGATGGTGGAGAACCAGAGAGTTTTGATGAAGCAATACAGGTGGAATCCAAGAATCAGTGGGAGCTAGGCATGAATGAGGAAATTGATTCCTTGATAGAGAACCAAACATGGGATTTGGTTGAGTTGCCAGCAGGAAAGAAGACACTGAAGAATAGATGGATCTACAGATTGAAGGAAGGTGAGAATGGACAGATGAGATATAAGGCCAGGTTGGTAGTGAAAGTATTTGCACAAAAACTAGGTATTGATTTTGGTGAGATTTTTTCTCCTGTTGTTAAAATGACTTCTATACGGACTGTATTGTCTTTAGTTGCTATTGAGGATTTGCATCTTGAGCAACTTGATGTTAAGACAACATTTCTTCATGGAGATTTGGATGAAGAAATATATATGGATCAGCTGGAAGGATTTGAGGTCAAAGGTAAGGAGAAGCTAGTGTGCAAATTGAAGAAAAGCTTGTATGGCCTCAAGCAAGCTCCTAGACAATGGTATTTGAGGTTTGACAGGTTTATGACTGAGCATGGCTATAGTAGATGTCAATCTAACCATTGTGTGTATTTTAAGAGATTGGATAATGGTAGATATATTATCTTGTTGTTGTATGTAGATGATATGTTGGTTGCAGGATCACACATGCAAGATATCTATGAGCTTAAGGTGAAATTAGCTCACACATTTGCCATGAAGGATTTGAGAGCAGTAAAGAAAATCCTTGGCATGAATATTAAGAGAGACATGAAAAATCACATGTTGATTTTGTCTCAAGAGGATTATGTGAACAAGTTGTTGAAACAGTTCAATATGCAGGATGCAAAATCAGTAAGCACACCTATGGCTGGACACTTTAAGTTGAGTAAAGAAAAGTGTCCAAATTCACATGATGAAGTAGAGTACAAGAGGAAAGTTCCTTATTCTTCAACAGTTGGAAGCTTAATGTATGCAATGGTTTGTAATAGGCTTGATATTGCCCAAGTAGTGGGAGTTGTTAGTAAGTATATGGCCAATCCAGGGAAGGAACACTGGAAAGCAGTTCAGTGGATTCTAAGATATCTGAGAGGGACCAGTAGTAGGAATTTATGCTATGGTGGGTCTAACACTTCTCTACATGGTTATGTAGATTCAGATATGGTAGGTGATTTGGATGGTAGAAGAAGCACCATAGGATATGTTTTCACTATTGGTGGAATAGCGGTTAGCTAGATTTCAAAGTTGTAGAAGGTTGTTGCCTTGTCAACTACAGAAGCAAAACATATTGTAGTCACAGAGGCTAGTAAAGAGATGATATGGATGACACGATTCATGGAAGAGCTAGGAAAGGAGCAAGAGAGTTGCAGACTATACAGTGATAGTCAGAGTGCAATTCATTTGGCTAAGAATTCAGCCTTTCATTTAAGAACCAAGCATATACAGCTTAGGTACCAGTTCATTAGATAGATATTGGAGGATGGTGAGTTGAAGCTAGAGAAGATCCATACAGATAAGAACCCTATGGATATGTTAACCAAACTGGTTACAAAGGAGAAGTTGAATCTTCATTCAACTTTTGTTGGTCTTCATGATTGAGTTTGAAGATGGAGGAGCTAGAAGATGTTGCTGTACAGGTACTGGTGCACTTATTTATCTCCAAGTGGGAGATTTTTGAGGTGTGGAGCTAAAAGCTTCACCAAATGAGCAAGTGCAAAAGTTGCTGGAACTACACAGTCACCGGCGTCGATCAGGAGTGATCGACGTCGGTCAGGAGTCGACTAGGAGATGCCGACGTCGGTCATGGATCGGCCAACATTGGTTAGGTGCAGACAGGCAAGGACTGATGTCGGTCACCTGTGCATCCAAAAAGACTATTTTCATGGATAGAACAGATTATTTGCATGATAGGATTAAGTGTTAGTCTTAAGTCTACATCTCTATCTTCAGTAGGACTGTTTAGAGCCCTTGATTAGGAGGTGCATCTAATGGTTGTAAATGCATGCTCATGTTTCCTAATATTATATATAGGATTAGATCTTCATAGCTTATTGGAAACTACTGTAAAAGTAGAATACAAATTGTATATGTGTATCAATCCAAGTTGTTGGAATTGATTGTAATTGAGAGAGAACTCTTGAGGGAAAGAGATCTAGAAAGAGATCTATACATCTGAGAGAGGTGCAGAAGAAAAGAAGTTTCTTCAATTGTAATTCCTTCTGTAAAGAGTTTAATACAAGTTTTCAAGGTGGTTTCTTGTATCTCTTGTTCTTTGCTATTTTTGATTCTAGTTACTTATCATTCTGATTTAATTTCGTATTTAATTGCTTTCATATAGTAATCAACTTTGTTGGTTGATCCCTAACATAATTTGACAAGTAGAATATGTTAAATATATTAATTAAAACAAAGGGATGAGTATTTAGCTTTTTTGGTTTATTTTTTGACAGTGATTATATTATGGTAGTGAAGAACAAAATAAAGAAGGCATGTGATTCATATTGTTTAAGAACTATGTTTTTATTTGTGTAGAGTCATTTTCATTAGATATGAGTCAGTATTGACTATTGATACTAAACTATAGTGGTTTGTACTGACTTGTATAGGAAATAGGGTCTTTGACCATATGGTCACCTTCAGTTGTCTTTAAAATCTATGTATGTATGATTCCAAACCTCGATGATGTGAACAACTCTAGAAATTAGCTTCCTTCACCTTAAAACCTTAGGTGACCTTGTGAGGGATATAAACCTACAAAAACTAGAAAATTACAATGGGTTGAGCTGACCCCAATCAACCCCATTTGATAATTTACCACTACTTACATATTTGATACTTCAAAGAGGGGAATTAAGCCACATGTAGTTCTCCCACCTAGTGTGATTGTAAAATTGAGATCATTTTCTATATGGATGAAACTAATAATTTGGTTTTGATACTTGAAAATGCTTAATTAGAATTGGATTTGGTATACTTTATACTTGAATTGTGACTAATCCTTGTGATAGATTCAAAATTTGAAAAGAATATGGTAGATTTTCTTAATGTGTAATAGTGTATAGATGTGTACCAGATAAGTGACAAGTTCCCTTTTAAGTGAGGCCTTGATTTATTTATATATGAGTCTAATTAGGTAATTTCTCATGCCACCAACATGATAGGTAAATAAAAAAACCCTAAGAAAATATTTGAATTTAAATATTATTTATTGTTAGGAGAGGGTCAATACCTACTAGATTAGGTTAATATCTACTGATGATACTAAATGAACTTGAAATTAATAATCTATGTACAGATAGACTAAACTGAAGCCCTGGAGTGTCTATTTAGGATAATAAGCAAGTTTGAAATATATATTAAATTTATTGTAGGTGTGTAATAAAAAATTAAAAGGATGAAAATCATAAGGAAAAACATACATGTGATAGAATGGTAGGTTAGGACCATATTTATGTAGTCAATCCATGCATGGTAAATGTATATCGAGCCTGTTATTGTAAAATAATTAACACCATATTTTAGAATATATAAGTTCCCACTTTTATTTTAGTAATGGAATTGATAAGGTAAAAGGAAAATATATACTTGATTGTGTACAACACACTTTTTCTTTGGTAGGAATCTCTAATTGTGTAAGTCACTTAATAGGAAAACCTGCAACAAACATGTAGTTGTCAATTTACATAGATTGAAGTTTTAAATTTGAATTTTAAATTTGAAAATTTAAAATCAAGGAAGGAGTACACTTGTATGTTAGTGAAAACCATGTTACCTTTGTACCTTATTAGAGATTATACTTTTATTTTGAAATATTTGAAAAAAATTGCTTTCCATTAAAAAGCTTGGATATTGGTTCCTCTTATTGAAACATGGAGAAATTTATGCCTCCTTGTTGAAGGAAATAGAGAGTTGGGGTTATTGTTCCATAAATTTTAGTAATTATGCAAGCCCTTGGGTTAAAGATATGTATGTCCAAACCCTCATATATGTGGGGAGAAGTATGTGATATAATAAGCCAAATAAACATGAATAAAATAAAGGGGGAACCACATAATGAGTTTATTAAAATAAAATTTATACCAACCACTACAGATGGCTTATAGATTCAATTGTATAATTTTGCTCTAATTCGCTAAATTCCACTCAATGTAAAATAAATGTGTATTATTGAAGGGAAATAAATAGTGTTCATGCCTCTATTGTGATCATAGGTTTGATTGTATAGATTCACTCAAGTTCACTTAATATGTATGATAAAAATAGAATAAACAATGTCCATGCCCCCATCATGAACACAAATTTGATAACACTTTGATTTTGTATGCTTTAGACTTTGCTTGTGACTAATCCTTGTGATAGATTCAAAATTTTAGAATAATAGGGTAGATTTTCTCAATGTAAAATAGTGTATAGATGTGTACCAACTAAGATCCAAGTGAGATTTTGATTTGTTCATATATGAGTCCCACGAACATGCTAGGTAGATAGGCTATCACTAAGAAAATATTTTAATTGAAAAAGTAGTTGTTACTCGAAAAGGGTTAGTACCAACTAAATTAGATCAATATTTACTAGTGGTACTAATTGAACTTGACATTACTAACCTATCTATATGCAGACTAAAACGAAGGCCTACATATGTCTATTCGGGATAGTAAGCATTTTTGAAATAGACATTGAGGTTATTGTAGGTTTGTAACAAAATAATAGAAGGATCAAAATCATAAGTTAGAACATATGTGTGATAGAATGGTGGGTTAGAATCATATTTGTGCATTCATGTCATAAATGGTAAATGTATGCCATGCTTGTTATTGAAAACTAATTAACACTGTATTTTAGTATCTATAAATGTCCCTTTTTATTATAGTAATGGAATTGCCAAATTAAAAATAAAAGATATAATTGAGTGTGTACAACACACTTTTTATTTGGTAGGAAAATCTAATTGTGTAGGTCACTCAATAGGAAAACCTACAACAAACATGTAGTCATAAATTTAAATAGATTGAAGTTTGAAATTTTAATTTTAATTTTAAAAATTTTAAAATCAAGGAAGGAGTACACTTGTGTGTTAATGAATACCATTTCTCCCTTGCAACTTTTTGGAGATGATTTTTTTGAAGTATTGGAAAAATGTGCTTTCTATTAAAGTAGTTGGAGATTGGTTCCTCTTGTTGAAACATGGAGAACTTTGTGCTTCCTTGTTGAAGGACATGGAGAGTTGGGGTTATTATTCCCTAAAATTTTATAACTATTTAATCCCTTGGGTTCAGGAGATGTATGTCCAAACCCTCATAAATGTGGTGATATGTACATTATGTACTAACCCAAATAACTAAGAATAAAAGAAAGGGGGAACCACACAATGGGTTCATTACAATAAAAATTGAATCAACCACTATAGATGACTTATAGATTCAATTGTATATTTCCTTTCCAATTCACTAAATGCTGCTCAATATAAAATAAATATGCATAATAGAAGTGAAATGAATAGTGTTTATGCCCCCATTATGACAACATGTTTGATTGTATAGTTTCACTCAAGTTCACTCAATATACATGACCAAAAGAGAATAAATAATGTCCATGACTACATAGTGACCAAAAGTTTGATAACACTTGTATTTAATATGCTTTATACTTGGCTTGTGACTACTCATAGTGATAAAATTAAAATTTAGGAAGAATAGGGTAGATTTTATCAATGTTTAATAGTGTACAGATGTGTACCAAATAAGTTCCAAGTCCCCTATTAAAAGAAACATTGATTTATTTATATATTATTCCAATTTGAAAATTTCCCATGCCACCAACATGCTAGGTAGATAGGCCAACCCTAAGAAAATATTTGAATTTAAAAAAGTATTTGTTAGGAGAGGGTTAGAACCTACTTAATCAAGTCAGTATTGATTGATGATACTAATCAAACTTGAAATTACTAACCCATGTACAATAATACTAAACTAAAGGCTTGGAAATGTCTATGTAGGGTAGTAAGCATGTTTGAAATAGTTAATGAGGTTCTTGTAGGTTTGTAAAAAAAATTGAAGGATCAAAATCATATTGTCGAACATATGTGTGATAAAATGGTGGGTTAGGACCATATTGTTTTAGTCAAGCCATGTATGGTAAATGTATATCACACTTGTTATTGTAAAATAATTAATGCCATATTTTAGTATATAAAAATTCCCCTTTTTATTATAGTAATGGAATTACTAGAGTAAAAGGAAAATATATACTTGAGTGTCATCAACACACTTTATCTTTGGTA
>JARHVA010002861.1:1562500-1605000 GCA_037957365.1 Torreya grandis
ATTGTTTTATAGAGGTTTAATGTTCTTATTTTTACCTCTGAGTTCTCTTTGCCCTACTAATTTAGAGTAGTGACTTCCTCGATAAGTGCCTTCTTGGTGACAAATTATTTTTTATACATACCCACTACCTATTCATGTTTCCTCTTCTCATAATGTGCATTAGAATCTGATAAAATTTTATGGTGCATGAAATTTAAGGCCATCTTTAAATATGTTATTATTGCTTGTAAAGGGGTGATCTTTTAGGGATCCCCCATAGTGGTTTTGGCAGTGTTAAAGCATCAGGTCCCAATGAAAGGCTATCTTGTGGGAGTTCAAACTCATACTCCTTGTTTTACATATATAATAAAAAGGACACTTATTTCCTTATCTCCAAGGTTTCCTAACTAGAAATGAAGTATGGATAAAATATAACATCTTGTTAGGGATGCCAAATTGATATCGCTCACATAGATTGGTAGATGCATTAGGGGTGGCCTCTTATACGGATCCAATCACCTCCTTCCCCTTATTAGGGTTGTGTTTTAACTCAAAATCTATGTTGTTAACTATGGAAGAGCTACCTATGACCATTTCACTCATTTATTCTTCCTCACCATCCTCTTATTGGCTATACAGTTACTCTATGCCAAGTAATGAGTCATCAAATGTGGCATCCTCCTCCTGCATCAAGGAAGGAGTCTTCTAGAAGTTATAATTCAAAGTTTATACCTATACTATAAGGATTTCCTATTGAGGTGCTTGCTCTATGGTCTACTACTATGTAGCTCCTAAAGTATATGCTTTTAGGGGAGATGGTTATGGAGATGTTTTAGGGGGTGAGGAAAAATTTGGAGGAATATATGGAGGTGGAGGGACTTATGATGGTGGTGATTGGGGTAGAGATAGTTAGGTAGGTAAAGGGTACAATGGAGAAGGGCAAGGTAGAGATGGGAAAGGTAGAGATGGACATGGTAGAGATGGGCACATTGGAGAAGGGTGAGGTGGAGATGGGTGCGGTAGAGATAGATGTGGTGAAGGACAAGGTGGAGATGGGTATGAAGGAGAAGGTTGGGGAGATGAGGGGCCTTGTTATGGATCTTTGGAAATCTTATACCATTTTAGTGGTGCCTACTAACAACTTGCACTAGTATCATATTTAACTCTCTTCTTATTCAATGATGGTGCTGATGGAATCTTTTCCTTAGGATCTCTACCCTTTGGATCCTTTCAAGGGCACAACATATAGAACAAGTTGTGCACTTATTCTCCCACCATTATATGTTTGAATTTTATGTCTATCAGGTCTATCTCCCTCTTTTCCTAGTAGACCTTCTTACTTGGATAGGCAAATTTTTTTTGAAGGTTATGAATCTCTAAGTCTATCTTCTTGGCCTCTAGGGTAAGGGCTGTACATCATGGATCTAGTTTATAGAGTCAATAAATTACCACACTAAGAAGGCATATGGTAAATTTAGCCATGTAGATAGCTATTCAAAAGGGATCATCCTTATTCACATGAGGGAGAAGTACTACTTTACTACAATCTAGGCTTGTTCAATACCCAAAGGGGGAAAATCCTTCAAGATGTGCCACTCATTCCCAAACACCTTCATGCCATAAAACTAATAAATCATCTTGAGTTTTTAGGAGGGGTGATGTGTTGAGGACATGTGAATGCCTTGTAGTTCTCAGTAGGAGACCTATGCATGGGTTGGTATATACACTTCAGTGCTCCTAAGTTGTAGTCTAGTATGTCGATCTCATCAAAAAACATTAAGAGAATAAATACCCCTATAGAAACCTATGTTTGGGGATCCGATGGGTCTTTTTCACATCTCCAACAACCAACAATATTTAAGATAAAATACATGGCCCAATTATATTTCAAGCCTTGGGTGACCTGGTAGGTGATGCATAGGTGTGCCATGTCAACTTCCTTCTAATGATTGGTCCCATTGATCTTGGTCATGATGATCTACATTACAACAAGAAGGGTGGGATCTTGTAGGTTCTTTATGTGTATAACATGGCCCTGATTTTGGTATATTAGTGTCATGGTAGTCTTTTGGACATCCTCAATATCTTTTAGGTCATTAACCACATCCAACCCTAAACACTATAATCTTGAGACCTTACTTATCCTCTTGGGCATGATTTTCATACTATAGTTGGCAAAGTAGATATAGTCCTCATGAACTCATGAAATAAGGAACTAAACCACCTCTATGGGTTTTCCAAAGTATGGCAAATTTAAGAGTTAGAATAAACCTAAAACATCTAACATGTTGAATATCTTAAGATTAAACACTACCTAGTTTTTAGTGTTTTGATGCTCGACCCGATAGTCATTCTAAAGTTCAACCTCATTTACAAGTTGATGATGGTTGTAATTTAAGATTGTGAAAGTGGAGAACTTGGATAATCAATTATCTAAGTGCAACATCCATTCTAGATACTACATTTCATTAATCATTAGTGGTGGGGGTGGGGATGATTGAGTGTTCTTTGCTTGGCATGTCATACTTACTTCCCCTCTCTTTGCATGCTTAACTTGATCTTCTGGTGTCTCTTCCCTAATGAAAAATATGTCTCCCCCATGTACCTCTTCTTATTTTAGTATCATAGGTAATGGTTCAGTCTTAGGTCTTTTTTTGGCTATATCACCCTCCATGGAGCTTGAAGGTTGATGCATGACTGTCTAATGTTTCCAAATGAATATGTGGTAGTAGATAATGAATTCAAATTTTTGAGCTTGAGTACTCTCTAATGGAAAAATTATACAACTTACAACCTATAAGCTCTCTATGTCATGGCCATGTCCCAAAATTCCCCTTGTGTTTCATTTGGTAAGAAGTGATGCTTTCTTCACTACCTATATTAACTCATGAATTCTCTATATTATAGATATGGATTTGATCTCTCTTTACTCTCAGCTATCGTATTTAGTTCTTCTCATCTCTTTGGATCTATTAATCTCAATTAAATGTAAAGGTAAAGTGTAAAAATAAGTTAACTTGCCTATTTATAGGCTCAAGGGGGGTTCACCATCATTACTACTTTCCCTTCACCCATCACTTCATGTCATTAATGTAGATCTTTAATGGCCACCATGCTTCAATCATTGATTTTATAAATTAATGTATTTAATGGTATTATTAGTTACTATGATGATGTACCAAGAACTTGTTCTTCATCTAACTAGAGTGATGGGCCTAATAAAATTTAGCCCATTTCATAAATGGTTCTTGAGAAGGAATTGGTTATAGAGGCATGGCATCTCTTTAGTTATATTTTTCTATGCACTAACATGTATCACACTATTTAATATACACTTTAGCATCCTGAAAGAGAGTAGGCCACCATAATCTAGTCAATAGAACTGTGTGCAGTAGCCTCTCTAGTATAGTGTCCTCTAGTATTATCTTCATGAACTTCTCAAAGTGATTTGGAACACTCATGTTACATAACACATCACCAAAGAATATCATCATGTCCAATTTTGTAAATATCCCCTCCTATGAGTTGAAAAGGTGTGGTGTGGACTATGAGTTATATCTTGGCCTGAGGAGTGAGATAATCAAGTGATAAACTAATGGTTAGAAAAGTAGTAATATCCTTGAGCTCTTCAAGTACATGAGTATAGTATGGTTTTATTGGCAAGGTACTTTAAAGCCTCATGATATGTATAGAAAAAAATAGGAGTGATCAATAAGTTTTGTCAGAACTTATGTAGAGTATAGACCATAGATAATACTTCATACTCCGTAATGGTGTAATTCCTTTCAGTTAAAGTGATATTTCTACTAGTAAAGTAGATTGGATGATCTAGGTGACATCCACCTAGCTATGAAAGAATTACACCAATAGCCAATCCAGATGCATCAACATGGACATGGAATGGTTTCGTCCAATCAAGAAACTAAATGATAAGAGTAGTGACCAGTTTGTCTTTTAGTGTCTCAAAATATTCTTTACAGGAGCAAGTCCATATGAAGTATTCATTATGATTTAAAATTTCCTTTAGGGATGTGATAATCTTTGCATATCCATGGATAAATTTTCTATAGTAATCGGTATGGCCTAGAAATGCACAGACCTCATGATGAGTCTTGGGCATTGGGAGAAATAAAATAATAGACACCTTTTTTAGGTCTACTAAAAGTTCTTCCTTACAAATAATATGTCCTAGGAGCACACCAAAGAGTGTAGTAAATAGGCACTTATTTAGGTTCAATGATATTTGTAAGACCCAACAATACTCAATCATAAGCCTCAGGTTAGATAAATGGTCCTTGACTAAACCATAGACTATCCACTCATCCAAATAGACGTAAAGGAACTTATGGATGGAATCCTTAAAAGATTTAAATATTCATGAGAACATGGTTTTGGAATTATTCAACCCAAAGGGCATGACAATATATGGAAATGATCCCCATTTAATGGTAAATGTTGTCCTTGGTTGGTATTCTTCAACTATATGGACCTAATGATATCCCAAGAAGCCATCTGTGAAGGTATATATCTCACATCCATCAACATCTTCAAGGATTTCCTATGTAATAGGAGTTAGGAAGGGATCAATGATACATGATGCATTAAGTACTTAGTAGTCCGTGTAGATATAGATGTACCCATATTTTTTGATACTAATCACCATGGGTCTAACCCATTCATATTCATCAATGGGGGTGATTATTCTAGTGCACAACATGCTATCAATTTCCTCTTTGACACATGCCCATATATTGGGATTCATTCTATATGGATGTTTTCTAACTGGTCAAGCACCATCAACTAGCTTGATATGCCTTTTTTCCAAGGATGGATGGATTCCCTTCATTTTGTTATAATTTCTTGGGAAGACATCCTGATATTCCTTTAACAACTCAATTTTTTTAAAATCTTAGTGTTAGTTTAGTAATTTCCTACCATATCCATCTTTGGTTCTTGCTCCATGCCAATGTTGTGCTAAATAGTTTGAATGGAATCATTATAGGGGTTATTTATATCGACACTTTTATCCTAAAAAATCTTGTGACAATATCCATAAGAACATCTAAATGATTGGATAGTGGGTCAAGTGGATTAGATCCTTCACCTTCTTCCACTTGAAATATGAGCTTTTTTTCCCCCAAATGAATTTATTCACGGTGGTCCTAATCAAGGAATGGAATTGGAATATAAACCAATGGTGTCAATGGTATATTGAAGAGGTTTAAGGCTTCCTTAGGTTCATGATGGATATTTCTTAAGTGATCTTCTAGGGGACTTGGGTCACCTATAACCATTTATCATATGGATTGAAGAGTGAAGTACAAATCTATCCTTGGTGAATAATATGATAGTGATGAGTTCATATAATCCTTCAATAGATGCCAAAACCTAGTACCTATGTGTCACTCTTCATGAATATACCATGCCCATTCCCAAGTGCATAAAGTCTCATAGAATGCATGGACCCATAAATATTTTGGTAAGTAGGACTCATCATCTTGCCATATTATCTCATAGGCTTTGATGTGAGGTTCTAGTGCTTATACTCCATTGTAATTGATTATTCCCTTTACTTTGTTATCATGATGGAACTAATGATGTAAGGTTGAGTGAACTTATTCCCACTAAAGGATCTATTCATAACGGGTTTACCATCATTTTGAAGATATACCATCAAAAAGATGAAGCAAAGATAGAATAAGATCTATATCAGTGTGGTAAAACTCTTCAAAGTGTTGGATGAAGTCCTAGACTTCCATCTATCTATGGAACCATGGAACCTCATTGAGTCTTTCAAGAGGTGCCTCTATGATTGGTCCCATCATGACTTAACCAATGGCTAGGTGAACAAATTTGTGGAATTTATTGAACTAGCACAAGATAATCTCTTGACTATCAATGGTACTACACACTCTTCTAATGAGGTCATAACCACTATGGGCCTAATAATTACAAGCATTAATTGTAATGTTAGAAAGGGACTGAGTGTTTGACCATTGGAGAATGCCATCAAGAGTTAGATCATTTTTTTCATCATTCCTTGTAGTAACATTATATATGTGGTTTATATCTTCATTCACAGTGATAAGCTCTATGTAAGGGGGCCGTTGTGTGTGATCTAGTGGAATAATAATGCACTAATCAACATTCTCAAAACTAATGTAAGATTTCTTGAAAATTAGGTATACATTATTTTCATAGCACCAAGGTCATCCCAATAGATCTAGGTAATCATTATGTTTAGCTAATTCAAGAACCTCAAAATCCACTTTGAAGGGTACTCCAAATATGTCAATTACTTGCATTCTTTAGGACTCCAATGGGTAATGTGCTAATTTTATTTACCATAAACAAGACATGTGGTGAAGGTTATAGTATTGGATTGGCCATTTTGTATCATGCATCCTTGGTAAGAACATTAAGTTTGACACCAATGTCAACTAAGATGTTTCGAATTACCCACCCATCAATAACAAAATTGACTAGTATCTCTTTATCTTCTAGAGGAGTAGAGGGAATATGAGTGTCTTGATATTGAGCATGATTTAGGGGATGATCCTCAGTTTATCAGGTGACTTGAGGTTGAAAATCAACTGGTACTTGTGCTTGATTCTTAAGCCAAACACTTAGTTATGGGATAATGTCCTCATCTAACATGCACTTGCACAACTCTTAGAAGTCATCATGTGCCACATTTTGAGGCTTAACTCCCTTTTGTATAGTAGCATGCTATGTTGTTTATTTTTATTTGAGGAATTTAATCTCTCCTTTAAGTTCTCTACTAATGCCATCGTATCTTAGAGGAAATCCTTCTACTGCTAAGCATCAAGATACTTTCTTGCTCATGGTTCTTTACATTATAATTTATTGATGGGATTAGAGATAAACTTAGTCTGTCCCCCACTATGAGTGGTAATGTTTACTTGTTGAACTATTGGGATTCTTGAGTATGCATGCCAATGTTGTTTTTTTAATTTGAATTATATTGGCACCCTTTTCATTTTGCTTCTTGGTGATAGCCACGTACAAGTTAGGACACTCTTTAAACTGATGGTCCTTTTTATATAAAGCACACGTAGGGTAATCTCAAAAATCTCTTTAGTAGTGGTCTAGGGATCCGCACTTGTAACATGTTTTGGGTGTAAAATTACCTCTTCATCTTCATCCTCTACCTTGACCATGGTAGCCACCATTATCTTAATTATTGGCAATAAAAGTTTGGTGTGTACCATGTACTCATATTTCATAAATGACACTAATCAATTGGTAGTCATTAGTGTCGTGAGTATAGATGTCACAGATATTATAATATTCAAACACTTTTGAGTGTGTTTCTCACTAAAAGAGGGTAAAAGTATGCATCATGTTATAGATAATAGATTTCACATGACTGTTTCAATATAGTGTGGATGTTCTTATGCAGGTAGTTACTTTGGGTGTGACCTTTAGATTTGTAATCAGTACACCAATGATCACTATGAGTATCATGTGCATTATTTGTAGTCAATTTTTAAAGTTGTGACTCCATTGAAACTATTTGATCTTCTATGAAAAGACTAATCCATGTATCAATACTTCTAACGACTTTAACGTGGAGGGTGGATTCCATGGCCTCATATAGGTTAGTGAAGGTCTTTTGAGATAATATTCATCAAAAGGGTAATAAAAATCCTCCCATAAACCACTATGCATACTAAACATCATTAATATCAAATGATAGTTTAGACAATAATGTATTATACCTTGCATCATACTCTTGCACACTTTCAATAAGTTCTTACTCTATGTTTTTTAGCATGGCTATGTTTTATTGTTAAAATTCAAGGATGTAAAACTCTAGAATAAGTGCCATTTATAATTGATCATAGTCAACTATTACTTTCTGAGGATCAAAATTTCTATACTATTTGTATATGCACTCCAAAAGCATAGTTGTAAACTATGTGGCTTTATGCTCAGAAGAGGTGATGCCTTACACCCTCAAAATTAGTTCACATTTATAAATGTGCTCAACAACATTATCCATGCCTTTATATTTTAGTAAATAAAGTGTCATTTTGTAATACACTATTATCAGTTGGGGTGCTTGAACTAGTGGTTATTGAAAACCTTCAGACCCTATGCCATGAGGGGGAAGTCCACTACCTCCTCATGTGCCAATACCTAGTCCTCATCAAGTGCCTCTAAATAGTGGAACTCATAATATAGGGTGTAGTATCTAGTTAATTAACCAAATTTGGGCCTGTAGTCTGTCCACTTTGAATACTAGGTCCTCCAGGCATCCTAAATTACACCATGAAATTCTCTTAAAGAGGGAAGGTAAGTGTTAAGTCTATATGTGTGTCAAGTGGCTCAATTTTAATATCCCTTACCCATTAAATCTCTGATTCCACATTGTCTATATCCCAATTATGTATGTGTACTTCATCTAATTCAATAGCATGAGCATGCACTATGGTTAGGGAGTTTGGTTGGTTCATACTTGGTTCCTCAATTCCTACCATCTAACTAGTTCTTCCTTCATATGATATTAGTGGCATGGGATGTAGTTTTAAAGTGATGGGTTCCTCTTTGAGCATTTCCACTTCCTTGTGGATCCTAATAGAACTTCCTAAGTTTTCCTAGTCTCCTCCCATACCATTGACTTCTATAATCCTTTGCCAAGCTTCATAATACTACTATTTTCACAATGCTCATTGACTGCTTACCATTTTTAACCTATAATATTTATTAACTCTTCTCTTCCACCCTTTTAAATGTTTGGCTCATGCACATAAATATTTATCTCTTCATTATCATAATCTCTAGTCCAAGATCAACAAATAACTTCTTGATTTCTAAAGCAAAATGTCTAATGTAATGACCACACAGTTCCTAGAAGAACTGGAATTTGGCTTCTTCAAGACATGAATATGTAGTTACAACGTAATCCAAAATTTAGATATTTAAAACTCATTTTCACCAAATTTTGATAGCTCACATCCATAGATTTCTAAGTCATGCTAATGCTCTTTGTCATTCTAATGTCCATGATTATCTTCTCTTAATATTTCTTGTTCATCCTTGAGCATATGCAGATATCCAAGTGTGCAAGTGAACTATGATCTCAACAAATAAAGTTTCATATAGTGAACTATAAATATTTTTCTCTACACACTACCATAATCCAATAATCCAAAATTATCTTCAACTCCAATAATCCATTGTTCTATAGTCTCAAGAGTGATATGCTTAAACATTTTCCATGATTGAGCAATAAGTATTATGGGTCCTAGAAATAGAACCAAAATGTTGAGGTTTTTATTATTACTATAGCTTTAATGCTATATTCTATCCCAATGAGCTAGCGCATTGGACCTTACATGTAAGACCATGGTAATGCATGCTCACTTGAAGTGCACAACTAGAGATCAATTCCCAAAGGTTTTGTTTCACAGTGTTATTTCCTTAGTCATATTATTTCCTTTAGTGTATTTAAATAGATAATATATAAAATCATAGATAAACTAATTTTATTCTAGTATTACCAAGCTTGACCACCATGATTACACATATTATTTCCATCACTAGTTAACATTGTTACTCTATAAAAATAAAAGATAGGTTAGGTTACATACTAAGTTATAGTTATTATTCTCAACTCAACATAACACATTCAACCTTCATGAACACAATAAAATTATATAATGTCTACAACTCATATATTAAGCATAAGTATCTAAAACCAAAAAACAATCCATCCTCTCAATACTTTATAACATGGGTATTTATATTTGTTTATCCCTGAACAAGTGTTTACATCATTAATGGAAAGATTAAATAAATAATTAAATCTCAATAGACTAACACTCATGGTGCTCAATCAACTAAATTTTCCTAAGGATTCAGGCCTTTGTGCCCCCTATATACTCACACTATGTTGGATCCTTGCTTCCATGTGTTCATCTTCTCATGACCGGTGAAAAAATTTCAACTAATAAGGGCTATGTGACCCATATGAATCAATCCTTAATTATTCTAATTTCCTATATGCTCTAAAAGTCTTTCAATTCTATTCCAAGTCTCATGTACTTGGGTCCTTCGTGACTAATTCTCCTTTGACTAGGTCTTCTCATGCTGGTGCTTCTATGCCTTTGTCCTCTTGTACCCTATAGGTTCCACACCATGGTGATTCTATGCCTATCAAGTTCTATGCCTTAGTCTCTTTGTGATATGGTCCTTTTGAACCATACCGGTCTTGCACCAAAATAGACAAAATACTTAGCCAAAATTTGGGGCCAACAATAGTTAAAGTATATTCTATGGTAGATGAAAGGTATTGGATATGAGCATGTCAAAATATGATAAAAATTCATGTGTGTAGGTAACTGTCATGATTACTGATCATAAAATAATGTGCATGATAGGTAACTCTAAAAGGCCAATGACTTTATGGGATATGTTGCATAGTAAGATAATGTTTCGCTATCTATGATCACCATGGAACATGTTAAATTATATGTGATATTAAATAAGAATGATCTTTGGAATATGCTAGCCTTTTTGAGCCTTTATTAGTTCTATGATGTGATCAATGATGAATAATTGGGTGTCTAGTAGACCTAACTACTTTCCTCTAAAATATTTCACATGTTGATCATTGACACTATATACTGATCACATATGGGTGTATAAACCAACTGTGATGGTGGTGGGGGTAGAGGAGGAGATACCAGTAGATGTATAAGGTATTCATATCATACACTTATAATTATGACTACTATGTTGCACTATATGTACTAGAGACATCGATGCTCTATAGATGACACTTCATGAAGATTTTGCATCCAAGGGTGTCCTAAAAACATGTCAAAGTATGTTATTATATATAGAAATAAGAATAAAGTGGATTATATAATGGAACCCACCTAAAAAGGTACCACTATGTATCCCAAGTTATTTTGTTTATATCCATAGAATCCCTTAACTTCTCTTGGTGTATCGTGTAATTCCTATTGTGTGTATCCAAGGGAGTGAATAATTGTCATTTTTCACATGTTCTCATTTGAACCATTATCAACCATGACACTATGTATAGGTTACTAATTGATATAGGCTCTATGAATAATGCATGATAATCCAAATCATCATCGACAATATCTATATCATCAAATGTGATCATAATATGTTGTGTTGAAGTGTCGATAAATGTGATAATAATCAAGTTTGTCAGGTGATCATATGTCATAGGTGGATGATGCATATTGTATGCATAATGTAATTATAAATTATCCTTAGTCTCTATCATCTCATGCTTAGGAAATGGATCTATGAAGATTTTAAAATTATGATTTTCATTGGTTTATGGTCTAGATTCCTCTATAGGGGTGCCCAACTCAATAATGTTATCATCAATAATATCATGTATATTATGTTCTAATTTACAACATTTGTTCATAGAATTTCTTGAAATTTGATGATAATCAATATATACATTGATACCATAGTTCCTTGATTTATGCATATTTGCATCAAACTCTTGTAGATAAATACGAGTGATAAGGTTACAATTAAGTAGCATTTTTAAATGTATATGAGGAGGTGATGGTAATTGTGAAAATTACCTCTTTGATGGAGCTATCAATTATAGTTGATTTTTAGGTTGTGATACTACATTAAATATAATATTTACCTCAGTATTGTTTTTATTTGGTTTAACCTTTTACCTTGGTTTGCTTTGAAATTTCATTGTTGAACTAGTTGTAAGAGTAGGTGTATACTTGAGTTTATTCAAGGATATGAGCTTAACTTCTATATCCTTTATTATGTGGCATAAATCATCAAAGGATTTGGATCTA
The DNA here is from genome assembly GCA_037957365.1 of Torreya grandis. Lineage (NCBI taxonomy): Eukaryota > Viridiplantae > Streptophyta > Pinopsida > Cupressales > Taxaceae > Torreya > Torreya grandis. The sequence continues at coordinate 1,574,317 of JARHVA010002861.1, forward strand.
TTGAAGATAATTGACTCATGTAGTGGTGAAAACAACCTTTACTTAAATGTGTCTTGTAACTCAATTTTGGTTATAAAACTAGTCATATTAACTAGCGTAATATTATACCAAAGTGGATAATCATTGATTAGCTCATTTTTCCCTTGCCTAAGTTTATAAAATTATGCATAAGATATTTTCTCATCAATGTTTATTGAAAAATGTGCTATAAATTGATCTACCAAAGGGTTGAATATTCTTACTGATTGGAGGGGAAGGTCATATAACCATCACAAAGCTTATTATTTGAGATTTATCAAGAACATATTGGTTAATAATTTTTCATTTTATGCATAATCCAAGCATGTTACATGTAATGATATAATATGTTACTATGGATCACCTTTACCTTCACATAGTGGAAGCTTAGGAGCTAAAAAACCTATAGGTAAAGGATAAATTACTATCTCAAGGGATAATGGATTATGAATAAAGGCATGAAAATCCATGGGATGACTAGCTCTATATGCACTGTAATCTAATTGAAACACCTTAGCATGTAGAGATGTAATAGTTTTCCCAAGGGAACATGTAGTAGGCGAGGTTTGTGATGTAATATGAGTAGTCATCATAGGAGGGGTAAAGGTTACCTATGTAGGAATAGGTATGGAAATTTTTTGGAAGCCTTGTGTTGCCCTCAAACCTTGGTTAGATGTCACATATGTCACTAGAGGTGTAGACATCATGATAGTATTAATAATATAGGTATGAACACATGAAGTGGTAGATTAGGTCAATTATTTATATTCATGTCTTGTGATATATAAAATTGCATTGATCTAATGTCAATTCAAGTTAAGATATTTGGTGAATTCTTGGTCATCTATGGCAAAGGTATTTTTTAGGAGCTATATTTTTCCAATTGATTATTTTTTCCCCAAATTTTATATTTTCCAATTATTTTTTTGGTAAAAGTATACACCAAATTATCCCATAAAATTATATAATTCACCAAAATATACATGTATTAGTAGTAAATTCTATGATTTTCCTTAGAATTATCCTACTATACATATGTCTCATAGTTTTCAATATAAAATTATTTGACTACAATTAAAAGCTTTTAAAAAATTCTCATTCCTTTAAAAATACCTTGTCCATGGCATCAATTTGATCTGTAGTAATTATCACATGAGTATTATCAGTATCAACATTCATGATAAGTTCATCAATAGGGTGTGCATTATGTATGATATAATCTGTAGTATGAGGAAAAAATGAGGTTATGCATGCCATTTTATATTTAATGGTGAGAAAATATGACTCAAATTAGATGTTGCAATAATATGTGTTGATAATGCTAGAGATTGTTCATTGTTAATTTTAGCCTTGTTAGTGTTCTTATAATTGATTGATTTAATTACATAATTTATCTAAATAAGATACATTATTAAATGAGAACAATATAAAAAGAGTATTTCATGACTTACATTAACCAAAATGTTCATTCATATAGACATGAATAATGTGGATTTTTAGTGAATGATCAAAATTGGGTCTAAAAATAAAACCCTATGGCTAGAATTTAAAACTCTAGAAGGAAGAAATTGTAGTGAAGGCCCAAGGTTTGAATTTTTTTGATTAATGTTATAGTTCATCAATATGTTTTACCCTAATTTTGGTTTTAGAAACTCTAATTGGATAGAAACTAGTAGAATAATTCAAATTCATAAATCTAGGTTTTAACCATCAATCTAAATATAAAACACTAAAACTGACTACAATAATTTGACAAGTGGCATATGATAAATATAGTAAGTATAACAAAGTAATGAGTACTTAGATTTCATGGTTGATTGTCTGAGTATGATTGTTCTTGTAGTGGAGAATAGACGAAAGTAGGTATTTGATTCATCTAGCTCAATAAATATATTTTATTTATGTAGAGTCAGTTTCATTAGATTTGGGTCAATATGAACTATTGATACTGACCTATAGTGGTTGGTCTTGACTTATGTGAAAAACAAGGTATATGACCATATGGTCACCTTTTCTTATCTATGAAAGCTTTGCATATGCGATGTTGAATCCTCATGATATGCACAACTCTAAAAATCAACCTCCTTTACTTTGAAACCATATGTATGTTTTTGAGAGATAGAAACCTACAAAAACCAAGAAAGTGTAATGGGTTGATTTGACCCAATCACCCTCATTTGATGATTGACCACTTTTTATGTATCTCATACACCAAAGAGGGGAATCCATCCACACGTAGTTCTCCCACCTAGTGTGATTATGTAATTAGTATCCCTTATGATATGAATTTAACTAATGATTTATCTTTGATACTTGAGAATTATTGATTTGACTTTGATTTCGTACGATTTAGACTTGATTTGTGGTTTATCCTAGTGAAGGATTCCCAATTTGAAAATAATATGGCATATTTTCTCAATGTGAAATAATGTATATATGTGTAATAAATAAGTTCTAAGTCCTCCATTAAGTGATATATTGATTCATATATATGAGTTCGATTGGATAATTTCTAATGCCACTGACATTCTAGATAGATGGGATGACCCTAAGGAGAGATTTTATTTTAAAATGTATTTATTGCTAGGAGAGATTTGATATTGATCAAATCAGGTGGATATCGAGTAGAGACACTAATAAAACCTAACATTATTCACATGTGTATAGGTAGATTGAACTGAATATTTGGAGATGTTTGTGTAGCATAGTAAGTAGGTTTGAAATAAACAATGTCTTTCCTTTAGGTGTGTAACAACAAGATGAAAGGATCAAATTCATAAGGTAACATGTAGGTGTGAGAGAATGGTGAGTTAGGTTCATATTTGTATGTTCAATTCATGCATGGTAAATGTATGTCAATCTTGTCAATATCAATTACTTAATTCTAAATTTTAAGATCTACATTAGTAAACATGTGATGCTTAGGTCTTGAATTTGGATTTTTGGAATATTTCATTTATTTATTTTTTTTTTGAAAAATATCCTTATGTTTAAAAATTATTCCAATGAGGGTATGGTTACACGTGGGTCCTCTATAAAAAATGGTAATGGTCACCTGGAATGAGTTATTATTATTTGTATATGAATCTAAAAAATAATCTTATGTTGTAATGTATCAATCATCATCATCATAACTCATAACATGTTGTGTGCGATGAATAACTCTAGGGAGCATAGAATCATATGGAATCCACTACATAGTAGAAGAATGTGATTTTATTTGTTTTGGAACATGGGTAACTATCTTTAATATTATCTTAGGGCATGATGGAGTAGATAATGGTTGTTATGAGTCTTGAATAACCCTTTGTTGTTATGGGTTTTGAAGCACTCATTGTATAGGAAATTCAAATACCTTCCTTTAAATAGTTTATGTATAATGACCCTAAATAGAGTAAATAATTGACATTGATGATGGTGGGTGTGGATGAGAAATTATCTTTTCCCAAAAAGGATATTCATATATAATACTTGAAGGTATGACTACCCTACTATCGTGTATATATTTTACACTTATATATACTAAAGATGGTACTACATAGAGTTTATGTATCCAAGGATGTTCTTAAAAAATGTTAAATACATTTGTACTTGATAACACTAATAATAAAGAAGAAACTATTATAAGACAAACCTTAAGTGGTAGCATAATGTGCCCAAGAGGGATCTATTTATTACCATCAAATCCTTTGACTATATTTTTCTATCCATAAAGTTCTCATATGTATATCCAATGGTATGAAGAAGTTTCTTGGTAAAAATGTTTCCAGTCGAACCTTTGTCTACCATGACACTATGTATAGGATGTGAATCAATGTATGCATGTAAAAATAAGAAATTAAAAAAGAATCATTGTCCACAATATCACTATCATAAAATGTAATTGTAATTCATTGTATCAATATTCCTATAAGTGTAATAATAATACCATCTAATGGGTGATCATATGTCAAAAGAGAAGATGTGCATTGTATGTCATATGCACATTAGAATCAGTCTTATTTTTTGTTGCCACATGATATGAAAAGGGATCACAAAATATTTTAAAATTTTCATTCCCATTTGGTTTTGGTCCTAAATCTTTCATTGGTGAGTTAATATTAATAATGATATCATCAATAAAATCCTAAATCATATGTCTTGGTGAAAAGTATCTAATTTTAGAATCCCATTGCATCTATGGTAGTCAAATTATGCATTTTTATCATGTCCCTTAGATAGAGGGCTACTCATATAAACCTCTTTGGGTGGAGGGAGAGACATAAGGTTACATTTAAATAAATTCTATACGAGTTTATGCATAGGTTTAGGTAATCATGAAAATTTCATTATTTTTTGATTGGATAAGACAAACCAATTAGTAAATTGGGATAATACATCAACTGATGTTTTTTCCTTATTATTATCATCCTGATACTACATTAACTAATGATTTTCCTTATTATTATCATCCTTTGTTTTAACTTTATATATTAGTTTTCTTTGAAACTTTTTAATTCAAGTAGTTGGAGGACTAGCCACATACTTTAGCTTATTCAAACATATGAGCTCAACTTCTCGATCACTAGCAACATGGCATAAATTGTCAAATGATATGAATCTCTTAAACATATTAGACTCATGAAGAGGGAAAATTAAAATTTTCTTGAATATATTTTTTAACTCATTATTAGCCATGGGACTTTTCATCTTAGAAATCATAGTTTTGTTCCAAGGCACATACTCACTAATTGATTCTTTGGATAATTTCTTAAGTTTTACAATTTGTGCATAATAAATTTTGTCACTGATATTTATTAGAAATGTGCTATAAATTGATCATTAAAAAGATAAAATACATTAATTTATTGGAATGGGAGGTCACAAAAATAATGCAATGCATAGTCCTACAGGATTTAAAAAACAACTTAGTTAACAAAATGTCATTAGAGGCATAGTATAAACATGTTGCATGAAAATATCTTAAATGTTACTTTGGATTGAATTTATCATTATTCAATGTAAGATTATGATCTAAGAAACCTATAGGAAAGGGATATGCTGAAATATATTAGGCTAATTGATTATTAATAAAATCATGAGATTTAGTAGAATGAATAGCTCTATAAACACCTCATTCTAATTGCAACATCTTAGCCTATAAATCTATAATAATCTATATGAGGGATTGTGTAGTAGGCACAAATGATGATGTCACATGATGAGTGATGATAGGACATACATAATTTGGTTGTGTAGGGATATGAATATAAATATGATGAAACAATTTGTTTTACCTGCATACCTTGGTTGTGCATCACATGTGTGACCATAGATGTAGACGTAAGAATAGTAGTAGTCTAAACACCTATTTTAGGGTCAAAAACTCTAAAATTTTGATGGATATCATTGAAGGGATCATGTCGTGTCTCATATGCAATAACCTTATCTTTTTTGCATTTTTAACCTCAAGGACTACCTTCAAAACTTGGTCCATGTCATCAAGTTATTGACAGATTCTATGCTAAAAAGTAGCCAAATAACTAACTTGTTTAGGATGTAACCATTAAGGTTAGTAAGATGTATTGTATCTTGTTATTCATTGTTATCTTGATTAATATATTCTAAATCAATATTTTTCTTGCATTTGTATAAGTTCATTAATATCATGTGCATCAAATGGAGGAGGAATATGTATCTCACCTTCATTATCCATTTTAGTGTGAATCAAAGGAATTTGATTATGTTCAATTTAAACATCACTTAATCTAACACTTCACCTAACAGGGATAAATGAATTATCCTTCTTGGATGGAAAATAATAAAATCTTGGAGATATATGGAAGGTTAGGGCCAAGGGGAAAAATATTTATTGCCTTAATGAATGGAGACTTCAGAAAAAGTTTTGAAACCCTAAGAAAAATATGTGAAACCCAAAAAATAAGGATGAAACCCTAAGGAAAAACCATGGTTTGGCTATGTTATAGATAAAATATGGGTTCACCAATATGTTTTACCCTATTTTTTATTAATATAGTCTAATAAGATATAAATTTTGAAATATTAAGATTGCATAATATATGAAAATAACACACAAACATGGATGATACAACAAAGTATGATTAAAAAATTAGAATATTGTATTTATGGAAAGAACTATGAGGATTAAGATACTTATCTTGTTTCATGTATGTGTAGGTCTTAAATAACATGAAGGTGATATACAAGATTGAAGGTGGACTTGTAGTCACTTAGTCTAGAAAGTGGACTTATGAATTGTATTGGATAAGTCCATCACTTTGAGGACACCTATGTTAAATGTAGGCATATATATTTTACCAAATACATCCATATGGTCGATGCCCCACTATTTTGGTATAGATCACTTCACTTGCTTGTAAATTGTATTTCTATGTGATATCACCAATTTTATGTGTGTGTAAATCTTAAAAAAATGTCTTATTCACTTTTAAACCCTAGTTCTACTTTCAAAAATAGGTTAACCTATAAAAAATAGGGAAAAGTGATGGGTCGATATGACATCAATCAATCCCCAATAAATGGTTGAGCATTGCCTATATATCAAAACTTTGAGGATATAAATTAAATCACATTTATTTCTCCCCTTTAGGTGAATGTGTGTAATCATGATCCACTAGTATGAATGCAACATGTGATGCAAAGTTTGACTCTTAAAAATGGAAAATTGACTTAGCTTCATTTCTTTAGAATTGGCTAAGGCCTACTCCTTATAAATAATTTATGATTTAGAAACTTTAGGGTAGTCCCTTTCAATGTGAAAGTGATAAAATAGGCTTGATTAGTGATTTCTCAATTAAATAGGCTTAGAGATATTGTGTATTTATATGGAAATATTTTGGTAATTTCTCATGATACTAACATGAAAAATGTATGTGTTGACCCACAAAGATAATTTAAACTTGAAAAATGATGATTTGCTCGGCATGGGGACAAGTCCATCACGGTTGGATGCCTCTAAAATTATGTAGGTGTCTTAGTTTGAAGGACTCATAAAATGTGAGAGTACTAATTTAATGATCTAGAGATAGTCTGAGTATGATAGTGAAAATGTTAGGCATATAATAGGGAATTCATATTGGTGACTGATAGTAAATCTAGAAGTTCAGACCCAAAGAAAACATGTCGATAGGAGATAAGGGTGTACAAAAGTTGTATGTGTATGCACAAGTCATGTAAGATATAGATAGGTCAATAATGACATAAAAAAGTGTCTAATACCATATTTTAGTTTACACATTTAAATTCTAATATTGTGTATATTTTTATAATTTTTTGTGAAATTTTACTATTGTATTTTATAGTATTTATTTATATTTAAAAATAAGTCATTTTATTTCACATTGAAATATTTTAAAATATGTCATTTTCTTATAAAATATTGAGCAATGTTGATCAGTGAAATTCAACAATCTATTGATCCATATTAGAAAGGTTAAGTTATTCAAGCACTACATCAAATTGATGATTCTTCAAAAACAATAACTTATACAGTCAATCAAAAGATTGAATCATAAATTTCAAGAATATAAGGAAAGGTTGAGGAGATAAATTTTTTGAAGAAAAAGTCATGAAGAGACAAAGTCATCTAGATACAAGAGTTAATGCTATTGGAACATAATTTCATTTGCAAGTTCCAAAATATGATGACATCTAGATCACTAGTCATAACATATTAGGAACTCAAAAAAATCATGAAAAAGATTTAAAATCCCTAGTATCTCAAACTAATAGCGTATCTAGAGAATTTATTAGTCAATCCTCTTTTGTAAATAAAATTGTAGATATTCTATCCAAAGTTGAGTGTATTCAAGACTTTATTAAATAACAAAAATTTGAATATTTTGTAAAACCTGAATCTTCCCAAGAACCTCTTGAACATGAACCCATCACATGGACCCAAATTCAACAATTACATAGATCTCTTCATAAGCCCAAGTCCAAAAGTCTTATTGATATTCCATCTATTATAAATCCAATATTTAGATTTGGAATGACAAAAATGGATATCAATGAAGCTAAATCAATATTTAATCCATAGGAAGGATCAACCAGAACTCCATTAGATGGCCAAATGAGAACTTTAAATCTTTAACCATTTTTATGGAGATTTCAATGTGAAAATTCATCTAAAAGGTTAGAAACAATTCAAGCAATGCTTGCATGGGAAAATTATCAGACTAGTACTTATGGAAAAAAATCCAAGAGATATATCTGAAACCATAACAAATGGATTCATTAGTATTTTTTAAAATTGGTGGGATAGTCTTATTGAGCAAGATAAACAAATGATTATTAATGTATCTCCTTCACCTGTTAATGCTCTGGTCAATGATTAGATATCTAAATTTATGGGGACATTAGAGAATGATAGAGATATAAATAAATATAAATTCATGAAAGCTCAATTGTGTGACATGAGTCAACTAGAAGAATATATCTATTACATGGAATAATTATTGTATGGTACGGGTGAACCAAATAGTGTTGCTTATAAAGTTAGATATTTTGAATTTTTTCCTACATATTTTTCATAGAAATATAAGGATACTATAGGAAATGATTTATCTTCTATATCATTTCTAGAATAAATCAAAATATTAGGGGTGTACATATGAAGATGTGTGTAGAGAAGAAAGCTCAAAAAGAAACTTTCAAATTCCACAAGTAGATTGATGTTAAGTTTTGTGATTGGCAAGATGATAAATTTGGTTGCCAAGATTCTCATACTTATCAAAATTCTAGATATAAGACTCGCTAAAAATATTTTGATTGCCATTGTTCTTTTTCTCCCCAGAGGAAACTCCATTATCCTCAAAATAAGTACAGATATAAGTAGTTTTCCAAAAGAAAATCATGGGCAAGAGAAGTCTTTAGAAAAAAAAAGCATGGTCTACAAAAGAAACCTATCAAATGTTTCATATATCAAGGAGATCATTATGCCAATAAATTCCCTAATAAAAGGAAGGAAGTCAAAAAGGTGAATTTGTTAAATTCCCTCAACATTGATGAAGAAGAATATGTTTAGATTTTTGAACCAGAAGATCATTATGATTCTGATATTCCATTCAAAGAATTTTTTGAATATGAACATGAATTTGAAGCTAATATTACATTAAATCATTATTCTTCTAAATCAAAAGAATATTCTGATTATGAATCAAAAATTGGATTTTAGATCCACATGGTAAAAGTTCCCATATTAGATACCATAAAATTATCACAATAATTGTATCAATTAAAGTAAAAATATGAAAAAACTCTAGTTTATTTGATTACTGCTAGAACTACTCTTACACAACAAATACATGAGTGTGAACAAGAATATTTAGCTAAGCTTGCTAAATAAAAAAGGAAAAATGAAATACTTAGCAAATCTATGACAAAATTCAGCCAACCAAATATTGAAGTTATGACATATCAATAATTGACTAGAGAAAGAGAAGGATTGAAAAATTAAAGTTATTCATTGATAAAGCCTAGAGAGAACTAATTGAATTATTAAAAAAATCTAAATAAGATGATGATGAGTTATATTATGAATAAGAAATAGATGTAACTACTCAAATAAATGATGTTGATTTTCAAGCTTCTCATATTCAACAAGTCAAGAATCATAAAAATCATAATCATTTTTGTGAGTTAAAAATTAAATGGAATGGTTTTAAAGCTTATCAATTAGATGTGCTGATAGATACAAGTGCTAAAATTTCTTTGGCTAGGTATCACTCTATTCCTAATGATCAATGGAAACCTGATTTTCATAGATTAGATTTCAATACAAAGACAATAGTATCTCAATGGTCTGCTCATGTTCCATTTTTATTAGGAACACAAATATATCATTTCTTTGTAGTACATCATGAGATTCTAGAATATGATATGATGATTGGTTTGACAACTTAGCCACTGTTTATCCTATTTCCATATTTCATGAGAAAATTATACTTGGGAATAACATTGAGCTTATAAAAAAGGAGCAATATGTTTCTATAATTTCATTACAAGAAAACCTAGAAAGCTTGTGAATAATGATTGGATTGATAAAAGTATTAATTAATGTAGTTCAAATATTGATAATATCATTCTGAAAATAAAAAAGGATTGTTATTTAGAGAACCCTTTAGCTTTTTGGCATATAAAAATTTATACTTGTAGAATTGAGTTAAAAATGATCAAGGATAAAAAAGAAAAAGAAGTTGAACCAAAATTCAAAGTTCATCATTTAGGTATGTCTCCCTCTCTCAAAAAAGAATGTTTTGAAGAAATTTCTTAGTTAAAATAAATAGGTATCATCAGGGAATCTAATAGTCCTTGGGGATGTGAAGCATTTTATGTCAATAAGAAAGCTGAATAGATAAGGGGAAAGAAAAGTTTAGTTGTGAATTTCATTCCTCTTAACAAAAATGTAATTCCAGTTCAACATCTAATTCCTTATAAAAATGAAATATTGCAAAGGATTCATGGAAGTAAGGTTTATAGTAAGTTTGATCTGAAATTAGGATTCTTGTAGATACAAGTTACATAAGAAGATAGGTATAAAACTACTTTCATTACTCTATTTGGTCAATATGAATGGAATTTGCTTCCATTCGGTCTAAAAATTACTCCCAGTATATTTTAGAAATGATGAATAAGATATTTGATCCATATTCTTATTTTATTATTGTGTATATTGATGATATCTTGATATTTTGTAGATCACCAAAGGAACATATTGATCATCTTAAACAATTCTATCAGATTATCTATGATAATGGATTAGTTCTTTCTGCCAAAAAGATGATTACTTTCAAATATGAAATTGATTTCCTTGGTGTAAAAATTAATGTTGGTGAAGTTGCAGTACAAGAACATGTTCTTAAATATATCAATAAATTTTTTGATGAAATTAAAGATAAAAGAATACTCCAGAGATTTCTTGGATGTGTTAACTATATTGCAGGATATTATTACAATATTGCTCAAGATAGATTGATGTCAAATAAAAGAGTTTCTAAAAATACTCCAAAATGGAATAATTAGATGACTACTATAGTAAAAAGGATCAAAGAAAATTATCAAAATTTGCCTACTCTCAGTCTTCTAGGTAATGGCTTAAAAATTATTGAGATAGATGATTTTGACTAGTATTGGGGTGCAGTATTAAAAGAAAAATAGTCTGATGGAATAGAAAAGCCTTGTAGATTTGCTTTTGGTGTATTTAATAAATCTCAATTAAATTATAATTCTATTGACAAAGAACTACTAGCTGCTATTAAAGATATTCACTCATTCATGTTCTTTTTTAGACCTCAAAAAGTTTGTGATCAGATCAATTTTTTTAAAAGTTTTATTGAAAATCGAGATAATAAAAAAAAGGGTGGAAATAGTAGATTAATCAGGTGGGCATCATTTCTTTTAGATTTTGATTTTACTATAGAACATATTTATGGAAAAAAGAATTGTCTTGCTGATTTCATATCTAGAGAAAAGAATCCAACATATAATATTTCTCTAGTCATAGAAGTAAAGGAATAATTTCATTCTTCATTATGGAAAACTTCCAGGACAATACATTCTCATCTCCAGCAATGAAATTACCAGGCTTAATAGAGAATCATATGATGCTTCATTAGAATTAAATAATAATCACGTGGCATATACTTCCCAATTTCAAGAATCTGATAGAAGAAGATGGGCATCTATGATTTTGAATTTTATTAATAACAATGAGGTTATGGTTGAAAGAATGATTAGAGAAAGGTTATGCATGAAATTTATATATAGACATGGATTTGAATTATTAATCTAGTGGTCTAGATTTTGGCCATCCTTCAATCCTGATAATAAAATTTTTTGGTCTTCAATAGATTTCCCTAAACATCTTAAAGAATTTTTGGAATGTGTCATGCCAACAAAACCTTCTAAATATCCAATAGTTAATATTACACCAGATCAAGTTAGAATATTTTCACTACTCTTAGAATTCCTTTTAGAGTTAAATTTGAACTTTTCTCTGTTCAGAATAATCAATTTGATGCCAGAGTAAGATCAAATGTTTATCCTGTTGCTACATTATGGAGAAAATTCATAATCACTCATCAAGCTAAATTTCCTCCAATAGTACCTGGTCAGCTCATCTGAATACCATCATCATTATACATCTATCTAGATGTCAATTCTGATCTAGGATCTAAAAATGATTATTCTCCTTAAGGAGAATATGAATTTGCTAATGATGATTAAATTTTTGCAAGACTACTAATAGGGTCTGTCTATCATCATAAATGTGGGCACGTTAATCCTCTTTTTCTTATAAGGTGGACCTCATCACTTCAACAAAAGTACTATACTGTCAGGTATGTTGACAAATTTGCTATGATGCTACACATGTTGGCATAGAATAATTTTAAAGTTGATACATAGTCGACCCATATCCCACTATTAAAAGCATTTTTTAAAGTAAGAATATATGTTCATATCACTCTTTATTTCAAATGGGGAATATCGACATATTGGGAAGTGACATATATGGTAGAGGTGGCTTGCTTATCTATTTATGTTTTTCTAATTTGTAGGATCTATTAAATAATGACAAACAAAGAGGATACGAGCAATATTTTAGAATACAACCTAAGATCTTAAACCTATATCTTCAAGACTCTTTTCCAAAACCTATATCCTCAACAAGATCAAAGGAACTATATATATAGAGATCTTGGAGGAGTCTACTAGATCAAGGTAGAAGACTTGGGTAGCTAGTAAAAGTGGATGACAACCCATCCACATAGGTAATAAAGACATAAAGTCAATGAATACTAGAAGCATCTAAAAAACAAACCACCTCCATCATATATGTCACTTCTCAGTGTGTCCAGATCCCCACTCGAACCAAGGAGTGATATAGACATATATTCTTACTTTAAAAAATGATTTTAATAGTGGGATATGAGTCCACTACATACCAACTTTAAAATTATTCTATGCCAACATGCCTGGCATCATAGTAAATCTGTCAAAATAACTGATAGTATAGTACCTTTGTTGAAGTGGTGAGGTCCACTTTATGAGAAAAAAGGGTTAACATGCCCACATTCATGTTGATAGATAAACCCTATCAGTAGTCTTACAAAAATTTAATCATCATCAATAAATTCATATTCTCCTTGAGGAGAATAATCATTTTTAGATCTTGGATCAGAATTGACATCTAGATAGATGTATAATGATGATGGTATTTAGATGAGTTGACCAAGAGCTATTGGAGTAAATTGAGCTCAATGAGTGATTGTGAATCTTCTCCATAATGTAGAAATAAGATAAACATTTGATCTTACTCTAGCATCAAATTGATGATTCTGAATAGAAAAAAGTTTCAAATTTAACTTTGAAAGGAATTTTGAGAGCAATGCAAATATTTTTGACTTGATCTGGCATAATATTAACTACTAGATCTTTAAAAGGTTTTGTTGGCATGACACATTCCAAAAATTCTTTAAGATGTTCAAGAAAATCCATTGAAGACCAATTTTTTTTATTACTAGCATTGAAGGATGGCCAAAATCTAGACCACTAGATTAAGAATTCAAATTCGTGTCTATATATAAATTTCATGCATAACCTTTCTCTAATCATTCTTTCAACCATAATGTCATTGTTATCAATAAAAATCAAAATCATAAATGCCCATCTTCTTCCATTAGATTCTTGAAACTGGGAAGTATATGCCAAATGATTATTATTTAATTCTAATGAAGCATCATATGATTCTCTAGTAAGCCTAGTAATTTCATGCTGGAGTTGAGAATGTATTATCCTAGAAGTTTACCATAATGAAGAATGAAATTCTTCCTTTACTTTTTCGACTAGAGATATATTATATGTTGGATTCTTTTCTCTAGAGATGAAATCAACAAGATAATTCTTTTTGCTAGAAATATGTTCTACATTAAAATCAAAATCTAAAAAAAATGATTCCCACCTGATTAATCTACTATTTCCACCCTTTTTCAGATTATCTAGGTTCTTAAGAAAACTCATAATTTTTTTTAAATCTGATCTGATCATAAATTTTTTAGATCTAATAAAGAACAAGAATGAGTAAATAGCTTTCATAGTAGCTAATAGTTCTTTGTGAGTAGAATGATAATTTAATTAAGCTTTATTAAATGCACCATAGGCAAATCTATAAGGCTTTTCTATTCCATCATACTATTTTTATTTTAATACTACACCCTAATACTGGTCAGAAGCATCTGTCTTAATAATTTTTTAAGCTATTACCTAGAAGACTGAGAGTAGACAAATTTTGATAATTTTATTTCATCCTTTTTATTGCAACAGTCATCTGATTATTCCATTTTGGAGCATTCTTAGAAAGTCTTTTATTTAACAACAATCTATCCAGAGTGATATTGTAATAATATCTTGCAATATAGTTAACACATCTAAGAAATCTCTAGAGTATTCTTTTATCTTTAATTTCATCAATTTTTTTATTGATATCTTTAAGAACATGTTTTTTACTGCAACTTCACAAGTAATAATTTTTACACCAAGGAAATAAATTTCATCTTTGAAAGTAATCATCTTTTTGGCAGAAAGAACTAATTCATTGTCATAGATAATTTGATAGAATTGTTTAAGATGATTAATATGTTCCTTTGATGATTTATAAAATATCAAGATATCATCAATATACATAATAATAAAATGAGAATATGAAGCAAATATTTGATTCATCATATTTTGAAATATATTGGGAGCTATTTTTAGACCAAATGGAAGCACATTCTATTCATATTGACCAAATGAAGTAATGAAAGTAGTTTTATACCTATCTTCTTTTGCAACTTGTATCTATTAAAATCTTGATTTTAGATCAAACTTATTATAAACCTTACTTCCATGAATCCTTTGTAAGATTTGATCTTTATAAGGAATTGGATGTTCAACTAGAATTACATATTTGTTAAGAGGAATGTAATTCACAACTAACCTTTTCTTTCCCCTTATCTATTCAGTTTTCTTATTGATGTAAAATTCTTCACATCCCCAAGGACTATTAGATTCCCTGATGATACATCTTCAAAACATTCTTGTCTGAGAGAGGGAGACATACCTGAATGATGAGCTTTGAATTTTGGTTCAACTTCTTTTCCATTTTTATCCTTGATCATTTTTAACTCAATTCTACAAGTATAAATTTTTTGTGCCAAAAAGCTAAAAGGTTCTCTAAATGATAATCCTTTTTGATTTTTAGAATGATATTATCAATAATTAAACTTCATTGATTAATACTTTTATGAATCTAGTCATTATTCATAGGCTTTTTGGGTTTTTTTTGTAATGGAATTCTAGAAACATACTTCTTTTTGATAAGCTCAATGCTATTCCCAAGTATAATTTTCTCATGAAATATGGAAACAAGATAAAGAGTAGCTAAGTTATCATAACCAAGCATCATATCTTATTCTAGAATCTCATGCTGTACGACAAAGAAATGATATATCTGTGTTCCTAATAAAAATATAATATGATCAAACCATTGAGATACTACTATATTTGTATTGAATGTTAATCTATGAAAATCAGGTTTCCATTGATCATTAGGAATAGAGTGATACCTAGCCAAAGAGATTTCAGCACCTATATCTATTGGCACATCTAACTGATAAGATTTAAAATCATTCCATTTAATTATTAACTCATAAACATGATTATAAGTTTTATGATTCTTGACTTGTTGAATATGAGAAGCTTGAAAATCATCATCATTTATTTGAGTAGTTTCAGCTATTTCTTGTTCATACTGGAGCTCATCATCATCTTCTTTAGCTTCTTCTTTTAATAATTAAGTTAGTTCTCTCTGGGATTTATTAAGGAATAACTTCAATTTTTTAATCCTTCTCTTTTTCCAATCAATTCTTGATATGTCATAACTTACTTCAAGATTTTGTTGTCTAAATTTTGTCATAGATTTTTTAAATATTTCATTTTGCCTTTTTTTGTTTAGCAAGATTAGCCAAATATTCTTGTTCACACTCATGTATTTGTTGTGCAATAGTAGTTCTAGCAGCAATCAAATAAACTAGAGTTTCTTCATATTTTTCCTTTAACTGATATAATTATTATAATAATGTTATGGTATCTGGTATGGTAACTTTTCAAATTCATCTTCAGATTCATAAAATTCTTCAAATGGAATATCAAAATCATAATGATCTTTTGGTTTAAAAATCAAAACATATTCTTCTTGATCAATGTTGAGGGAATTTAAGAAATTCACCTTTTTTACTTCCTTCCTTTTATTAGGGCATTTATTGGCATAATGATCTCCTTGACATATGAAACATTTGATATGTTTATTTTATAGACCATGCTTTCTTTTTCTAAAGACTTTTCTTGGCCATGATTTTCTTTTGGAAGACAACTTATATCTGTACTTATTTTGAGGATAATAGAGTTTCCTTTGGGGAGAAAAAGAATAATGGAAATCAATAGATTTTTTATGAGTCTTATATCTATACTTTTGATAAGTATGAGAATCTTGGCAACCAAATTTATCATCTTGAAAATCACAAAACTATACACCAATCTACTTGTAGAATTTGAGAGTTTCTTTTTGAGATTTCTTCTCTGCACAGATCTTCATATGTACACCCATAATATTTTGATTTATTCTAAAAAATGACATAGAATAAAAATCATTTCCTATAGTATCCTTATATTTCTATGAAAAATATGTAGTAAAAGATTCAAGATATCTGACTCTATAAGCAATATTATTTGGTTCACCTGTACCATAGAATAACTATTTCATGTAACAGATATATTCTTCTAGTAGATTCATGTCACACAATTGAGCTTTCATGAATTTTTGTTTATTCATTTCTCTATCATTGTATAATGTCCCCAAAAATTTAGATATCAAAGCATTGACCAGAGCATTAACAGGTGAAGGAGATACATTAATAATCATCTATTTATCTTGCTTAGTAAGATTGTCCCACCAAGTTTTAACAATACCAATGAATCCATTTGCTATGGTTCTAGCAACATCTCTTGGATTTTTCCCATAATTAGTAGTATGATAACTTGCCCATGTAAGCATTGCTTGAATCATTTCTAACCTTTTAGATGAATTTTCACATTGACATCTTCATAAGAATGGTTAGAGATTTAAAGTTCTCATTTGGCCTTCTAATGGAGTTCTGGTTGATCCTTCCTATGGATTAAATACTGATTCAACTTCATTGATATCCATTTTTATCATTCCAACTCTAAAGATTGGATCTACAGTAGATGGAATATTAGAAAGACTTTTGGACTTGGGCTTATGAAGAGATTTATGTAACTATTGAATTTGGGTCCATGTGATGGGTTCATGTTTGGGAGGTTCTTGGGAGGATTTAGGTTTTGAAAAATATTCAAATTATTGTTCTTTAATAGAGGGATAAATAGACTCAACTTTGGATAGAATATATGGAATTCTATTTACAAAAGAGGATTAAATAATAAATTCTCTAGATAGGTTATCAATTTGAGATACTAGGGCTTTTAAATATTTTTCACAATTTTTCTAAGTTCTTAATATGTTATGACTAGTGATCTGAATGTCATCATATTTTGGAACTTACAAATGAAATTCTGTTCCAATAGCATTAATTCTTATATCCAACTGACTTTGTCTCTTCATGATATTTTCTTTAAATTTTTTTATCTCCTCAACCTTTCCTTCTATTCTTGAAATTTCTAATTCAATCTTTTGATTGACTATAGAAGTTGTTGTCTTTGAAGAATCTTCAAGTTGATGCAGTGCCTGAATAACTTGACCTTTTTGATATAGATCAATAGATTTTATCATATTACAAGCTTGATTAATAGATTATTGAATTTCACTAATCCTATTGTTTAGACATTTTGTAGCTAAATTATTCCAATTTAGAATCTTGACCTCAGGTGTTTGATCTAAATTCTTATCTATCTATCTTAGGTAGATCATCTAAGATTTTTGCTTTCCATCTACAGTATATTGATTAAAATTAGATAATTTTGGAAATATTTTTTTAGTATATGACTCATCTCCTAATGGAGTCTTCCATATATGTTCTTATGAAGAACTTCCTCCATCTGAACTAATCTTGAATCAGATAATAGTTTCTTGGTTTTTTGGAGTAAAACTAACGTATCATGATCAACTTTTAAAACTTTTTTAGAAACCATATTAATCTTGTGTTGAGCTTGATCTACTATCTTTTGATAATCTATGAAAAAAATAGAATCAATTTGAGGGTCATGAACTCTATTTTAATGAGAACATATATGATTGGAAGTTAATACTTTATGAGTATGTATACTAGAACTAGGTTGATTAAATCTGATAATGGATTTCTCAGGCAAATCCTTAATAGAGGAAGAAAAGGATATGGATTTTCATGTCTTCTAAATGAAATCTATATCAACAATCCATTTTTGTGTAATTCTTAAATCAGACCATGATATAAACTCAACATGAATAATTTGACATTTTTTATTGGCTCTACACACTACACTTTTGCCTTACGAAAGACCATGTTTGATAGTAGGGAGTAAGGTATTGGTAAGTCTGTACATGACTTTATACTGAATAGCCATAGGATAGGAACCTTCTATCATGTAAATACCATGAGTTTGTAGAAATATTTCCAAGACTTTATTCAAATTATTCTCTTCATGAATAACTACTGGATATTTTGGATAATAGACAAAGTATACGTGACCATCATGTAATCCAGTCTAGATAGTATCTTGGAGATAAGAAGAGAAAGAATTATGTCTAATATCAAGGGGACATGCAAGTAGACTAATATTTAAGCCTCTTCAAAATAAAGGATAAATATGAATAGAAATAGCACCAATATTCAAAAATTTATATTTTTCTTGACTTTTGAGTTTATGAATTTCCATATCTAACAAAAACGACAAATGATACTTATAATCCTCATTTTGCTTAACATTCAGAACATTCTCAAAAATTTTGATATTTGTTTTGGCAACAAAATGAAACACATAAAGTTTATCATACACCTCATCAACTTTAAGATCAAGAATTTTCCACTCAAGATTGGGATTTGTTTCTTCTAACACAATTTGTGCTTGATTAACATTGAATAAAGATCCCAATGAGATTTTAGAGAATTATGTGATCTCAAAAGTACCTGAAGAACTAGAAGCTATCTAGTTTGAATAATCCATTTTACTAATTATTATCGCTACTATACAGGTCTCAAACATGGTAATCCATGCCTTCAAAAGACCATTCCCTTCACTATCATCATTAAAATAATGGAAATCCTAGAATAGAAAATAACCAAATACCCAAGAGTATTATTAAAGCTTAGAAATATGTACAATCATAGTTATTGACATGGCTCAACATGGCTCAACATGGCTCAACATAGCTCAACATAGCTCAACATGGCTCAACATGGCTTTAACATCATTACAAGAAATAATATAGATAACACATATAGACAATCACAAAAAACACAAAAATATGATTTTCTTCTTGACACACTAGGAAGTGACATATATGGTGGAGGTGGCTTGATTTTTAGATGCTTTTACTATTCATCAACTTTATGTCTTTATTACCTATGTGGATGGGGTTGTCATGCACTTTCACCAGTTACCTAGGTCTTCTACCTTGATCTGGTAGACTCCTCCAAGATCTCTATATATAGAGTTACTTTGATCTTGTTGAGGATATAGGTTTTGGAAAAGAGTCTTGAAGATATAGGTCTAAGATCTTAGGTTGTATTCTGAAATATTGCTCATATGCTCTTTGTTTGCCATTATTTAACATATCTTGCAAATTAGAAAAGCATATTTTTGTGTTGTATGTGATTGTCTATATGTGTTATCTATATTATTTCCTGTAATGGTTGTGTGTGTGTGTGTGTGTGTGTGTGTGTGTGTGTGTGTGTGTGTGTGTGTGTATTTGGTATGGGTAAAGGTGACATTTTGAAAGGCACCATAACTTGTATAGAGGAGAAGAAAGATATAGAAATAACAACTCAATTAAAATGCCTCTACCAGTGGCACTCAAATAAAAATGAGAAACCAACTAAAGTATAAATGCCAAAAAAATTACAACAATCTGATAGTAAAACTAATTCAACATAGAAGATAAGATTTTATAAATTAGAGTAAACCCAACTACAAGAGGGTTTTGACTAGATCCCTAAATCAAACTATGCATTAACAAATATTTAGTGAAAAAATAAGCAATTAATCTCTGGCAAAATACCCATGAGACATAATATTCCTATAGAGGGTCAAGTAAAGTTAGGATGAACCATAAACATAAAGTCAACAAATATTTCTCATCCATCAAATTTAGGATTATGATAAGATTCCATAACCCCTATATGCAAAAATAATCTCACCTTCTAAACTGATAGCTAAGATTCAATTGTCTCAGCTGATATAGTTAGAAAAAGAACCAACAACCACCAAATATTCCACCTAAAACTTTGAAACCTTTGAGAATGGGAATAAACATAGGGTTAACATGAATTTGGCTCTTAGGAAAGTGGGGGCTTTAGGACATACATAGTAAAAAAGGATATTCTATAGGGGATTTTATTGATGTTGAAGAGGGTAATTGAGATCTAGGGGAGTGTCAAAAAATGGAACAAGGAAGAAAATTGGATCAGAATCTGATAGTATTTAAGAATGCAAACATGGAGCCTAATTATGGTCCCATAAATAAAGGGGAGACATATCAGAATAAATATATGAAGGATTAGAATGAGGCCTTTAAAAATTTGGTTACCTCGCTTAAAGGTAAGGAGAGTTCATATAAGATAGTGGAAGAGCTTGACCTTCAAAAATCTATCATGTGGTGGTTTATGCAAGAGATCATAGAGCTAAAAGGTAAGGTTAACTCCTTGCAGTAGGAAAACTCAAGGATGAGTCAAATATTTTTAGCTAGGGAGGAGGATCAACAAATTCAGAGTTTATCATTTAGGGTGGAGATTTTAGAATAGGAGAACGAGAAAATTCATAATAACTTAAGTTTTTTGGTGAATTGTAGTAAAGCTACTATGTATGAGGGCATATAGAACATTGAAATCTTATGAGCTCATCTTAGTGAGCTTTTCAAGCCTAGTTTCATTGGCAAAGGGAAGGGAAAGAAGGAACAAAGTAGTGGATCTCAGTATGGCATGGACCAAGATAAATTATTGATTTATATTTATACAAACTTAAAAAGATGAAATCTTGTTGGGAAGATGTTTTTAGTAGTTTAGATTTAGATTAGTTATTCGGTTGTTCTTTATTGGTTTTGGGGATTTTTTTAGCTATCTATAGGCCTGGTTGGTCCTATTTTTTATTTGGTCTTTGGTAGACCATTGTTCCTTTGTTGTTTGTACTTATCCTAGGGTCTGGGGACCCTAGTTCAAAAAAATCTTCCCTTCAACTTGAATAAAAAAAACATGAATTTGGCTCTAATAAAGATCATTAAATAATTTGATGAGAGCCTCTCATGAGCATCTCATAGTCAGGGGATGCACTTGAGAAAATGATCTTTCCCCAAGAAGATAAAATACCCCAACAATGTCCTTATTTTGGGTGCAAACCTCATACAACATCAAGTTTCTAAAGTAAAAGCTAGTCTCACTTAGAAACAGGGTCTATTAAACCCTTTGCATGTTATCTAAAATACCATAAATCCAAATATCTTCAAATGAATCTACCATCTCAGAATTTGAGCCATATTTCTTATTGCTAGTTTTGTTAACCAATAGAGACCCAAATGTGCTTGATCCCCACCAACATTGGTGGCTCATCACGTTCACTTAAAACTACCTAGAATTAGTAGATCTAGAGGTGAAGCATTCTTTTTCTATCCATAGGGTTAGTTTGATAAAAATTATGTTTTTCCTATAAAATACCTCTATGGATCTAGTGGCACTAGAATGGCCCAACACAAATCCATCTCCCAATACGATCAATTCAAGGCACAATAGGATTTGCCTAGAAATGATACCTAAAATTTTAATAGTAATAGAAAATCGTTAACCCATATCCAAAAAGGGTCTCTAACTTCAATCCAATGGAGAATATCTCTCATCTGGTAGGCTCAAATTCGACCACTAAAATGTTTGATCAACCATAAAATATAGCTCAATATTCCATGGAGCCACCTAGAAACATGATTTGTTAACTAGAATTTCACGATTCAATATAAGGGATGATATTTTGTAAAGAACTAACCCAAATATGAACATAAGACTAGAGAAAATTTCAAAAAATAATGGGTGGGAACATGAGAAGGCATGGGAGTGGACTCTCATCGAAAGATACAAATGATCATTATTATGATATATATTTATAAATATTGATCAGTTTGAAAATATAAATTTTATACATAATTATAATAATATTTATAAAAAATAAAAAATATATATAATATAATTATTTGATATTTAAAATAATTATATTATATATATATTTTTTATAAATATATATTATAGTCTTGTATACAAATTTATATTTTCAAAATTATCAATATTTCAAAAAATTATATAACAATAATTTTTATAATTTTTCATTTTAGTGAAGAAGTTGTGTCAAAAGTGATGCTAACATGACATAAAAGTCACATAAATGCAACATAATTATTATGAAAAATTAGTAAAAAATTCACACAACTAAAAAGTCTTCGTTGCTTCACTTTTGCCACATCTTTATGCTTCAAAAATTAAGACAAATTCTTTAAATTTCACCACCAAAAACATAAAAAAGGTCAATTTACAATACAAATATGACCCTATGGTGTTTTGAATTAGACTTCACATAGTAGTGATTCCATTATTACTTAATTAATTATAATGAAAATAAATGACATATGGTTGATAAGAAACTTGACCACATAGCTAGTCTCCAATTGAAGCCATATAATATTTTTAATGGAGATGAAATTGCTCTAAATTTTTATTGTATCAATTTTTATATTATATTTCTCGTTGAAGATGGGTATATGTGATATACTCAAAATGTTAGATTGATGTCCATGAAAAATGTTCTCACATATAAGTGTAGGATGTTGGGGGCATAAAATAGGAGTTTTTATGTTGAAATATGGTTTATTCAAAAACATGTACGTTATTTTCGAAAATTCATAAAATATTTTACTCTTTTGGGTTGGTAATAACAAAACCTAAAGCACATGCTTGATAAAATGAGTACTTACTAAAATTGTTGAGTATGATGTCAATATGGGCACTTGATTTATATTCTTATAATTAGTATATTTTAGTTTTTTAGGTGTTTTATAAGGTTATTTAATTTATTTATGACCTTAATTAAATTTTTGGTCACTTTAGGATAATTTTCAATAATTTTTTAAAAAATAGATGGAACTACCAGTTAACTATTAGTTCACTGTAATTCATTGTAATTCACTTTGGTGTACTCCAGTTTAATATTTGAGTAATTAGTTGAGTCTAAATCATTATCCACTCATTAACAAAGATTAATGACATGTTTTCTTGATTACATGACTTAAATAAAATTTAATTTGAGTTAATTTTCTTTAATTAGCTTAATTAGTTGAATATGATGTCTTTCTAGTTGCATGTTTGACTTTACTATTAAAGAAGGCTTGTTGCATGACGTTCAAATCATTATATCAAGTAAAATTAAGTTTATTTATTATATTTTTAATTTATTTAAATTCAATTACATTTATATAAGTTTTTAATTATTTTTTCTAATTTTAGACTTAACTTGCAATGCAAATTATCTTGTAATAAGTTTATTTTAGCTTTTTTTATTAATAAGAATTGCACAGAAAGGCTAAGTAGTGCATTAAAAAAATTGAGGAGATTATTTTATGTTTTATCTATGAAATTATTGTAGGTATACATTATTTTAGACTATGAAGAATATATTTTGAAGTTTGAATCTATTCATGATACTTTTTGATCATACAATTTCACTCATAATACAACTAGTTTGACAGCTAGTAATTTTAGGATACTTTTGTTTATAAATAACTTCAATATTATAGATTTAAAAAATATTATTTACACTCATAAAATAATTAAAAAAATTAATTTGGTATTATATCCACATTTAATCAAGGATCATAAGGTTTTTTAGGTCATTTTCAAAAGATATAATGGTTTAAATGAATTCTTCTTCCATGAATGTTTCTATTTTAAAAAGTAACAACTCTGAGTATTAGAAAGATCAATTGAAGATAATTATAGTATGGAAAGGGGTTTAGGACATGTTCTTAATAGGTACACACAACCTAAATATTATAACATTTGACACAAGATCATAAAAGAACAAAAAAGGATGAAGAAAAGAGAGATGCACAAGCTTTCTTCTATATTCAAAGTGACATAGACCCAAGCATTTATCCAAGAATTTTAAGATGTAAGAATTAAAATGAGGCATGAAATACTTTGGAGACTTAATATTAAGGCTATTTTAAGATAATAAAATTAAAACTCTAAACACTTAAATAAATTTTGAGAATATGAGACTGTCAGATTTTGAAGTAGTTGGAGATTATTGCATAAGGGTAAATGATTTGCTTCACAAAATGAGGGTTTATGGAGAAACTACACAAGATAATGTTATAGTAAGAAACATTTTGATATATTTAAGAGAAATATGGTTACATATTATGATCACTCTTGAATAATATAAAGACATGGACATTGTAAGTGTTGATGAGTTAGTGGGTTCTCTCTTGTTTCATGAGGATAAGATGAGAGAAAAAGCACTTGAAACTAAGGCAAATGTTTCAAACACCAAAGAGATAAATAAAAATTAGAATCAAGTGAGTTTAAAAAACTAAAATTTAAAGGTAAAATTTTAATTAAACTTCACAAGTAAGAGCAACACATTATTTACTTGTCAGTACTGAAAAAAATAGGACACATGATAAATGATTGCAAGATACTAGCAGCTAAGAATCAAGTCAATCAAAAAAGGAAAGAGAAAGATTTTCAATATGAACAATGTGAATTTCAATAGGGACCAAATTATTATCTCAAAATTTTTATGGTAATAGAAGAAATAAATAATTTTTTGTCTCTTAATTTAAATTGCCCAAAATAGATAACAAGTCACATAGATGATTTCAACAAGTTAGATGATTATTTCAAAATCCAAGAGCAAATAGAAGATAGAGATTCCATAAAAGTTGAAGGAAATGGTATCATGAAAATAAACAAAATTAAAGATAAGTTTGATGTAATTATTCATAATATTTTTGATCATATTTTCATAGGTTATAATGATGAAAGTAAGGCATACACGTTTTATAATCCTAATAGTAACTCCACAATTATTTTTAAAGATTGTATTTTTTTTGAAAATGAGGTGTATGTTTATTATGACCCTATAGATATAAATATTATAATTTAAGGGGGGAAGCTTCTTGAATTTTATTTTGAGGGTTTAAAAAGTTCTACACAGGTTTTTAGTTCATCAGAAAACAATACTACCTCTTTACAAAAGACTAGTCATCTATTTATATCAACACAAAGAAATAATAAGCATTTATTGAATCCTCATCTAGACAATAAAATGTTGGATTATAATTCTAAAAGGAATATCAAAAGGTTATTATTAAATTAGGTTACTCATGTTTACTAGGTGCTTTTTGTCTTATTCCTATTGTGGATTTATCTCACATTAGTTAGGATGCTTTACTGCTTGTTTGTCCTTGCCTATATATACAAGGATTCTTATTTGTAACAACATAGAAGAAGGTTGGACATAATATATGATATTTTCTAATTTATTTTATATATCAGATTGTAACCCTCTATTTTATAGATCTCTTTTTTTGTGATATTCTTTTTTGTCAACACCTAAGATTCTACTACTGGGAATGATCTAGTCATCATTCCTTTAATGGCATCAGAATGGTATTTGTTTCATCCATCCATTTGTGATTTTTTTTCTACAAAGTGTTTTTGCATATATCCAATTTTATTCTCATTATCTGGCTTTACGTGCTCTATGAGTTTGTTGCTACAAAATTTGTTTTGCATATATCTAGTTTTCTTCTCATTATATGACTTTACATCCTTAGTGTGTTTGGTTTACATCTTTTCATGCTCTCTATTATGCTGGTTGTACATTTTTAGATAAATTATAAAGTTTTTTTCATAAAATTTTGGCTATCTTACAAGTCAATTTTCTCCTCGCATAGGTCTTTGATTCATAAAATTATTTCACTTTTGGAAAGAGGATATTGAGAGGTTTCCAAAAGTGGTCATAATAAAGATTTTGATCAGTATATAAGGAGATATGAGGATTTGAAGTTGGCCCTATGAATATATTTTTATGTGATTTTTATGCACGATAAAAAAAATAAAAAAATAGAGTTTATATTCAAAGTGAGAAGTCAATGTGAAAGATTGATATATGTGGAAGATTGTTCTTTTTTTTTTTACTAAAAATTCTTTCAAATCCACTTTTTCCAAATCTGATAGAAAAAAATTAATTTTCTCCAAGCATTTAATATTTTTTGGTGCAATTTTATTTTTGACTCATGTAATGATGGGAAATTTGTAAAAGTTATAACTTTTGAATCATGACTCAAAATTAAGTTCTATATTATTTTTAAAGTGTACATTTTTTATTTTCCATCCATTGGGGTAATTTATCTTGTAAAACACACTCAATTATAAAATGCTAAAATTTTGGGGGGTCTTACACATTTTTTGGAGTTTATTTGTTCTTTTTCATTCTTTGAATTGGGAGTTATTATTTTGGAGGGGTCATTATTTCTTCTTCCCAACTTCTTCCTTATATTTAGATAATGAAACCCCTCCACATATCAAATTACACTACTTAGAAAATAAAAATGAAGATACACCTTCAACTGAAAAGTTTTTAGATAATGGTACTTGGTGACCTTCCCAACTTCACAGATGAGAAAGATATTCTTTGAATTGAATTTATACAAGATGATACCTCTCTTGATTCATATAAATGTTTGAGATAGTTTTCACACTCATATTATGGATGCCATGTCACCAAAGGAATCTTGGGATGCTATTTTAGCCTTATTTGAGGAGGATATTGGCCCCTTTAGGTTTTCTAAACCTTCTATTACTCCACCTCCTATTCCACTTCCTTCTCTTCCTATTAATGAGGATTTATATTTTGATGTTGAAATGGATGATGCTTATCCACCTCCTCTTCCTCTCAAGGATGCTTTATCTTTTGATGATGTACTCTCTCTTCCTAATATAGTTTCTTGTGATGGCACATTCTAGATGGACATTGCTATTTTTTTTGTTGAGCCACCTATATGGGATGAGTTATTTCCAAACTTGGGCCATATAATTGCATAACCTACCTTTGTTCCTATGTAGGATATTAAGTCACCACATATTATCACTTTGGAGGACTCTACTAGTTCCATTAAGAGTAAACTTGTTGAGCATTATGCTTCAGTTCCTATGGATATTATTTTAATGATTGTTCTATGTATTTTTTCTGATTGGTTCACTTCCATGGCATTACATCTAATTATTATGCATGATATTGATAAAACTATGACACACTTTAGATTTAGACATTATTCAAAGATATTTTTACTATAACCTCCATCTTCCATTGTATAATGGGTAGACTTCTAGTATACCAATCATGTTGTTCTTTTGGCAAAAGAAAGCAACATTGTCAAATGTAGATGGAGCTTTTACAATCTTCTAGCCAAAGATTTTGATATTGACACTAGTCATATTGCAAGCCTAAATTATATTACCGATAACTTTAGTATCGACTACATTTATCCTTAGGGAGGATTCCATATGAAGTCCTTCCTTTTTTTTCATCATTTTTGGGGGGAATTTTTGTTTTCTATAGTTTTTTCTCCTTCTCCACTTCATAGATATATTATACATGAGTACCTGATCAATCCTTATTTTTAGGACTCATATTATGGATATGCCACTTTATTTTTGGCTATTTTTATCTCCTAACTTCACTTGGGGGGTGTTAGAGTATGTTACTCATGTTTACTAGGTGTTTTTTGTCTTTTTCTTATTATGGATTTATCCCACATTGGTTAGGATGATTTTCTCCTTATCCTTATCTATATATTAAAGGATTCTCATTTGTAATAACATTTAAGAAGTTTGTATGTAATATATGATATTTTCTACTTTATTCTACATATCAATTTGTAACCCTTTGTTTTAAAAATTTCCCCTCTTATGATCTTCTTTGTTATCAAAACCTAAAATTATATGGCTTGGAATAATATAATCATCATTAATTTTAGTTATAACATTATGAAGGTAACTTATTTGATGATGCTTATGATGAAAATACTATATTTGCATTATCATCAATAACTATTGAACTTATAAGTTATGCAAAAGCTAGTCAAAATAAAGAATGGGTTGATGTTATGAAATTAGAGATGGATTCCATTGAGATGAATGATACATGGAATTTAATTTAAAATACATTGAATAAATATGTCATTGGTATAAATAGGGTCTATAAGACTAAGGTTAAAATTTTATTCCTTAATGGAGTGATTAAAGAAGAAGTATATGTGGGGAAGCCATAAGGTTTTGAGGTAAAGGGTATATAATTTTGGGTATATAAGTTTAAGAACACTTTTTATGGGATGAAGAAAGATCCAAGAGTTTAATTTTAAATAATATATAACTATTTATTAGATAAAGGCTTTATAATAATTTAATATGAACCAACTCCTTACATATAAGCATTGAAGTATAATGTTTTATATGTTTATCTCTATGCAGATGACTTGATCTTTACAAGTAGATCTATGGAGATGTTGAATAAATTCAAGGAAGATATAAAATAAGAGTTTTACATGGATAGTATTATATTTATGAAATACTTTATTAGCATGTAATTTCTTCAAAAAAAATAGGAAGTATTCATTTGTCAAGCCAAGTATGCCCAAGACATGCTTAAGAAATACAATCTTCAAGATTTGTAGCCTACAGACACTCCAATTACAAGTGAATAAAATATTATGATGGAGGATGGAAGTAATTTATCCTATGAAAAAAAATTTATAATCATGGTGTGAGGTTTGATGCATCTCACTATGACTAGACCTGATATCAGTTATAGTGTTTCACTAGTTTCTAGATTTATGGGCAAAACATCACTCAAGTATTTGCAAGTAGTTAAGAGAATTTTCAAATATTTATGAGGTAATTATAATCATGATCATAATTTCATACTATATATTTATGTATTAGATATATATTTATGTCTCATTAGATACATAATTTATACTGGGGATGATATTTTGATGAAAGGAAGTCAACTTCAGGTTATTGCTTTACATTCACAAATGGGTTGGTTTCTTGGTCTTTAAAGAAACATGTTAAAATTTCACTATCCTATACTAAATATGAATATACAATTCTTAAATCAGCTTTAACATAAGTAATGTGGTTGATATTTTTGAATAATATCTGTGGAAGACTTAAGGAGATGATAAGAATCTCACCTCTTTGTATCAAAGGGGAGAACGTTGAGTATGATGCCAATATGGACACTTGAGTTATATTTTTAGAATTATTATATTTTAGTTTTTTAGGTTTTTTATAAGTTTATTTAATTTATTTAATATCATAATTAATATTTTGGTCACTCTAGAATGCTTTTCAATGATTTCTTAAAAAATAGTTAGAACTACCAATTAACTGTCGGTTCACTGTGGATCATTGAAATTAACTTTGATGTACTCTAATTAAATATTTGAGTTCTTATTTGAGATTAAATAATTATCCAGTCATTCTCAAAGATTAATCATGTGGTTTCTTGATTTTATAATTTAAATTAAAGCTGATTTGAGTTAATTTGCTTTAATTAGCTTAGTTAGTTGAATAAGATGTCTTTCTAGTTGCATGTTTAACTTTACTATTAAATAAGGCTTCTTGCTTGATGTCCAAAGCTTTATAGCAAGTTAAATTAAATTTATTTATTATATTTTTAATTTATTTTTAGTTCACTTAGTATTATATGAGCTCTTTCTTATCTTTTCTAATTTTAGACTTAACTTGCAATGTAAGTTATCTTGTAATAAGCTTATTTTAGCTTTCTTTATTAAAAAGAATCACACACAAAGATTGAGTAGTGAATTAATTTGAATTTAGAATATTTTTGTATGTTTTATCTCAGATATTATTGTAGATATATAGTATTTTAGACCAATAATCAAATATTTTCAATTTTGAAGTTATTTATGACACTTTTTGATCAATAATTTCACTCACAACACAACTAGTTTGATAACTAGTAGTTCTAGAACAATTTTGCTGATACATAGATTCAGTATTAGAGATAAACAATGCTTGTTTACACTCATAAAATCATTCAAAACCTTCAAAGATACATCATTACTATTGATTTAAAAGTTTCAAGTATTTTAAATTGTGTAGGTTGAAAAATTAAATGGCATGGTGTGTATTTACTATAATAAATGTTACATTTATATTATTATACTTTAAATTTATTCTAGTAAATATAATAAATTGGGGTCACTTTGCATCTTATATAATTGATCTTATAACTATAAGATTTACCATTTAGAACATATATTTTTAATATCCAATCTTGTTAGTACTTAGTCATTTTCAAGATTTT